>JAKSZT010053792.1:3966187-3982924 GCA_026826555.1 Tolypeutes matacus | reverse complement strand
AATACAATACAATACAATACAATACAATACAATACAATACAATACAATACAATACAATACAATATACTTCTCTTGTTCTCCATTTCACTTACTCTATGAGGCAAAGTCCTCTCAGATGGCTACAAGCCAGTATATGACCTGACCTCTGTGAGCTTTTTTAATTCATCTCACCCTTGTTAGCTCTGCTGTAGTCACACTGACCTGTTTGTTGTTCCTGGAGTACACAAACATACTCCCTTTTGCTCTTGGCACTGGTTGTTCTGGAAGCCTGAAATTCACTTCCCCCAGATGGTTGCCTGCTTAACTTCCTCACCAGCATCTATTCTTTGCTTAGTTGTGATTTTTTTCTACTGAGGCCTATTTTAAATTGCAATCCTCCTCCACCGCATTTCCAATACTCTTTACTTTAATTTGTTTCTTTCTTTCTTTTTTTTAACATTGCACTTATTACCCTCTAACCCACAGAATAATTTACGTATTTAGCTTTTCATGTTTTATTTTGCTTCTTAAAAAATATCTCAAACTCCACAAAAGCAGTATGAGGTGTTTTATCAATGACATTTCAGGGATCTAGACCAGTGTTTTAATTGGTTATGAAAAAGATTTTCCTGCATTCTTAACCTAATGAACATGAGAACTGATCTACTGATAACCAGACAATTGGGTAACCTGAATGACAAAAATAACAATCTCAAGTATCTCCTTAATATCTTTTCTAAGGGATAGTTTTCCAGGAGGAAAAATGGAGAATGGGAATGTCTTAGTTTGCCAAGACTGCTATGACAAATACCACACAATGAGTTGGCTCAAACAAGGCATTGGCAAGGCCATGCTTTCACTCTAAAGTCTGCCTTCTGGTTCTGGCTTGCCACAATCCTTGGGGTTCCTTGGCTTGTCTCCCCTCACCTTGGAGATCTTTCCTTCCTTCCTTATATCTACTCTTCTGGTTTCTGCTGACTTCTGGCTTCTGGCTCTTCCTTGTGGTTTTCTCTTTAATAGACCTCCAGGAACATGTATTAAGGCCAACCCTGATTCAGTTGGACCATGCCAAAATAGGATTGCTGACAATTCTATGCACAAATGAGTCCACATGTTAACAGATAATACTGCTTCAAATGTTTCTATGTACAAAAGTGTGTGGTAACTATGTACCACAGTGTGGTAACCTGAGACTGTAGATGTACCCCAGAAAGTCATGCTTGGAGTTGGTCCATTCCTATGGGTATGAATCTATTGTAGTGGGACCTTTTGATTAAGTTACTTCAGTAATGCAAAGCCCAGGGTGGGTCTTCATCCTCTTACTGGAGTCCTTTATACATGGAATAAATTCAGACTAAAAGAGAAAAAGCTGGAATCAGAAGCTGAAAGCATTAGAGGAGAAGTGAAACACCAACAGACACCACCATGTGCCCTGCCATGTGTCTTGTCCTACGACAGAAGAGTCCTTGATCACCAACAGCCTCTCTTCAGGAAGAAAGCATCAACTGATGATGCTTTGATTTGGACATTTTTCTCAGCCTCAAAACAGTAAGCTTATCAGATAATAAATCCCTATTGTAAAAGCCAACCCATTTCTGGTATTTTGCATATTAGCAGCTTAGAAAACTGAAACAAACAGGAACAGAGAATAAGATTAAGAACCTGTCTTTGTTGGGGCACATAATTCAATCTACACAGGGTATAACTGTCATATGAAGACCTTTTCATAGGGTCTCTTTCATCTGCAAGTAACAAAAAAAAAAAACAGTAAAAAGTAGATTTATTACTACAGAGCTGAAAAATCCAGGGATAGATCTGGAAATGGCATGACTGGATTAAGATATTCTAACTATGAGACCAGGAATCAGCCTCTCTTCTCCACTTGACTCTTTCTTCTGTATTGACTTCCTCCTCAAGCAGGCTCTCCCAGCCTGCTGCTAAATCTGGCCCCAACAACAATAGCTTACCTCCCGCCCATGAAGACCATGGTGGAGAAAGTGGCTTTTTCACAGTATTTTCAGCAAAGTGCCCTGGCTGACTCTCACTGGCCTAGATGAATCCCAGGCCATTCCTCAGTCTCCAGTTGTCCTAGTTCAGGTCAAAACCTGTTTCTCTAATCTGGGACAGGGATGTACCCCAGGAACACCAGATGACAGTGAAGGTTCCTCAACAAAAATCAAAGATTTGTCAGTGCTTCCCAAACCAGGCTATGATTCAGCATTATCTGGATATCTCATAAGAAAACATAGAAAATATAAAGCCCACTCCTATGGATGATAACTTATTAGATATTAGATGAGGCTAATGAATTTATATTTTTAGAATTTCCCTGGTTTTTAACCCCCTTTTACTTTCCAATCTTGGGCATGACAGTTTTCTTTTGATCAATATTATTTAACAGTAATTAAAAGTCTTATATATCTATATACAAAGAGAGATCTTGATTTTGGAATATGTACCCACAAAATATAGTATATATTACTTGACACTAAAATGTGGGGAAAAAGGAATCATCACATTTACTAATGTACTTTAGTGTCTTACGGAGAGACAATGTATTTCGTTTGTCAAAATTACAGTTTTCATAATATTTACAAGACATACCATTTTTATTCTGCCAGTTTCAGACAACTAGTCATAACTTTGTAATTTTCACATAACATCTGAGTCACAATAAGAATGAAACCATCCTTCACATATCTTCAGTCATTGATTTTTCAATCCATCACCGGAATTTTTAAAAATATGATGCTAACTCAATAGCAACCATAACTAGTACATATCTAGGATATCTGCCACCTTTGTGATGGCTATTTATAAAGATCATTACATTATATTTGATAACGTTTTTAAGCTTATGATTCTATAATCACAGTCTTAATTTTTCTCAAAATATTTTTCTTAGGTTAGTTTAGCCAATATTTTAATTTTTAAAAGTCCATTCATTTAGTTGTAACTGAATTATTACACAAAAAGCCTGGGCTCTGAGGAAAGGAAATCTCAACCACAGCCATGTTTACTTTAAATGATTTTGTTATTTTTACTTCTTTCTTGTCTGTGTGAACATGTGCTCTGTGTTTGCCAGGAAATAGTTAACTGCAGCATGATGCATGTTCCTGAAGACTGTAGGAAGGGAGCTCTGAGAAAGCTGAAGTGATGAATAAATACAATATCTCCTTTTCACAAACAAAGGAAAATGAAAACAGCAAGCAAGGAAAAATAAAGAAATGCATTTAGGATCAGCATGTAAACTGCCCTGGGAAAAGTTTTAGCAAATGATTGTTTCAGGTACAATGGGAATAATCCCCAAACAACAAATAAACTCTAACTTTGTGATAAGAAAAATTAAAAAAAACCCTCTGAAGAAATATATTCCTCCTTTGTACTATGGAGTTTTGAATAGAGTACTCACCTTGCCGAAAGTATTTGGAAATAGAAAGAATTAATATTTCAAGTCACTAAATTGTTCATTAATTAGTTTATATGATATTTATGTAGTCTCTGCTATGTGCTAGGCAGAGCACTTGGTACCAGGGAGACTGTCTGTACCTTACATGTAAACCAAGGCTGACACTGCCACAGTTTTGGGGGTAGTTTCTGAGAATAGCCTCCAAATGGAGAGGAGGGCCTCAGCAGCAGCTCCAGGCCCCTGTTGTCCACATGCATCTCCCATTAAAACCCCACAGTGTGCCACACCTCACTTCCACATTCATGGTGCACCTCCTTTGGACCTAGCACTGCCCTGGTCCTAGTTCCTGGGGAAAGGGAAGCAAATCAGACTCGGGCCTTGCCTCAAGAAGTTCCCACACTAGGCAGGGAGACAGGCTTGTACGAAATCCTGTGTGTGGCAGAAGCTGCAGCAGCTGCAAGTGCTAAGGGCAGGACATGGAGGAGGACAGTGAGTACCACAGCTCATGGGGTGGGGGGCTTGAGAGGTGAATGACAAGGAAAGGAAGAGAGGCCGTGCTGCATGGTGGAAGGAAGGGTTGGTGCAGATGCAAAAACAAGCATGGCCAATTTGGGGTGAGGAGCTGGGTAGACTTGAGGGAAAATAAATATGAGGAGGGGGGATAAGGAGGGAGGAATGTGAAGGGAGAAGGAGAGACTAAGAAATGAGGCTGGGCCACATTAGGAGGGGTGTCATTTGCTTTGGAAATGCTTCTGTGCATGGTGTCTTAAAGGCACAATGGCACAGTCAGAGAGCATTTTTGAAATGTCCTCCAGTGTCTGTAGGGTAGTGAATTAAAACAAAGAAAATTCGAGGTAAGGGCAAGTTAGAAGAATATCTCTATCCTCGAAAGGTTTGATAAAGGCCTACAAAAGAGGAGTGATCGCAGGAATAGCGAGGAGATGGGTTTGGGATTTGAGGTGGAGAATGCTAGGGAGGGAGGAATTATGGCTAATGGGCAACTTTCCTGTTGGAGAAACTACATGGATGGTGGAATCGTCACTGCGTTAAGAAGAGGAGGAAGTAAAGGTATATAGGGGAGGTAAGGAGGGAGAGATGCTGAGTTCACCAGTTTCCTCTGTGAAATGGAGTCTGAGTCGTCATAGAGAGCATTTTGAAGCTCCTATTGTGACAATCTCTTCCTTGTGTGTCATGAGGAAAGTGAGGGCCTTTGAGCAGAAGCTGACTGTTAACATGCCCTGTCTTTGGGGCAGGAGCTGCTAATGGAGCCCTCCTGCCAGTTCCGAGTAACAATTAATATTTTGACCCTGACTGTGAGGGGAGGACTTCCAACAGAGAACTATCAAAGGATTTAGCTGGACTGTAGCAAATCAGGGGGCCAGAGCATATGAACAGGTGGAAGAGAAACGCCAAAGATGCCTCACAGAAACCTTGGGCCCTGGAGGACATCTCAGCCCCAAGAAGTTTCCAGAGAAGACGAATCCGGAGTTAACTAAGCAGGAGAGTAAGAAGGCTATTGTAGGAATACATGTTCATCTACTCTGTCACCCTGCTTGTAGTTCAGCATCGAGATTATTATACCTTGAAAGCATTTTAGAATATTTCTTGCTGGAGGTTAAACTGAAGGTAATATTCTACTTTTGTGTGCCAGTAATAATTGAAAATTTTGCCATTAAATATAATTTTCTCCTTCATTTTGGCAGAAATTCTGATTGTCTGAGGTATTGATAAGGAAGCCTACAACACTGACAGAGCCTCTTAGTTATACATTTAAGACCATCCTAAGCCATTTAACATTATTTCCCTTTTATTCCATCCTATCTATACAAGTCCTTCTCTAGTGAAACTGATCTATTAAAATACAGTCTCAATTTCCTCCTTTGATGAGAGCTTTTCCTAATCCTCTGCCAAAAATACCTGGTTCATTCCCATTTTTCCGAATTGTAGTCACACTCAAGACACAGATGACATCCTTTCTTCTCCACAGTGAAACAAGAATTTTATGATTTCTTCCTCTTTTGAACCATAGCAAGAATTGCCCAGATTGCTTTTCCAGTATCTATAAACGTTACTTGTATTATCATTTGTATTTTTATTTGTATTTAACCACCAAGTCAATTCCTAAATTCATGATAGTTAAGATCCTGTCTAATACCGTACTGCACCTCCCCATCCAACCTTACTACTCTTTAACTACATCTCGTCACTGACCACAATCGCCTCTATAATCCCAGCTCTCACCCCCTCCCTCCCACCAAACATGTTCTCCTGCTTCAACATTTTGGCCACTTCCTTAAGCCCCCATTCTTTCTAAATCTATCAGTCACTTCTTCTTGGTTCCTTCCTATCCAACCTGGGTCACACGATCCATCCCTTTGACAATAATATTGTCGATGTTATTGGCTTCCTTATTGTTCAAAACCAACCACCCAGCAAAATTCCAACCCTCAATTCACCTAATTAGGCAGCCCCACTGCTGTCTCCACATTGCTGGAATCACCTAAACAAGAGTGTCCTGTCACCGTGGGGTCTTCAATGCTGCACTGCCATCTTTCTATTTCATCCCAGTCAGCTACATCTCTCTCCCTGCCTTACAGTCTTTCCAAAATGCTAGCATTCTCCTCAGGTTACCAATTTCACTAACCTTACTCTCACTCACAACAGAGTTGCTTTCTAATTCACAGGGAAATTAAAAGCCATTCAGCCTCATCTCCTAAATATCACGCCTCCTTTTTCCTAATAAATTTATCTTTTCCTATGCTATCACTTTTCCTATATTGCAATGAATAATTTCTACTTCTAGCCAAGTCAGTGATGTCATATATATATACACACACACACAAATAAATATATGGGCTGCTTCTTTATTTGGGATCCTGAATAATTCTAGAGTTGAATTTTAAGGGATTCCCTAATATGTATACTATCTTTTTATCTGAAATAATATATATATATATCTCATGTTATATATCATCCTCTTCTGCCTCCTCAAGGACCTTTCTATTTTTCTCTCTCATTCTTATATCTTCAAAATTTCATTCTCTTATCTCTTTTCTCTTAATTTATAAGCATGTGCCAAGTTGTCCATATTTTTTAAAAAGGAAGCCTTCCTTGCATTCTGTGTCTCAGTCAGCTATGACCCCAAAACTGTATCCATTTACAGTTACACAACGTGAACGAGTGGTCTATACTCACTATATCTGATTTCTTTACTCCCATACTCTTTTTATCTCACTAAAAAACAACTTCTGGACCCTCCCTCAATTCCACTGGAATGGCTCATGCAAATGGTACCAAAGATATCCTTGTTGCAAGATCCAGTGGACTCTCAGCCCTTTCTGGTTCTTTTTCTCTCCCGACCTTTAAAAATTCATATTTTCTTGGTTTTTCTTCTAATTCTTTGGTCATTCTGTTTCAGGCTTTGTGGGTTGCCTCTTCTTCTTTTCTTAGACATTTCTCAGGATTATGTCCCCAACTTCCCTCCATTCTTACTATATAATTTCCAAACCTGATTTCACATTGGAATCACCTTAGAGGTTATTTTAAAATTATTGATGCTCAGATCCCACACGCTGAGATTTTGATTTAATTAATCTGGGATGGGATCAGACATCAATGTTAAAATAAAGTAAAATAAAATAAATCTTCCACCAGTGATTCTAATGCCCAACCATGGCTAAAACCACTGTACAGAGTTGCCCTGAATAATTCTACCCATTCCTATAACTGTGGTTACCATCCATTACCTGCCCTCCTGAAGGAGATTTTCAATGGGCCCCTCTCTGTACGGAGGTTATACAATCTGACCCACATTGACTCAGACTTGGCCATACGACTTGCTTAGGCCAATGAAGAGAAACATCACATCATCCACCACAAACCCTCTTTTCTCCTTCTGCCATGAGATGAACATGTTAAAAAACATATGGACTGCTTCTTTATTTGGGGTCTTGAATAGCTCTAAAGTTAAATTTTAAGGGATTCCTTAATATGTATACTATCTTTTTATCTGAAATAATAAATAAACTATGGTCTTGAACGTGCCTGAAAAAAAAAAAAAAAAAGAAAAGGAAACATGTAGTACAGCCATAGTCATCCCAGTGAAGCATGTAATGTGCTCAAGAAATAAGCCTTTGTTTTTGTAAGCTACTGAGATCTGAGGGCTGCATAGACCAGCCTACACTGATTAAAAGAGTCACTAGTAACTGGTGAAGACAAAATTCAAACCTGGATCTGTTTGGTCTGATGTTCTGCTCTTTCTACTCCATCACACTGTCTTCTTTTTAAGTTTTTGATTGTTTTGGTGAAATTTATTTCATCAACTTGAAATACATAGTACTTTGCTTCCCCGTGACTTCTATATCTTTTATTGCACTATAAATGATTTTAAAGTCCTAAAATGAACACTCTAGAGATTGTCATTCCTGCCTGCAACCTGATGCCAAGCCAAAAGTTCATGTGTTGGTTTAGCTTTATTACCTGGGTGTTCAGACAGAAAACCCACTCGAGGGCAAATCACCTGCCCTTTTGCTTTGGGAAGGTTAATTGAGCTCATGGGTACATGTCTCCTTTTATTTGCAAACCATTCTTGTGGATGGGGAATTGGGCTTTTATGAAGCTTCTGCTTTTATCTTGGCAAGGTGCTCTTAGGCAGCTCTGTGGGTGGTGGCAACCTCTCAGTCCTAGCATTCTAGATGGCTCAGAAAATATCAGGAAACCTTACCATAAGAAATGCCTTCCTCTACTCCTGGACCCTCTCCCACTGAGCATAACCATTTGCTGCCATGGAAGTTCAGTCTCTTGGCAGCTACTTTTGGATGTGTTATTGGATTTTACAAAATTCTTAGCAAGCTCAGAACTCTCCACTTGCACTAGCAAAGAGAAAGCTAAATTTTAATAGCTTACAGATTATATAAATATAATTAATAGTCAAATCCAGTCAAACTCATCAAGATTTGACCTGGGGGCACCAGATCATACACACATGTACAAATGCGCACACACACACACACACACATGCCATCTTCTTTTAACATAACCCAAAGCCCCAGCCTCACCAGTCTGTGACTACAACTGAAGTTGCATTATGTTTTATACACAAATATTTCTGACTTATTCCTTTCATATACAATTTTTAGCCTTTTAAAATATAAAACCTCTGACCCACAAAATGTATTTGACAAGTAGCCCCAGCCAGGGCCTCACAAGCATTCCAGAGTAAGTCCTAATCCACTAGACATAGGTTATCTTTTTGTAGGCTTCTACTGGGCAACCACCAGACCTATGAGCATCCCTTTTTTCCAACATTACTTTTACTACTTCTATAGGACACTCTCTTACTCAAAATGTTGACTCTTGGTGTCTTGAAATTGTATGGCTCCCAAGATACTGGTACAGAGGTACCTTCTTCACATTCTTTCTGGCCCGGCCAAGGATGTGAATGCATACTCTACCATCTACCATCCTTATTTCTACCCCTTCACCCCTCCTATCAAGGTGCACTATGAGCTCCTTCTCTCCTCAACCAGAATAAGAAGCTGTAATGTAGATTGAACTGGTATGTCCTCACCATCAATACCACCTCTTCAGGTTGTCCTCATTGAAGATCCAGGATGAATTGTCCTTACAATCTCTTATTTCCTCTCAATTGCATTGGAGTTTGTTTTTTGTTTTTTATTTTGTTTTGTTTTTTGTTTTTTTGTCTATGCTTATAATACTTTATTGAAGTATAATTTATTTACAGTAAAATCACAAACCTTGAAAACATGAATCTGGAAGATTGTGGGAATGGCAGAGTAAGTGGCTCCAGGAACCAGTCCCTCTATCAGAACAACATTAAAGGGCCAGGAGCTGTCTGAACCAACTGTTTCAAAAATCCAGAGTCCAGGAGACTATCACAGCATTCAGGGAAGGGTGGGAAGAAGCGCCTGGTAAATTACAGCAAATACCTGTAAATTGCTCTCTTTGCATGGGGGTCACCAGCATCCATCCCCCACTCTTGTGGTAAGAAGCAGTTTGGTACAGCCTTTGGCATAGTTTCCCGCTTCCAGAAAGGGACCTGAAAATCCACTTACCCAAGACCCAGGTTGGGCATGGATCAATAGTTGATTAGAGCTTTTGATTACCTACTTTAAATCTCTAGAGACCAGACTCTGAGGGCAAGCATTTTTCCATCCTGCCATAGACAAAGGCTGTGGAAGAAACTTAAAGATGGTATGCTTCCTCAGAGCTGTGGAAGAAGGTTGAAGGGCTGCATTTGCTGGGCAAGTCAAGAAAGGGCAGGTGGAAGAAACTCCTGGCACCCTTCCTGGCCTCTCCTTCTTCCACTCTCCAGCGCAGTTTGGAACCAGCTGGTGCTCCCTTTGTGGGTCCATGTTCTTCTTCTGGCTGGGAAAGAGTGACTTGGGAAATTCTTCTCCAGCAAGCCCCCTCCACTCCAGAATTTGCACCCCAGGCAAAAGTAGCTGGAGACAAAGAAGAAGTATAAGAAACAATTAAGGTAGATGTCCTGGGGCAAAGGATTACCTGCTTTAAGTCCTGCAATGGACCACTCAGGAGAGACCGAAGGTCTGTCTCCCAGAAAGTAGAAGGGGCATTCAAACTCCTGTAAACAGAGCAACTCATAAGGCCACTAACAAACACAAGCCCAAGACCAGACACAGGCCCAGAAAAGGAGAACACTGCAGTTTGTGTTACCTTGGGTAACACACCCAAGGAGAGTTGAAGTTCAAGAAAATCTCTGTCTTATCATCAGCTGGTTACAACACCAAGAAACAGACATCTCAGGGAATAAACCTCAGAGTTAATATTTTGAAATATTAAATTGTGCAACAAAAGATTACAAGAAAAACAAATGAACAGGAAGTTATGAGGAAGAGGTTAAAAACTTAGAAAACATCAATGAAGGAGACAAGTCTGTGGACATAATGGACAGAGACTTTTTAAAAATGTTCTTCAATAACCTCAAGGAGATGAAGGAAAATGCAGAGAAAGATCTAAAGGATATAAAGAAAACACTGAATGAACAATATGAGAATCTCAATACAGAGAAATTTTGAAAAGGAATCAAACAGAACTACAGGGATTGAAGACCACAATAACTGAAATGAAAATTTCCCAGGAAGGTTTCAACAGGAGATTGGAATTGGAAGAAGAAAGAATCAGCAAACTCAAGGACAAGATAATTGAAATGATTCAGGCTGAGGAGCAGAAAGGAAAAAGAATTATAATATAAAAAAATAGTCTAAGAGTCTCTGGGATACCATCAAGCATACCAGTATACACATTATGAGGCCCCAGAATGGGAAAAAAAGAAATAAAGTGGCAGAAGGAATAGTCAAAGAAATAATGACAGAAAACTTTCCCAACTTAACTGAAAACATAAATATGTATATCCAAGAAACCCAGAGACAACCAAACAGGATATGCTCTATCACATACAATTAGACTTTCAAATGCAAAAGACAAGGAGAGACTTCTGAAAGTTGCAAAAGAAAAAGCAATATTATGGACAAAGGAGTCCCAATTAGATTAAGTGTTGATTTCTCATCTAGAAACCACGGAAGCAAGAAGGCAGTGGGTTGAAATACTTAAAGTGCTGAAACAAAACAATTGCTAACCAGGAATTTTATATCTAGCAAAACTTTCTTTAAAAATGAGAGAGAGATTTTAAAGTCATCATGGAGACTGGCAAGATGGCGTTGGTGTAGGAGGGCGCACACTGCAAGCTCCCAGAGCAAGGCGGATTGGGGACGGGGTCCTGCCCGGGGGTCTGTGCTGTGCACGTGTGGAGTGAGAAGCTTGGGACATCTATCTGCGCGGATCGGCGGCGTGGACCGAACGGTGGAGATTCGTGAGTTTTGAGGCTGCCGGTGGAGGTTGGCACAGGCGTCTGAGCCCCGCGGTTAGGGGAAAAAAAATAAAACGGCCATTTGGAGCCGCGGGCGGGGGCGAAAAAGTTTTATTTTCTGGGGAGCTGGCTGCCTGGCGCCCCTTGGACCTTGTGTGAGCAGAGCAAAAAGCTAGTCAGCACCCGGTGAACCGGAGGGGGATTTTGGTCGGGGAACGGAGCTGATCTCCCTAGCCACCCAGGGATAAGACCCGGGCCGCTGCGGAGCCAGGAGAAAGGGACACTTCCCAAAGAAGGGAGGGTTCGGTTGGAAGACAGGGAAGGGTATTTTATATTTTTAGACATCGATCTGGCTCCCTGCACCGCCCCATAGCTTTGGGGAGCAGATAAGCCGAACTGAAGCAGCACCAGGCTGAGAGCAGACGCGAATCTGCACTCAAACTGATTTACTGAGCAGCCCGGTGACGCTGGAGCTCGGCGCCAGAAGGGGCGGAATCCGCCGTCTTTAGCAATCTTCACTGACTAACATCAGAGTTTCAGCTAACCTGGGCAGTCCGGAAAGTGGGACGTGCTTGATTAATTTCCACGGGCCCAGCTAGGGTCCCTTCCGTAAGGGGGTAGGTCTAGAAGAGGAATTATTTTGGGTCCTGCATTTGGCTAAAAAAAAAAAAAAAGTGAGGTCACCTCAACAATTGAAAAATAAATTCTTTTTAATTTAGTTTAATAGCTAAAAGCTGCTTCAGGACCTGCATATAGAACCCTGTGGGGAAATTCATTGATAAACACAAGTAGGCAGGAAGGATCCACTTGGACCCTAGGGGTATCATTGACCCCCCTTGTTTCCTTCTTCTTTTTTCTTTTTCTTTTTTTTTTTTATTTTTTTATTTTTTTTTATTTTTTATTAGTATTAACTTTTTCCTTTCAGACCTTTCTCTACTATTTCTCTACCTCCTCATAATTCTAGCCTTCTAAATCACTATATATATATATTCCTCCATTTGTTTTCCCAGTCCATTATAGGAACTCCATATTTTTTCCTAGTACTCTACACTGCCTACACAAGTTAAATATTCATCTCATTGAATCTCATTTTGCCCCTCTTCTAACTTTTATCAACATTTCTATTATCCTTCTGCCTTCCTTACATCTTTTGATCCCTCTGGCCCTAACCTTTTGCCTTCAAGGGAACATAGAAAGAAGTAAGGAAATAAAATAAGAAGAAAAACTGCCAAAGAGAAAACTTAACTCACACGCAGAACAAACAGCTAAATAAAATTCTAGAGCATAGAGAAAAGCTAATCAACTGAACAAACCCATCAAGATAATATGATGACCAGAGGGCAACAGAAAAATACAAATGACTCTGAAAAACTGGAAAACATGGACCAGTCCAGTGCACAAAATAAAAACCAGGAAGCAATGCAGTACATCGAACAACTAATCAAAGCTATCCAAACAAATATCATGGACCAACTTAAAGAACTGAAGGAAGAGATTAAGGATATAAAGAAGACACTGGGAGAACATACTGAAGAAATAGCTAACACACCTAAAAAGGTAATGGATATGATGGCGAACAAAGACAAAAGTCAAGAAATGAAAAAGACGCTGGACTCACATGGCAGCAGAATTGAACAGGCAGAGGAAAGAATTAGTGATATGGAAGACAATACAGTTGAAATCAAAGAGATTGTAGAAAAGATAGACAAAAAGATAGAAAAAATCCAGTATGGTCTCAGGGAATTAACCGATAATGCAAGACGCACAAACATACGCATTATGGGCATCCCAGAAGGAGAAGAGAAGGGAAAGGGAACAGAAGGAGTGTTGAAGGAAGTTATGGCTGAAAACTTCCCAACTCTATTGAGAGAGATGGATGTGCAGATCCAGGAAGCACAGCGCACCCCAAATAGTATAAATCCCAACAGGCCAACTCCAAGACATATACTTGTCAAACTGTCCAATGCTCAAGACAAAGAGAAAATACTCAAGGCAGCAAGAGAAAAGAGAACCATCACATACAAGGGAAGCACGATAAGATTAAGTGCTGATTTCTCAGCTGAAACCATGGAGGCAAGAAGACAGTGGTATGACATAGTCAAAACACTAAAAGAAAAAAACTTCCAGCCACGAATTCTCTACCCAGCAAAATTGGCATTCAAAAATGATGGAGAGTTCAAAATATTCACAGATAAACAGCAATTAAGAGAGTATGTCAAGAAGAAACCAGCACTTCAAGAAATACTAAAGGAATCTCTACAAATTGAAAGGAAAAAACAAAGGAGAGAGAGTTGGAGGAGAGTTTAAAAACAACTGAAAACTCAAAAAGAGAAACAAAACAACATATGACATACATTAACCCAAAGAAAAAATGACTGAAGTAAGAAATTCATTACGAGTAATAACACTGAATGTTAATGGATTAAATTCACCAATCAAAAGACACAGATTGGCAGAATGGATAAGAAAATATGATCCATCTATATGCTGTCTACAAGAAACCCACCTTCGGCCCAGGGATTCAAGGAGGCTGAAAGTGAATGGCTGGAAAACCATTTTACAAGCTAACAATAGCCAAAAAAGGGCAGGAGTAGCTATTCTAATATCAGACAAAATAGACTTTAAATGCAAAACTATTGTAAGAGACAAAGATGGACACTACATATTAGTAAAAGGAGTAATCTCTCAAGAAGAGAGAACAATCATCAACATTTATGCACCTAATCGAGGTGCCTCAAAATACGTGCGGCAAACTCTGGAAAAACTAAGAGGAGAAATAAATTCCTCTACAATTATAGCAGGGGACTTCAACACACCACTATCATCATTAGACAGAACATCTAGGCAGAGAATTAATAAAGAAACTAAGGCACTCAACAATACATTAGAAGATTTGGACTTAATAGACATATACAGAACACTACACCCAAATACAGCGGGATTTACATTCTTCTCCAGTGCACATGGAACATACTCCAAAATAGACCACATGCTAGGCCACAAAACAACACTCAATGAATTCAGAAAGATTGAGATTATACAAAGTAATTTCTCTGACCACAACGGAATGAAGTTGGAAATCAATAAGGGCCAGAGAAACAGGTTAGGCACAAGGATATGGAAGTTAAACAACACACTCTTAGACAAACAGTGGGTCAAAGAGGAAATTTCAAAAGAAATCAGTAACTACCTTGAAACTAATGAAAACAACAACACAACATATCAAAACCTATGGGATGCAGCGAAAGCAGTCCTGAGAGGGAAGTTCATAGCCATAAATTCATATATTAAAAAAGAAGAAAGAGCTAAAATTGAAGACCTAACTGCACACTTGGAGGAATTGGAAAAACAACAACAAACTAAACCTAAAGGAAGTAGAAAACAGGAAATAACCAAGATTAGAGCAGAACTAAATGAAATAGAGAATAAGAAAGCACTGGAAACAATAAACAAAACCAAAAGCTGGTTCTTCGAGAATATCAACAAAACTGACAAACCCTTAGCCAGACTAACAAAGAAAAAGAGAGAACAGATGCAAATACATAAAATAAGGAATGAGCAAGGTGATATCACTACTGACCCCACAGAAATAAAGAGTATCATAAGAGGATACTTTGAAAAATTATATGCCAACAAGAATGACAATTTAGAGGAAATGGACAAGTTTCTAGAAACCCACAAACAGCCGACATTGATGAAAGAAGAAATAGATGAACTCAACAGCCCAATTACAAGTAAAGAGATAGACTCAGTCATTAAAAACCTCCCAACTAAGAAGAGTCCAGGACCAGATGGCTTCACAGCTGAATTCTACCAAACATTCCGGAAAGAGCTAACACCAATTCTACTTAAGCTCTTCCAAAAAATAGAAGTAGAAGGAATATTACCTAACTCATTCTATGATGCCAACATTACCCTAATACCAAAACCAAATAAAGATACCACAAGAAAGGAAAATTACAGACCAATTTCTCTAATGAACCTAGATGCTAAAATCCTTAACAAAATACTTGCTAATCGCATTCAACAACATATCAA
This sequence comes from Tolypeutes matacus, assembly GCA_026826555.1. NCBI lineage: Eukaryota > Metazoa > Chordata > Mammalia > Cingulata > Chlamyphoridae > Tolypeutes > Tolypeutes matacus. Next base: position 3,967,649 of record JAKSZT010053792.1, on the reverse strand, counting down.
AAGGATTATACATCATGACCAAGTGGGTTTCATCCCAGGTATGCAAGGATGGTTCAATATAAGAAAATCAATCAATGTAATACACCACATAAACAAACTGAAAGAAAAAAATCACATGATCATCTCTATAGATGCAGAAAAAGCATTCGACAAAATACAGCACTCTTTCCTCATAAAAACACTACAAAAGATAGGAATAGATGGAAACTTTCTGAAAATGATAAAGGGTATATATGAAAAACCCAAAGCTAACATCATTTTCAATGGTGAAATCCTAAAAGCCTTCCCTCTGAGATCGGGAACAAGACAAGGATGCCCACTATCACCACTCCTATTTAACATTGTCTTAGAAGTACTTGCACGAGCACTGAGACAAGAAAAGGACATAAAAGGCATCCAGATTGGAAAAGAAGAAGTAAAAATTTCATTATTTGCAGATGACATGATCCTATACATAGAAAGCCCTGAGAAATCGACAACAAGGCTTCTAGAACTTATAAAGGAGTTCAGTAATGTTGCAGGCTATAAGATCAATGCTCAAAAATCAGTAGCATTTCTATACACCAATAACCAGCAAACTGAGGAGGAAATCAGGAAAAAAATACCATTTACAATAGTAAACAAAAGAATCAAATACCTAGGAATAAATTTAACTAAAGATGTAAAGGACTTATATACAGAAAACTACACAACACTGTTAAAGGAAATCAAAGAAGACTTAAATAAATGGAAAAATATTCCCTGTTCATGGATGGGAAGATTAAACATCATCAAGATGTCTATCCTACCCAAACTAATCTACAGATTTAATGCAATCCCAATAAAAGTCAACACTATATTTTTTAAGGAACTGGAAAAACTAACCACAAAATTTATTTGGAGAGGTAAGAGGCCCCGAATTGCCAAAGATATATTGAAAAAGAAAAATGAAGTTGGAGGTATCACATTACCTGACTTTAAAACATACTACAAAGCTACAGTGATCAAAACTGCATGGTATTGGCACAAGGATAGACCTACTGACCAATGGAACCGGATTGAGAGTTCTGATATAGATCCTCGCATATACAGTCATCTGATATTTGACAAGGCCACGAAACCCACTCAGCTGGGAGAGAGTGGCCTCTTTAACAAGTGGTGCTTGGAGAACTGGATATCCATATCCAAAAGAATGAGAGAAGAATACCATCTCACACCTTACACAAAAATCAACTCAAGATGGATCAAAGATCTAAATATAAGAGCCAAAACCATAAGAACCTTGGAAGATAATGTAGGGAAGCATCTACAGGACCTTGTAATAGGAAATGGTTTCATGAACTTCACAGCCAAAGCACGAGCAGCAAGAGAAAAAATTGATAAATGGGATCTCCTCAAAATTAAAAACTTCTGCACCTCTAAGGATGTTATTAAGAAAATAAAAAGGCAACCTACCCAATGGGAAAAAATATTCGGCAACCAT
>JAKSZT010053792.1:3819388-3961187 GCA_026826555.1 Tolypeutes matacus | reverse complement strand
AAAATAACATTTTTGTAAGCAAATACACATATATGCATATATATTTATATATCATTTTACAAATGTTTGTATGTATTGTGAGAATTTTGATTTTTACCCATAATTAAAAATAAATAAATAAATAAAATCATCATGGAGGCAAAAAAAATAAATAAATAAAAAATAAAAAATAAAATAAAAATAAAAATGAGAGAGAGATTAAGACCTCAGATAAGTGAAAGCTACAAGAGTTCATCACCATTAGACCTGCTTTATAAGCAATATTAAAGGGAGTTCTTCAGACTGAAAGGACAGGACACTAGACAGTGATTCAAAGTGGCATAAAGAAATAAAGACCTCTGGTAAAGGTAACTAAGTATTTATAAATGCCGAATAGTATTATATTGCATTCTTTGGTATATAACTCCACTTCTTACTTCCTATAGGTGCTTAAATGAAAATGCATAAAAAGTAATGAAAAAATCTATGGTTTTGAGACATACAATGTACAAAGATATAATTTGTAACAAGTACAAGAAAAGATAAGGGTATGCAGGAATATAGGAAAAGTATATGTGCATGCTATTGAAGTTGAGTTGGTATCAAATCAAATATGATTGTTAAATATGTAGTATGTTTAACTCCATGGTAACCACAAGATATATATATATATATATGTTACAATAAAAAAATCAAATAAATATGAAGGGCATTAAAGGAAAAATTGAGGGACAAAAAAAGATATAAATCTTACAAAGACTAAATAGCAAAATGACAGGAGAAAATCCTGCATTATCAGTACTGACTTTAAATATAAATGGATTAAACTCTCCAGTCAAAAGGCGGAGATTGACAGAATGGACAAAAAGCTGACCAACTATATGCTGTTTAAAAGAGGCTCACTTTAATTTCAAAGATATAAGTAGGTTGAAGGTGAAGGATGCAAAAAATCTACCATGCCAGTAGTAACCAAAAGAAATCTAGAGTACGTATACTAATAGCAGATTAAATATACTTTAAGTCAAAAACTGTTACAGGGGACAAAGACAGTTATTATATATAGATAAAGGGATCAATTTGATAAGAAGACATAACAGTTATAAATATATGTGTACCTAATGGCAGATTCCCAAAATATTTGAAGCAAATACAGATTTGAAGTAATAAATTGACAGTTCTGCATGAATAGTAGCAGATTTTAATACACCACTTTCAGTAATGGATAGAATACCTAGACAGAAAAGATCAGTAAGGGAATACAAGACTTGAATGATATTCTTAACCAACCAGACCTAACAGACATTTTTAGAACACTTTACCAACAACAAAAGAATACACAGTCTTTTTGAGTGCACATAGTTTCCATATTGAAAAAGAAGAAGAAATTGGGAGACTCACACTTCCCAATCTTAAAACTCATTACAAAGCCATAGTAATCAAAACAGCATGGTACTGAGACAAAGACAGACATATAGACTAACAGAATCAAACTGAGAGCTCCAAAATCAGCCCTCACATTTATGACCCAGTGATTTTTTTTAATAAGGGACCAGAGACCAGTCAATTGGGAAAGAATAGTCTCTCAACAAATGGTTCTGGGAAAACTAGCTTTCCATTTGCAAAAGAATGAAGCTGAACCTTTCACACCATATACAAAAAACTCCCAATATACAAAAAAAATAAACCTCAAAATAGATCAAAGACCTAAATGTATGAACCAGAACTATAAAACTCCTAGATGAAAACATAGGGAAGCATCCTTAGGACCTTGTGTTATGCAATGGTTTCTTAGACTTTACACCAAAAACATGAGTAGTAAAAGAAAAAATTGACAAATGGGACCTCATCAAAATTAAAACTTTTATGCCTCAAAGGACTTTAACATGAATGTAAAATGACTACATACACATTGGGAGAAAACATTTAAAAATCATATATCTGGTAAGGGTTTAATATCTAGAATATATAAAGAAATTCTTCAGCACAATAAAAAGACAAGCAACCCAATTTACAACTTTGCAAGAGACTTGAGTAGATATTTCTCCAAAAAGAGATTTACAAATGGCCAAAAAGCACACGAAAAACTTCTCAGCATTATAAGATGCTAAGGAAATGCAAATCAAAACCACAGTGAAATACAATTTTGCAGACACTAAAATGGCTACTATTAAAAAGAACACAAAATTACAAATGTTTGAGAAGCTGTGAAGAAAGACGAACACTCATTCTTTGTGGCAATGTAAAATTGTACAGCCACTGTGGAAGACAGTTTAGTGATTGCTCAGAAAGCTGAGGGTCGAATTACCATATTACCTGGCAACCCTACTAGTTATATACCCAAAAGAATTAAAAGCAAGGACTTGAACGGGTATTTGCACACCGATGTTCATAACAGCATTATTCACAATTGCTAAAAGATGGAAGCAAGCTAAGTGTCCATCAATCAATGAATGGATAAATAAAATGTATATACATACAATGGAATATTACTTAGCCATATAAAGGAATGAAGTCCTGATACATGAGACAAACATGGATGAACCTTGAAGACATCATACTGAGCAATATAAACCAGACAGAAATGGACAAATAATTGTATGATTGCACATTATGAAACAATTAGAATAAGCAAACTTATAGGGTCAGAATCTAAAATATAGGTTACCAGGGGATAAGGTGGGATACGGATTAGGGATTTAAGACTTACACAGAGTTTCCATTTGGAAAAATGGAAAACTTTTGGTAATGGATAGTTATGATGGTAGTACAACACTGTGAACATAATTAACAGCACTTAATTATATACTTGTGGTTAAAAGGAGAAATTTTAGGTTGTATATGTGTTACTAGAATAAAAATTAAAAAGAAAAGAATCCACAGAATTGTGCAACACAATATACCCTAATTTTATCCATTTACTATAGTTAATAGTACAATTATTAAAATATGTTTTCATCAATTGTAAAAAAAGCACCACTCAAGGTGTTTATAATAGGGTGTGTATTAGTCAGCCAAAGGGTGCTGATACAAAGTACCAGAAATATGTTAGTTTTTATAAAGAGTATTTATTTGGGATAAAAGCTTACAGTTACAAGGCCCTAAAGAGTCCAACTCAAGGTACCATAAGAGGTATTTTCTCACCAAAGTCTGTTGCCATGTGTTGAAGCAAGATGGTTGCCGATCTCTGCGAGGATTCAGCCTTCCTCTTCCTCTTAAGGCTCCATAGGCCAGCTTCTTTCCACCTCAGCTGTAGGCTGGAGGGCTCATTTCTTTCCAGGCCTTCTCAGCTGCTCAGGCTCTGGTCTCTTCCACTGCAAACTACCAGGTAAATGGCTGGGCTCCCCTCCTCCCCCAGGGGCTTTAGCTGTTGGAGCCTTCTCCTTTCTGTCACATGGCAGGACCTAAATGACCAAGTTCTCTCCTCTTCCATAGCTTCTTCTGTGTGTCTTCTTGAGTGAGTGTCTGTGTATATAGCCTATCAAGGGGGCAGGACTCAGCCCTAATCTTAACCTAATTTAATCAAAACATTTCAGTTGACTCTAATACAATCTAAGAGGATCACACCCAGAGGAACAGACCAGTTTACAAACATAATCTTTCTTTTTGAAATTCATAAACTCAAACTACCACAGGGTGTTATATGGGAATACTATATTTTATGCATTATTCTTCTGTAAACCCACACATCTATTAAACAATAAGTCAATGCCACAGGACAACTAAATGCAATAGTGTATCCTGGATGAAATAAAAAAAGGACATTAGGTAAAAACTAAGTACCTCTGTACAAACTATGGACTTTGTTAATAATTGTATATCAATATTTGTTCACTAATTGTAACAAATGTACAATACTAATATAATAGGTTAATCATAGGTGAAACTGGGTCCCTGGTATGTGGAAACACTGTACTATCATCTCAATTTTACTGTAAATCTAAAGCTGTTCTAAAAATAATCTGTTGTAGGAATGCAAAATGGTTCATCCTCTCTGGAAGAGTTTGGCATTTCCTCAGGAAGCTAAATATAGAACTGTCATATGATCCAGCAATCATGGAGTTAAACTATAGAATATAGGTTACTAGTAAATAGAATGTGTGTTGAGAACAGACAGTTTAGCTGAGTGGAGGAGTTCCCACCTTGAATATATGAGGTCACTGGTTCAATTCTGGGCTATTCTTAGAGAAGTGATCCACCGGGTTATCAGACATCCAGCTGATATTTTAGGACAGGAAATATATAGACATTCTTTTTTGTATTAGCTTTTCTTGGATCTCTTATTTTTATTTAAAAAGTTTCCTTTTTTCAATTTAACTTAGTTTACTTGCTAAAACCCAGTTCAAAACCTGCAGAGGGCAAGCTGCAGGGTAATTGATTGATAAACATCAGCAGCCTGAGAAACTCCTTAATTTTTTATTTTTATTTTACCAGGAGATCCCAGGGAACAAACCCGGGTCCTTCCATATTGTAGACAGATGCCCAACCACTTGAGCCACATCCTCTTCCCTGTCCATGGTTTTTTGGTTGTTTGCTAGTTTGTTTGCTTGTTATTTGTTTTTGTTTTTGTTTTTTCCCCTTTTACCCTCTTTCTTCCCCACCCCCTTTTTTTGTTAATTAGTTGCTGCTCTCTCTAGTTTCTTCTTTGTTGTGCTTCTCCTTCCTTTGTTTCCTTTTGTTTGTTTGTTTACCAATTTTGTCTTCCTATGCTATTTCTTTTCCTTCCTTCATCTCTCTATCTTCTGCTTTCTGTTGTTGTTCTTTAATTCCATCTTTTTTTTTTTTTTTTTTTTTTTGGTCTTCAATTTTTCTTGTACTTATTTCTCTCTCCTTTTTCTGTTTTCTTTCTTTTTATTTTATTTTTTTCTGTTTGTCTTTTATTTTCTGATTCACTCTCTCTCCTCACCATTATGGCCATTTAATTCATTCTATATATTGCTCTTTATTCCGTTTCTCAATTCATTGTTTGTACTCCATCTTTTTCTCTTATTTCTCTGCACTTCTTACCCAAGTTATTACTCATTTTCCTAGGTGTTATACAGTTCCTCTTCTACCTTTTAATCTTATAATTACTATTATCCTTTCTCTCTTCATAATTCTTTCCTTTTCTCTGGCCCTCATTTTTTTTCCTGAGGGAACATAGACAACAGCAAGGATATAGAATAAGAGGAAAGAAGTGTCAAAGTGAAAACTGACCACACATAAAAACAACAACAAAATAAAACCCTAGATTAGAAAGTGAAGCTAATCAACTGAACAAACCCATCAAGATAAACTGATGCCTAAGCACCAACAAAAATTACAACCCATACTAAGACACATGAAGACATTGCCCAGTACAACAAAACAACTAAAAAACAGGAGGAGATGTAGAACATGGAACAACTAATCAGAGATGGCCAAAAAAATAAGATGAACCAACTTAATGAAATGAAGGAAGAAATTTAGGATATTAAGAAAACAATGGGAGAACACCCTTAGGAAATTGTAAACATCCATAAAAAGATAACAGATATGATGGTGATGAATGGCACAATACAAGAAATCAAAATACAATGGAAAAAAAAAAGGAAAAAAAAATACAATGGAAGCGTTTGACAACAGATTTGAACATGCAGAGGAAAGAATCAGTGATGTGGAAGATAGTACAGCTAAAATCAAACAGATATAATGAAAGATGAAAAGATAGAAAAATTCCAGCAAGAATTCAGGGAGTTCAATGACAACACAAAACACACAACCATACATATTATAGGCATGCCAGAGGGAGAAGGGAAGGGAAAAGGGACAGAAGGTGTGTTGGAGGAAATAATGGCTGAAAAATTCCCAACCCTATTGAAGGACATGGATGTACATGTCCAGGAAGTTCAGCACACCCCATACAGTAAAAATCTTGACAGGCCTACTCCAAGACATATACTCATCAAATTATCCAATATTCAAGACAAAGAGAGAATTCTGAAAGTAGCAAGAGAAAAGAGAAACATCACATACAAGGGAAACTCAATAAGATTAAGTGCTGACTTCTCATCTGAAACCATAGAGGCAAGAAGGCAGTGGTATGACACAGTTAAGGTGCTAAAAGAAAAAAACTTCCAGCCAAGAATTTTCTATCCAGCAAAACTGGCATTCAAAAATGAGGAGAGTTCAGAATATTCACAGATAAACAGAAATTAAGGGAGTATATCAATAAGAAACCTGCACTTCAAAAACTACTGAAGGGAGTTCTGCAGGTCAAAAGGAAAAAACAGGAGAGAGAGAGCAGGGAGAGAGTGTAAGAACAGCTAAAAAGATAAGAAAAGAAATAAAAACAACATATGGCATACATAAACCAAAAGAAAATATGGTTAATGTAAATACTTCCTTGACAGTGATAACATTGAATGTTAATGGATTAAACTCTCCCATCAAGAGACATAGATTGGCAGAATAGATAAGGAAATATGACACATCTATATGCTGTCTACAAGAAACCCATCTTAGACCCAGGGATGCAAGGAGGCTGAAAGTAAATGATTGGAAAACTTTTATGAGCAAACAATAACTAAAAATGGGCTGTAGTAGCTATACTAATATCAGACAAAATAGACTTTAAATACAAAACCATTGTAAGAGACAAAGATGGACACTATATAGTAATAAAAGGGATAATCAATCAAGAAGAAAGAAAATCATAAACATTTATGCACTTAACCAGGGTACCTCAAAATACATGAGGCAAACCCTGGAAAAACGAAGTGGAGAAATAGATGCCTCTACAATTATAGAAAGGGACTTTAATACACGATTATCAGCATTAGACAGAACAGCTCGACAGAGAATCAATAAAGAAACAAAGACTTTGAATAATACATTAGAGGATCTGGGCCTAATAGACATATACAGAACATTACACCCAAAAACAGCAAGATATACATTCTTCTAGAGTGCACATGGATCATTCTCCAGAATAGACAACATGCTAGGCCACAGAACAACTCTTAAAAAGTTCATAAAGATTGAAATTATACAAAGTAATTTCTCTGACCACAATGGAATGAAGGTTGAAATCAGTAAGGTACAAAGGACCAGATTAGGCACAAAAATATGGAAGTTGAACAGCACACTCTTGGACAAACAGTGGGCCAAGGAGGAAATTTCAAAAAAAATCAGTTATGACCTTGAAACAAATGAAAATGACAACACAATGTACCAAAACCTATGGGATACAGCAAAAGCTATACTGAGAGGGAAATTCATAGCCATAAATGCATATATCAAAAAAGAAGAGCTAAAATCAAAGACCTAACTGCACACCTGAAGGAATTAGAAAAAGAACAACAAACTAACTCCAAAGGAAGTAGAAAGAAGGAAAAAGCAAAGATTAGAAGAGAACTAAATGAAATTGAAAATAAGAAAGCACTAGAAAAAATAAATAAAACTGAAAGATGATTCTTCAAGAAGATCAATAAAATTGACAAATGCTTAGCTAGATTAACAAAGAAAAAATAGGAAGATGCAAATACATTAAATAAGAAATGAGGAAGGCGATATCACCACTGACCCCACAGAAATGAAGAGTATCATAAGCAGATACTTTGAAAAATTATATGCCAACAAGATGGATAATTTAGAGGAAATAGACAAATTCCTCGAAACATACAAACAGCATGCATTGACAAAAGAAGAAATTGATGAGCTCAACAAATCAGTAACAAGTAACGAGATAGAATTAGTCATCAAAAACCTCCCAATTAAGAAGAGCCCAGGACCAGATGGCTTCACGGGTGAATTCTACTAAACATTCCGGAAAGAACTAACACCAATCCTGCTTAAACTCTTCCAAAAAAAAAAAAAAACAGAAGTGGAGGGAACATTACCTAACTCATTCTATGATGCCACCATCACCCTAATTACAAAGAAAAAAAAAAAAAAAAAACACAAGGAAAGAAAACTATAGACCAATCCCTCTAATGAAATTAAATGCTAAAATCCTCAACAAAATACTTGCTAATCATATTCAACAACACATCAAATGAATTATATATCATGACCAAGTGGGTTTCATCCCTCGTATGCAAGAATGGTTCAACATAAGAAAATCAATCGATGTAATACACCACATAAATAGATAGAAAGAAAAAAATCAAATGATCGTCTCTATAGCTACAGAAAAAGAATTCAACAAAATACAACACCCTTTCCTGATAAAAAATACTACGAAAGATAGGAATAGAAGGTAACTTCCTCAACAAGATAAATGGCATATATGAAAAAACCACAGCTAACATATTCAATGGAGAAATCCTTAAAACTTTCCCTCTAAGATCAGGAACAAGATGATGCCCCCTTTCACCAATCCTATTTAACATTGTGTTAAAAGTACTTCCTGAGCACTTGGAGAAGAAAAAGATATAAAAGGCATCCAAATTGGAAAGGAAGCAGGAAAAATTTCACTATTTGCAGATGACATGATCCTATATAAAGAAAACCCAGAGAAATCTACAACAAAGCTTCTAGAGCTTATAAATGAGTTCAGTAAAGTTGCAGATTATAAGACCGGTGTGCTAAAATCAGTAGCATTTCTTTATACTAATAATGAGCAAACTGAGGAGGAAATTAAAAAAAAATACCATTTACAATAGCAACTAAAAGAATCAAATACCTAGGAATAAATTTAACTAAAGATGTAAATGACTTATACAAAGAAAACTACACAACATTGTTAAAGGAAATCAAAGAAAACTTAAATGGAAGACTATTCCCTGTTCATGGATAGGAAGACTAAACATCATTAAGATGTCTATCCTACCAAACTGATCTACAGATTTAACACAATCTCAAGAAAAATCATCACAGCATTTTTTACTGAGTTGGAAAAAGTAACTATGAAGTTTATCTGGAAGGGCAAGAGGCCCCAAATAGCCAAAGACATATTGAAAAAGGAAAATGAAATCAGAGGGATCACACTACCTGACTTTATGACATACTACAAAGCTACAGTGATCAAAACTGCATGGTATTGGCACAAGGTTAGACATACTGACCAATGGAACCGAATTGAGAGTTCTTATATAGACCCTCACAGTCAATTGATCTTCGAAAAGGCCACTAAGCCCATTCAACTGGAAAATAATGGCCTCTTCAACAAATGGTGCTTGGAGAACTGGATATCCATATGCAAAAGAATGTGAAAGGGACACCATCTCACACCTTATACAAAAATTAACTCAAGATGGATCAAAGATCTAAATATAAAAGCCAAGACCTTAAAGGCCTTGGAAGATAATGTAGGGAAGCATCTACAGGATCTTATAATAGGAAATGATTTCATGAACTTCACACCCAAAGCACAAGCAGTGAAAGAAAAAATTGATAAATGGGACCTCCTCAAAATAAAAACTTTTGCAATTCAAAGGAGTTTGTCAAGAAAGTGAAAAGGCAACAAACCCAATGGGAGAAAATATTAGGTAACCATATATCTGATAGGGGCCTAATATCCTGCATATATAAAGAAATCCTACACCTCAAAAATAAAAAGACAAACAACCCATTTAAAAAATGGGCAAGTGACTTGAATAGACACTTCTCCAAAGAAGAAATAGAAATGGCTATAAAGCACATGAAAAGATGCTCAACATCACTAGCTATTAGGAAAGTGCAAATCAAGACTACAATGAGATATCATCTTACATCCATTAGACTGGTGGCTATTAAAAAAAACAGAGGACTACAAGTGTTGGAGAGGATGTGGAGGAATAGGAATCCTATTCCACTGCTGGTGGGAATGTATAATGGTACAGCCATTGTGGAGGAGTTTGATGGTTCCTCAGAAAACTAACTAAAGAACTGCAATATGATCCAGCAATCCTACTGCTGGGTATATACCCAGAAGAAACAAAAGCAGGGACACGAACAGAGATATGCACACCAATATTCATAGCGGTATTATTCACTATTGCCAAAAGTTGGAATCAACCCAAATACCCTTCAACAGATGAATTGATAAACAAATTGTGGTATATACATACAATGGAATATTACTCAGCTGTAAGAAGAAATACAGTATTAACACATGGGATAACATGCATGAATCTTGAGGACCTTACATTGAGTGAAGGAAGACAGGCACTGAAGAACAAATATTACATGACCTCACTGATATGAATTAAACAATTGAGCAGACTCACGGAGCTAGAGTCTGGAGGATAGGTTTACAGGAAATAGAAAGGGAGAAGAAGGTTGTGGGCTAATGCCCATATGGGCAAAATCTATGATAAGGTGGAAGTGTGCAGATGTACAGTGGAAGGGCATGACAGTGGTGTAATGACACAGTTGGGTTGGATAGTGCTGGCTTGTCAGGAGGGTGGGGTGGGGAATTTCAGTTGGACTGTTCATGGAACTGGAGGGAAGGTTGGGGTAGGAGCAGGTGAACACCGGGGATTGGCAGGTACATGGTTGACACTACAATGTTGGAAATGCTCTTTGGCAATATGGCAAGTGAGGGTTGCTGGTTTGGGGTGTTGGAGGGGGGCAGCATTTGGGACAGGGTGCACCTGGGGCAGGCTTCTAGTGATTGTGTGAGCATTCATCTTAGCATAGTGTGTTATATCAGTGGGTGGACACTCATATAATGAGCAGCAAGGTGGTGGATTCCCATCCTGGGTAGGCCTGCTGTGTTCTCAGATAGATGGATTAGTGTCTCTCAAGAGCATGGGTAGTACCTAACAGGGAGGACAGACTAGTGTGTCAAGCCCTCAGTGTTGTTGCAAGTAACTATGAATCTTGTCCTTTAAGGAATGAAACCTGGTGGTTGCCATAGGTACCAAGAGGAGGGAGAGAGAAGAATAGAATAGATGGAACGGGGGACATTTTGAGGGTGATGGAAATGTTCTACATGATCTTGCTATAATGGATATAGGCCGTATTAAATTGCATCAAAATTTATAGAATTGTATGGTCGAAAATGTAAACCATAATGTAAACAATTGACCATGGTTGGTAGCTATGTTTCAATATTTGTACGTCAGTTGTAAAAAATGTACCATCCACATATAAAATGTTATTAATAGGGGAGTGGGAGAAGGGGGGAAAGGGGGAGGATTTTGGGTATATGGGAGTCCCCTGAATTCGGTAGGTGACTTTTCTGTAACCTAAAACTTCTTTGAAAACAAAATGAAAAAAGTAAGACACTAGGGGAATAAAAAGAAGAAAATGGCCATGTACATATAGGACAACAGATCTTACAGTGATGAAAGGCAAAATGTCAAAAAAAATTTTTTTTTAATTTTTCATTAGTTTTTATTATCCCCAATTTTTTATATATATATTTTTTAATTTTGTATGTTATTTCTTATTTTTTAAAACTATCATTATTGGGAAACGGATGTGGCTCAAGAGGTTCAGCGTCCATCTACCACAAGGAGGGATCGGGGTTCAATCCCCGTGACCTCCCCATAAAAAAATTAATTAATTAATTAATTTTTAAAAAAAACTATCATTATTATTTCATTTTCTTATTAATTGTATTTGGCTTTTTTATTGGCTTCATTATGGAAGAAGTTTTGGATCACAGAAGGGTTACAACTATGGCAGGGGAGGATCATTGGTGTGGGATGTCAGTGATAGGAGATACATGGGAGGAAGCTCACTTGGGCATACATATAAGGCATACATATCTGTTCAGTTGTACATGGAACATGGTCACGGTGGGTGGAGATTCGCACAATAACAGAAGGAATATCAAAATGCCATCCTGGGGAGCTCTGTCACATTCTCTAATGGAACACCAAGAATCCCCCAAGTACAGGGGCAATGACTAGTGAAGGAGGATAGTCCATTGACAGGCTCTTGATATTGATGACTGTGCTTATGAACCTTTACTCCTGAAATGGAAACTTAGCCTAGTATTATAGGATGCCTAAGAGTTGCCTGCTAGGAGCCTCCTTGTTGCTCAAATGTGGCCTCTCTCTAAGCTGGACATTATATATAATGTATATAAATACATTACTTTCCCCCCAACGTGGGACATGGCTCCCAGGGATGAGCCTCTCTGGCACCGAGGGATTACTACCAAGCACCAACTAGCAATGCAACTGGAAAAAGACCTTGACCAAAAGGGGGGAAATGTAAAGACAAATGAGTTTATATGGCTAAGAGACTTCAAAGTGAGTTGGAAGGTCATTCCAGAGGTTATGCTTATGCACATCTCAGCAGGATCTCATTGACTGTCAAAGTAGATATTACTCCAAATAGGGGGCTCTTGAGGATTCTGGATACTTCCAGACAGGCAGGGCAGATAGCTCAGGAGTTTGGTGCCTTGCCAGTGGGCCCTATTTTGGAATTTATGCTCCCCAGGGTGACAGAGTTGTACTTAGTTGTGGTTTCCCTACACATGGCCCTTCTGTTCTTCTATTTGAACCTATAATTAGTACTAGAGTTGGTAGGTATACGTCCAAGAGACTTAAATCTTTGGGCTGTCCATGTGCCAGCTGGGCCTCGAATCCCAACAGAGTTGCAACACCTACTCTCCAATTCATTGGTCTCACCCAGGACATCTAACAAGGAGGTGATGATGGACAACTACCATACCAAGGAACCAAGAGAGTCTACAACTGCAAGCAAGAGAGTCCCATCCATTGGCCATAATGGATCACAGCCTCCTCTCAATTAGAGATGAAGTGGACATCACCACCCCAGAATCCTCAGGATTGGGGAATGAACTATGGATTAAAGTAGACTTACTGGTATTCTACTATAGACTTATTGTGATTCTAGCAATGGAAGAAATTTTATCATTGATGTGGAGGCAGTGGTCACTGGAAGTTCTGAGGGCAGGGAGAGGGAAAAACAGGTGTAATGCGGGGGCATTTTTGGGACTTGGAAATTTTCCTGAATGACATTGCAATGACAGATACAGGCCATTTTATATCTTTCATAACCTACAGAAATATGTGGGAGAAAGTGTAAACTGCAATGATAACTTTAATCCATGTTTAGTGGTAATGCTCCAAAATATGCTCATCCATTGCAATGAATGTACCACACTAATGAAGGATGTTGTTAATGTGGGAAAATGTGGGAGATGTGGGGAACAGGGCTATGGGAATCCCCTATATTTTGTATGTAACATTTATGTAGCCTAAATATATGTTTTTAAAAATAAGTGTAATATGGTGGCATTTTTGGGACATTGGAATTGTCCTGAATGATTTTGCAGTGACGGATACAGGCCATTATATATCTTGTCATAACTTACAAAAACGTGTGGGAGAGAGTTTAAACTGTAATGTAAACTATAATCCACAGTTTGTGGCAATGCTTCAATAAGTGTTCAGCAATTGTAACAAATATACCACACTAATGAAGGATGTTGTTAATGTGGGAAAATGTGGGAGGGATAGGGAGTGGGGCATATGGGAATCCCCTACATTTTTTATGTAACATTTATGTAATCTAAGTATCTTTTTAAAAATTAAAAATTAAAAAAAGAAAGAAAGCTAGAGGGTAATCTAGGGACTGTATAACATAGTGATTTCAGTGGTGGGTAATGATTGTGGTTAATATTACAAATATAAGAATGTTCCTCTATTACAAGGTGTTAGGAGTATGGAGATAATTGGGGAAAGTACAACTAACATAACATATAGACTACAGTTAACAGTAATATTGTAATATTCTTACAACAGTGGCAAAGAAGTTACTGTATCAATGCTTAACGTCAGTAATGGGGGAATATAGGGGATATTGGAGTTTTTCTTTTTAATTAATGAAAACCTTCTGAAATGGACTGCGCTAATGACAGCACAACTCTGAGATGTACTGAGAGTCACTGAGTGTATACTTTCAATGTAAAGAAAAAGGCAAAGGAACATATAACACAGTGAACCCTGACGTGAATAATGGACAGTGGTTAACAATACAAATATGAGAATGTTCTCTCATGAAATATAACAAATATACAATACCAATACATGGTTTTAATAATAGGATGCTTTGTGGGGAAAACACACCAAATATAAGCTGTAAACTATAGATAGCAGTAATATCATGATGATGTTCTTTCATAATTTGCAACAAATGTGCCACAACAATATA
Source organism: Tolypeutes matacus (assembly GCA_026826555.1). Lineage (NCBI taxonomy): Eukaryota > Metazoa > Chordata > Mammalia > Cingulata > Chlamyphoridae > Tolypeutes > Tolypeutes matacus. The sequence goes on along the minus strand of JAKSZT010053792.1, from coordinate 3,947,135 downwards.
AGGTGGTGGTGGTGGGGCAACGCTTTGGAATCCTGTGTGGTATTCATGATTGTTTTGTTAACTCACAACTTCTCAAATTTAAAAAAATATTAATAATCTATTGTAAAGAAAGCAAACATTAAAAAGCCACTGCTAGAGCCAGAAAACAAAAAATCACAAACCTTAGTTGTACAGCTTGATGAAATTTTACATACATTATACCCATATGTAGCCTGGTCAAGCTATAGAATATTTCCACAACTCCAGAAAGCTTCTTCAGCCCCCTCACAATCAATAATACTCCCCATATCCCCAGCCCCTGCTTCTACCTCTTTACTTCTTCACTATTCTGAATTGTATCACCTTGGAGAAGTTTTAGCTGTTTTAAATTTTATATAAACAAAATCATATATCTTATACTTTTTTATATCAGGATTAATTTGCTCAACATAATGTTTTTGAGTTTATTAGTAGTTTATTCTTTTTATTGCTGAATAATATTCCATTGTGTGAATATATCACAGTAGATTTATTCAGTCTTCTTTTGATGGGCACTTGAGTTGTTCCATTTGGGAGATATTATAAATAAAGCTGCCATCAATATTTTTGTAAAAGAATCTCTATGGCTGTGTGCACTCATTTCTCCTCAATATATATATATCTAAAAATAGAATGTATTATTGTAGAGTAAATGTCTTTTAATTTTATTAGAAACTGCCAAACTGTTTTCTGAACTGGTTGTACCATTTTATAATCCCACCAGGAGTAGATGAGAATTCTAGGTGCTCCACATATAAGAGGCTATGCAGTGGTGTTTCATTGTATTTCCTATGAGTTCCTGAAAGTTCACCAGCCAATCTAATCTATTCCTATGGCAAACATAGCATAATTCTTGTGTTCTGGTTGAACAATGATGATCTTTTTACAAATACAGGCTTTTAAGCACCTGAAGCTTAAGATACATTTTCTTCTTCAGCGATTAGAAAAGAAAGACTAATAAAAACCTATAACTCTCCATCTGGAGTGAAATGTAATTTCTCTATGTAAACTGCTACTGTGTACATGATTGAAGAAAAAGTTATTAATTTTTTCTTGATGTTTTTATTACCTGATTGCTCATTTTCTGAATCCCTCACCCCTGGAGGGTATTTTGTGATTTCATGCATTCATCAGTGCTCTTCTTGCAGCCTTTATCAGTTGGGGAGATAAAAATGTTATCATCCTTCCTGGTGCTCTATGGTTGGCAATGAGCACTGAGCAAAACTAGCAGCCACATTAATGAGGTTTTATCAAGGAGACGCCTAGACATGAAGCTCACTGCTTTGCTTGAACTGGAACTACATTCCAGAGCAGCGGTTTAATTAGAGCTAAAGAGATTCTGCACCTGGAAATGTAGTCACTTGAACCTCTACTGCCCCTCAACACACCTCAAATATGCACAGGTGCTGTCTAATGAGCACAGGGCTGCCATATGCTATTCACTTCTGGCCTAGATACCATCGGGCATTTATTAACCAACTCTACTAGAGTCCAAATCAACAGTCACAGGTGGGAGGTGGAGCATGATTTAAGAAGAAGATACTTCTTGAGAATTTTTTTCATAATTAATTAAACATACACCATTCATTCTCCATTGTAAAAATCTTTATATACCAGGGAAGTACAACCTAGGTTTCCTTTTGCTCTGCTTTTTTTTATATTGGTTGCATACAAGATTAATTAATTCATTATTTGATCAATATTTACCCTGGATTAATCCTTATAACAGTGATATATTTCTTTAATTTGTTTTTTGAAGGAAGAGGACAGTACATTTAAGGTAATTTTTAGATAACTTTAAATAATGGATCAAAATTAACCAACATCATCTCTAAATTGTATTTTCACTAGATTGATTTACATACCTATGTATGTATGTTTGTATATGGGGGTGCTTGTTCATATACATGTGTGACCCTCATAATTAATTAAATCAGGAGTCCTAAAGCTGCCAAAATGCACAATCCATGCCTGTTATAGACTTAGTTGTGCCCACTGGAAAAGACATGTTCAAGTTCTAACCCCCAGTCCTGAGAATGTGAACTTGTAAATAGGATATTTGAAGATGTTATTAGTTAAGATGAGACCAAACTGGAATGGGTTGAGCCCTAATCCAATGTGGACTGGTATCCTTATAAACAAAAGAAACATCAACACAGTAGGAGAGAGATGGCCATGGACAGAGGCAGAGATTGAGTTATACCTTGGATTGCTGAAAAGCCTCCAACAGAATCCTTCAGAATTCAGAGGATGCAAGGTTCTCCTGGCACTGTGATTTCAGATTTCTAGCCTCCAAAATTGTGAGATAATAAATTTCTGTTGTTTAAACCAACTAGACTGTGGTACATTGTTACAGCAGCCCTGGCAAACTAGGACAAGGCCCAACTAACTTTGCCCTGCACAAGTCTAAATGGCTCAGCACATCCATTCTTCTCTTTGCAATCTTGGACTTTTTAAACAAGCTTCTGATAAAAACAGGAATGGTTGAGATCCAGGTGCTATAATGCTGGCGTTTGCCTAGGGATCTGGGTAGTAGCCTGAGATGCTTCTGCTGCTGCTATGGCTGTCTTTCCTTTTCTCCTTTAAATCACCTGTTGCACAACTTTCATTTTAGTTATCTCAAACTAACGATGGGGATTTATTAAATTTACTTACAGGAATAGCCTAGACTACTCTCTCGGATAATATTCAATGGACATATGGGTTCTTGACCCACCCACTCAGAGTTACACTACCTTCAATGAGCATCAATTTCTTCATCTGAGAAACAGAATTCAGCTGGGATAATTGTGAATATACTAGTAAACATGAAACTAATTTTAATACATGGTAAAATGTTATATGTTATCATTAAAGACAGGGAAACTTAAATAAGTGCCTAAATCAGGCTATCACTAAAACTCGGCATCTGAATGTATGAAGAAATTGTGTGGCATTCCAGTCAAATTGTTTTATGAGCGATATTTCATGTTGGGAAGGGGGAAGATAAATCATATCCAAAGGGTGTGTGCAAACAAAGTATGTCAAGACTATGTCTGACAGAAGATGGTACTAATGCTAAGGATAAAAGAAGAGAAAAGAAAGGACAGTTAGAAAATCTGAGAAAAGAAAGGAGGTGATAGAGAGGCAATAATACAGACAAATAAAATACAATTGTGCTGATAAAATTTAGCAATAAAACAGAGTATCTGATAATGAACTTCATGTAAGATACGTTGTAAAGTCACAGTTAGAGACTGTACAAATCAAAGAACATTGTAAATTCTCTTTCCATTGGGCTAGGCAGTCTGCTACAGCTACTCTCCTGTATATGTCCACAAAAGTGGGGAAAGCCAGATTGCTCCATTTCTAAAATTATTGTTAGACATGTGGGTATATGTGATGCTTGCAGAACCTAGCCCTGTTTGTCTTATGATATGGGATCTTCTTGTACCTTTGACCCAAGAGCCATTCTTCTTGTGACTGCACTTTAGACTGCTCTGTATGCTAGAGTTGTTTATTGTCTATATCCAAGCCCTAATGTCTGAGGCTCTTCTGTTCTCTGGACTGTATTTGTCCCTGTTCAGTCCACCTTACAAACACTCTGGGGCCATCTTGCTTTCTTTGTCCTCTAATAGCTCAATGGAGCTGCACTGCGATGAAGGAGACCTCTGCCCTGGCTTTCAAGGCCTCCTGCTACTGATTAGGGCTTGGCCAACTGAAATACTTTTGGAGGTGACTCTGATAAAATTCTCCTATGTTCTGTCTATGGTAGGATCTTGCCTACTATAGATATGTTCTACTTCAATTTGACAAAACTTGATTCACAAAAATTCCTACCTCCAGAATAGATCCATTTAAAAATGACTCGTGTTTATGAAGAGATTTCCTACAGGATTTCTTTAAATAGATCTCTTAGTGCATTTAAATAATATTTTATTTACCAAAGAGATAATAAAGAAAATTTTCAGGAGCTCATCTATCACAGATAAAGTGAGGTACTCCTGCAAAAGAATAGCACAGGAAGAGTATCCTAAAAGGCTTAAAGGCTTGCCTAGACATGAAATGAAATGAAAAATACTAAATATTAGTTTGGTTCACAAAGAAGAAAATGACCTCATTTTTTCTTCAAGCCTAGTTAAGGCTCTATCCAAACATGGTTCCCCCATTAACCAATGTCCTTTGATTCCAGCTGGTTGGTTTTTTCACCTAGATGTGTCCAGAGTTTTCTTTTTGAAAAAAAATATATAAAAAGAAAAATATATACTTCCTTTTTATATACATGGGAAAGGAAAGAAACTAATATCTCAAGTAAGTCATAAGGTTGTACTTTTATTGTGAAAATAGTGTGAATGTATAGAGTAGAAGCAAGCAAGCCTCAATTATCCATGTTAATAAGGGGCAGGACTAGTTTATTTAACCTAAAATCTTTTTAGACAACTGTTGCAGTTTGGCAGTTTGATGTAATTATGAATTCCAAAAATAGATATTGGATTATGCTTGTAAACTGGTCTGTTCATCTGGGCATGATTAAGTTATGATTAGGGCATGAACTGGGCCACGTCAGTAGGGCATTGATCCCCACCCCTTGGTGGGTGGGGGAATCAAATATAAAAGGCAAGGCAAAGGACAGAAGGAGCAGTTTTGATGTAGCAGTTTTTGATGTTGGAGTTCTGGTGAGGAAGGAGATAAGGCCCCGGGATAGAGACAAGCCATTCGCCTGAGAGTTCACAGCTGGCCTTGTGGAGAGAAGCAAAGCCTAGAGAGCCTCATAGTCTACAGCTGACCTTGTGGAGCTAAGCCCGGAGAGAAACGCAGCCCCGGGAAAAGAGGAACCCAAGAAGCCTGAACCCTGGCAAACGTTGGCAACTGTCTTGCTCCAATAAGTAGCAATGGACTTTGGTGAGGAAAGAAACTTACGCTTTATGGCCTGGTAACTGTGGACTTCTAACCCAAATAAATACCCTTTTATAAAGACCAACCAATTTCTGGTATTTTGCATCAGCACCCCTTTAGCTGACTAATACAACAACATATTCAATTTTTCAATTAATTCATTCATAATAAACATTGCTTTTATTTTTTTTAATTAATATCCTCACCTATTCTCCTTCCTAATCTTCATCTGATCTCTTTCTCCCAAGGCTCCTGCATGTATCCTATAGACATGAAGAAGTTAGATCACATGTGATCAACTAATCCATTTAATTACCCAACTCACCCTCAAGCAATAAGTGAACCAGAAAGACAGCATATTTTATTAGTGAGTATCTCTGGTTGGCAAAACTGGATCAACCAGACCCTGCTCTGTCAAAGTCCAGGTTTCTGAGCATCTGTCCATGGTGAAGCTCTGTAGGGTAGGGCAGTGTATGGTAGCCACTGAAGATTCGGTTAGTTTCTGGCTCCTTCTTCTGTACCCTCTTCTTCTCAATAGTCTTTAAACATATACAAGACTCTCCCTTCATCATTGAAAATAATTTTTTAAAAATATTTTCATTTGACCCATTCTTTCTTTAAGCCTACCATTAAAAAAGTTTAGGCCCTTCTCCAAATTTTTCAGAATTGAAGCCTATACTCCCACTGGCTTATGAACCCAGTGCAATCTGACTCCTGCTCTCATTAGTTGACTGAAATTGATGGTTTGCCCTAAGGCCACCAGTACTTATAGTTTCTATATCCAAAGGATAATTTTCAGTCTTTACTTCTCTGGCAGGCAATTTGATTTTAACATTGTTGATCGCCTCCTGCTTCTAAAACTTTCCACTTCCTAGGTCTCCATGCTTCTACATCTTCTTCATTCCCCGTGTATTTCTATGACTCTTCCTTTTGTTTTGTTTTTTTAAAGGCCTCTTTCCCTCTTCCCAGCCATTCAGTATTGCCCAGGCATACAGCTTTGTCTCACCCTTTTCCATCTATGCTTTCTTCCTGTGTGTTTTCACTTGCACCTCTAGTTCAAGAACCAGTTTTGTTTGCTAAAGGCTCCCAAATTAAAATCTGGGGTCCAGAACACCCATTGGAGATTCAGATTCATAAGCTGGATATTCATATGCCAGATAACTCCCAGCAGAATAAACAGCAAAACTTCAAATTCAACATGTCCAAACCTGAAATCATCAATTTCTCCCTTAAATGTGTTCCTAGTCCTATATTCTCTGCTTAGTTAATGACACTGTCATTCAAACAAATATTTATGCTAGAGACCCAAGTGTCATACCTGACTCTTCCACCTCCTGTAATCCTCATATTTAATCAATTAAATTACAAAGTCCTCATGATTTTACATCTAAGTATTTCTGAAATCTATCCCTTCTTATAATCCAACTACTACTATCATAATTAAGGCTGTCTCACCCTTCCACACTGTGGCAAACTCCTCAACAGTCTCCTTTAAATTCGTTCCATCCTCCACTATCCACCAGAGTGATAACTGAAATGTCCACCCTTTCATTGTTTCCCTTTTACAAGCTCCTTCATGTGGATTGCAAAGGCTCCTGCCCACCTCTGTGCCCTCACTTCTTTTATTTTTCACCACTCAGTCTCAGACTTTATATTTCAGGACTCCTGAAATGCCTGTAGTTTCCCATACAGTATGCAATGTCTTGCCTTCATCCTTTGCTCAGGCTGCCTCTGTTCCTATCCTTCTTATCTTCCCCTCACCTCTGCCAACCCTCCCTATCTGCCTAACTCCTACTCGTCCTTTGAGAATGAAGGGAAAGATAATCTCCTAAAGCTTTCCTAACATACAAGCCCCCAAGCTGAATCGAATATCTCTCTCCCATGATCCCATAGTGCCTTGCATATCTCTCTCCTGAATCCTTATCCTCAATCTTTAGTGACTGACATAGAGTTGGTTCTTAGTGAATGTTTGTTGAATAAATGAGTTTGAAGTAATAGATTGACTTCCTGCTGACTGGGATTTTAGTCAGTTGTATCAGTCAAGATATGATGCCATTTATTTTCCCTATAGAGGAGATTGAGCAGGGAGAATGACAAATGATTTATTACTGTTTCCCACTGAATTGCCCTTTAACAGTGTCACTTCATGATTTTGTTTAAAGAGTTGTAGACTTGCAGAATATCCAGTATTTCCAGATTGAAATGTGGGCATCAAATTCCATTTAAAAAGTGTTAATTTTAAATAGTTCCCATTGTGGAAAATTAGTGAAAAATTCCTTCCAAAAGAGGATACAATCAAAGGCTGGCCACAGTTTTCATAGGCTTCTACTCCAGACTTTTCATTAGAGAGGCCAACAAGTAAGACCAAATTCCACCTACGGGTTTAAGTCTCTAACCAGCCTCTGGATGAAGGGTGGTAAGTGAAGTGAATGCTCAGAAAGTTAGTCACCAAAGAGAAGAAAAGGAAAATCTAAAAGGATGGGAACCACCCTACCAATAATCAAGAGATAGCATTGTGTACTTTTACACTATTTTAACATTTTAAGCTCTAGAAAAAAATAAAAGAACTGTGCTTCCTCTTACTCCTAAGTCAGCGCCTGGGTTGTGTCTCACAGGAAGCATCTGGGATGCTGCAGATCAGAGGCAATGAAGGTTACAATGGGCACGTGTCACAGGGAGTGATTAAGTGAGCGGAAACTGGGAGTTTCAGGTAATAAGATGTGAACACTTTTTAAGACAAGGGCAAAGAAGCATAGACAATGGAAGAAATATTGGAGGAGATCTCAAAAAGAAACCAAGAAGCTGCAAAAGTCAAGTAATTACTACCAACTGTGTAAAAATGATAGAAAGGCAAAAATCAAGAGGCTGAGTTTTCAATTCAAAAATAAATCTTATTTAATGTTGTATGCTAAATATCAAAAAAAATCACTAATTTTCATTTAAACTTTAAAGATAAGGAATTCCTCAACAAATTGTCATAAATATTTGATTCCAGGTGAGATATAACTTATTGGATTGTACTGTCTATACTGGTTTACTTTCTAAATTGTAATATTCACTTTTGGAGATCTATATTCCAGTTTTATTCAATGGGTATCTCCCATTCAAGGTATTCTCGTGAAACCCATCCCAAAATCTCTCCAGGTCCAGGCTCCATCAATTCCTTCAATTGCCAGAAGGACTCAGCCTTGCTGTTCATTTCCCATGCCCTCTCTCTAAAAACATTTGGCTCTCAGCTCAAGCATCAAGACAGCCATCATAAATAACCATTTCTAAAGGCACAAAGTTTCATAATGGAATTATGTTCATAAAAGTAGGCAACTGTAGGTAGATAGTTCAGTTTTATCCCTTTTAGTAAAATAAAAAAAATAGAAACAATATATACACATACTGTTTTAGACTGAATGAAAATGTATTTGGTCTGTGCTTACTTGGAGAGTCAGTTGTACAGGACTTGATTAACATTTTGCTGTAACACAACAAATATACAAGTACTATATCTTCAGAATGCTTATACAGCATCCTTAAAATTTAGCATCACCAAACCATTTCATATACTAGAAGCCAAAGCCTCACATAATGCAATGGATAATCCCCAAATGTCTTAGGCCTTGCAGGAAAAATAAATAAAAAAATAAATAAAAGGCAACATATTAAGAAATCAAATTTATTACTGCAAAATGTAATCCTTAGTAATTTAGCAAAGACTGTGTGATAGTTTTTTCCGTTTCTAAAGTAAAAACTTGCCTGTAAATGTTATAAAATATATCTTGTTGATGCCTGAAGCTAACTCTGGCTAACATGAAACTATTACTCCAGGCTGTTCTCCGCAGATTATACCGAAGCAGGAATAAAAAATTAAAGAAAAGGCATCAGCACAATATTAATTTCCTAGGGCTGCCATAAAAAATTACCACTAACTGGATAGCTTAAAACAGTGGAAATTCTAACACCATTCTGGAGGTTAGAAGTCCAAAATCAAGGTGTCAGTAGGGTAATGCTCTCTGAAGGCTCTAGGAGAGGGCTGGTCTTTGCCCCTTCCCAGCTTCTGGTGGGTGCTGCCAATCCTTGGCATTCTTTGGTTTGTGGCAGATAACTCCTATCTCTGCCTTTCTTTTCACATGGCCAGCCCACCCTTGAAAAGGAAGTATTAAATAAGAACTTGAATACTAGAAAGCAAGGGTCATTATGCACCATTCTGAAGGCTAACTACCACAGTATGGTATGATATTGGTATGATATTGGTGTTGGTATGGTATGGTATGGTATGGTATGGTATGGTATGGTATGGTATGGTATGGTATGGTATGGTATGGTGTGGATACTAAAGTAATATGTTGAAAACAACACAGTTAGGTGTCCAAGTGAGACACCTTCATCTTTCTCAGTCAACAAACATCTGTTATGGAAAAGACATGGTGGTAAGCACTCCTGTTTGAGCTTATTCCAGGAGAATGATGAGAACAGAGTGGTCCCCAAGGCAATGATCATCCTAACAAATCTCTTCTTAAAATAGTTTCAAGGTTAACATTGAAAGGGAAAAATAAGCATAAAAGCAAAAAGGACAAAGAACTATCATATTTTGTAGCTTCTTTGGAAATTTTATACGCTGAACACTTGGTCTGTAGTGCATAAAGGCCTGTTCAGACTCCTCTTCTGCAGGCTCCAAATATCAGCTAGTCTCAGAAGCAATAGTAATACAACATGGCATCATTAGCTTACCTTCTGTTTCCTTCCTGCCATTTTCTTGTCTTGGTAAATGGCACCACCATCTCCTAGTTGCCCAAAGCCAAATTTCTACCCAAGAGTCATCCCAGACTTGTTCCCCTAAGTCACACTCAACATTCCACATTAAATTAGTTACCATATTTTATCTCTTAAAATCTTTTAAATTTATTTCTACCCTTCTTTCTACATTCTTTAGGGAGGTCTCCCCACCTCAAGAAGAGTTGACACAGTACAGGAAAAGGATATCAGCTTCAAATCCAAACTCTGTAACTTTTTAGTTATACTACCTCCTTAAGCATAAGTGTCTTTTCTGTAAAACCTTCTCCACCACCCCAGAACCCTTGGGAGATACCTACTTAAAGGTCCCATAGTACCTTCTATCAGAGTCTTGATATCCCTTTGACTGTTCTGTGCTATGAGCTCCTTGATGGTAAATATATGCTTCCATGGTTCTAGATTCCAAGTAGAGTGTGGCACCTGGCTCAGGTGACCACCAAAATATTTGTGGAATAAATTGCATTGTGATACATGTAAGCCTTGATTTTATTCAGCACCCATTGTTGGAACTACCAGTTCTCCCCCAAAGATCATGAGCCTGAGCTCAGATGCACTGATGCCCACCACACTACCCACAGTTCACTGCCATAACTGAATTAGGTGATCACCTGCTGGCCGTTGTAAGTGAAATTGTATCTTAGCAACACAAGCCTATGGACATTGTATTAGCCAGCCAAAGGGGTGCTGATGCAAAATACCAGAGATCTGCTGGCTTTTATAAAAGGTATTTATTTGGGATAGAAGTCCACAATTATCAGGCCATAAAGCATGAGTCACTTCCCTCACCAGTCTATTGCCATGTGTTAGAGCAAGATGCCAAGAGTTCAGGCTTCCTGGGTTCATCTCTTCCCAGGGCTTGCTTCTGTCCAGGCTCAGGCTTGCTTCTCTCCACAAGGCCAGCTGAAGACTATCAAAAGAATGGCTTGTGTCTTTTCCTGAGGCCTTCTCTCCTTCCTCACGACCAAGCTCCACTTCTGCTTACTTCCCTGGGCTCCAGCATTAAAACTGCATCAGAACTCCAACTCTGTCCTTTGCCATGTCTTTATCTCTGGGTCCCCATCCACCAAGAGGATGGGGACTCAACGCCCTACTGATGTGTCCCAATTAAAGCCTTAATCACAATTTAATTAAGTAAAAGTAAAACCTCTGAATCCAATACACTCTAATACGCCCAGAGGAACAGACCAGTTTACAAACATAATCCAATATCTATTTCTGGAATTCATAAATAATGCCAAACTGCTACAGACATCAAATAGAATATTTTCCTCTTTAAAAAAATTTTTAATTAACTAGTCAAATCATTGATAAAGCCAACTTAAATTGATAAGAGTCATACCTCTTTTATAAAATTTTTCTTCAAAGATAAAGGTTTGGTTGGGGAGACATAAATAGTATTTATGACATTTTGTTTTCCTTTTAAAAAAATAATACCTTAAGCAATTTTTTCACTTCAAGTCTGACAGCTATGATAATGATTTGATTCAAGTTTTCAGGAGAAATAATTATTTTTGCTTGTTCAAGTCCTTGAAATATAATTGGGTTTCATGCTGGGAAAAAAGTAGGAGCTCTTATCAGGCCTTCTCAGGTCCCAAACTATAAACATAAATTATGAGGCCTTTGCAGTACTGACAATGAGTAGGTAGAAATGCCCAGTTATTGGTCAATACTACAACTATGATATATTGTCTCTATAATCCACAGCTATGCCAAGGCTTCCCCATCACTTGATACCCCTCAACATTCTAAAATATTCTGCTGTGAGTTTGGCTGCTCAGTTGGTTTATACCTAAGAAAATGCTCTTGTTAAACTCAGGGGTTTTTTATGTGAACTCAGAGCAATTGATATTTGGCATCCAGTGGGAAATAGCAAAGGTTTTTTATCCATAGGACAGCCTCCCATTTATCACAGTTTGGGTGATAGTGGAGAGCTCTGACACTGTTTCATTTTCTGTCTACTTTCTATTTCTCCTCATATCACTCAAGCATGGTAAATTACACTATCAGTGACATGGTAAATATTCTTAGAATGGACAAGTCTATCAGTGCTTACCTTGACCTATATAACTGGAACCAGCACAAGGTATGGTAAGGCCAGGATCAGAAAGAAGCAAAGTGAAAACAAATTTTAAAAATGGGAAAAATACAACTAATAAAACTTATGGTCTATAGTTAACAATAATGTTGTAATATTGTAATATTTTTGCAGCAATGACAAGGAATGTACCATATCAGTGAGAAGGGTGAACAATAGGTAGACATAAGGGGGTATGGGATTTTTCCTCTTGGAACTATGAAAACGTTGTAAAATTGACTACAGTGTTGATAGCATAATTCTGTGGTGGAACTGAAAGCCATTGAGTATACACTTTGGATGGATTATACAAGGCAGGGGACCGTATAACACAGTGAACCCCGTGGTGGAAGATGGACTTTAGTTAACAGTACAAATATGAGAACACTCCCATATGAACTATAACAAATATACAGTATCAATACATGATGTTAATGAAAGGGTAGTTTGTGGCAGGGGGGAAACACCAGTTGTAAACTATGGAGTATAGTTAGCAGTAATATTTTGATGTTGTTCTTTAATCATTTGTAACAAATGTTCCACAACAATGCAAGGTGTTCATGGTCAGGTGATATATGGGAATTGTGGCAGTTTGATATAGTTATGAATTCCAAAAATAGATATTGGATTATGTTTGTAAACTGGTCTGTTACTCTGGGCATGATTAAATTATGATTTGGGCTTTGATTGGTGGGCGGGGACTCACAGATAAAATTACAAGGCAGAACAGAGGAGTTAGTTTGAGGTTTGAGTTGGAGTTTTGATGTTGGAGTTCTGATACTGAGTTTTGAGCTGGAGCCCCAGGAAGTAAGGAGGAAGGAGAGAAGTCCCCGGAAAAAGAGACGGGCTATTCACCTGATAGTCTACAGCTGACCTTCTGGAGCTAGCAGAAAAGCTGAGCCCAGAGACAAGCAAGCTCCGGGAAGAGAGGAACCCAGGAAGCCTGAATCCTCTCAGACATTGGCAGCCATCTTGCTCTAACACATAGCAATAGACTTTGGTGAGAGAAGTAACTTATGCTTTATGGCCTGGCAACTGTGGGCTTCTACCCCAAATAAATGCCCTTTATAAAACCAACAGACTGGCTGGTATTTTGTATCAGCACCCCTTTGGCTGACTAAGACAGGAATCCTTTTTGTTATGCATGACTGTTGTGTAAACCCACAGCTTCTCTAACAGAAAAATGTATGGGAACATTGCATATTTTATTCTCAGAAACCTGCTATACACCAGAGATACAACCAAATTTCCTTGTCAGTTATATTGTTTACTCTGAGTCTTCTCTGAAAATACATATGAAGAACTTTACATGAGAAGTGAGGCAACTATATAATTTAAGTTCTACCTGTCAATTAGCCTAACCCTGGTAAGAAGGTATGGCAGTTTGATATGGTTTATGAATTTCAAAAATAGATATTGGGTTATGTTTGTAAACTGGTCTGTCCCTCTGGGCATTTTAGATTATATTGGATTCAGAGGTTTCATTTTTACTTGATTAAATAATGATTAAGCCTTTGATTGGGCCACATCAGTAGGATGTTTCATCCCCGTCCCCTTGATGGGTGGGGACACACAGACAAATCACACCACAGAGAAGGGAGTTTTGAGTTTTGAGCTGGAGGCTGGGAATTAAACACAAAGGAGAAGAACAGAGAGGAATAGAGACAGCTCCACAGGCACGGTAGAGGCCCCAGGAAGAGAAATGAGCCAATTACCTGATAGTCTACAGCTGACCTTGTGGAGAGACACAAGCCTAAGCTGGGAGAGAATCTAGCCCTGGGGAGAGAGACAAAGCCTAGAGAACCTGATGGCCTACAGCTGATACTGGAAGAAGCTGGGACCACGGAGCCTTAAGAGGAAGAGGAAGGCTGAACATTGGCAGCCATCTTGCTCTAGCATATAGCAATAGACTTTGGTGGGGGAAGTAACTTATGCTTTATGGCCTGGTAACTGTAAGCCTCTTACCCCAAATAAATACCCTTTTAAAAAGCCAACAGATCTCTGGTATTTTGCATCAGCACCTGTTTGGCTGACTAATACAGAAGGTAAAGATGGGATGCGGTCAGGTGTCCTGACAGACAGAGCCTTTTGAACATCTTGAAAGTTATATAGCTAGATACTACTATGAGATATAAAGGAACCTTGGTTGTATAGGTATGTTTTCTGGAGAGCTAGAGGCTCACACAGTAGCTAACAAAATATTAGACTTTCCTCCCAGGGACATCCTGCTACCTCCTCAAATAAGATGGCAGAAAGTTCTGGATTATATAACCCTTGCCTAATAAAAGAAAACAGGCCAATAAGCCAAGCCCTTTATTTCAAGGCTTGTACTTAGGAACCTTATTCCTGTAATAATGAAATTAAGCCTAAGTTTAATTAATACCTAAGAGTTACCTCCTGAGAACCTTCTTGTTACTCAAATGTGGCCTCTCTCTAAGCCAAACCCTGCAAATAAACTCACTACCTTCCCCCAATATGGGACATGACTCCAAGGGATGAGACTCCCTGGCAAAGAGGGATTATTACCAAGCATTAATCCGCCATGCTTGTGGAAAAAGACCTTGTCCAAAAGAGAGAAATATTCAATAAAATAGTTTTTATGGCTAAGAGATTTCAAAGTGAGTCGGGAGATCAATCCAGAGGTTATGCTTATGCAGATCTCAGTCAGACTTCACAAACTGCCACTCTCAACAAAGCCTCAAACAAAAGTGCTCCTGAGGGCCCTAGGGATGTCGGGACACCATAGACAAGCCACACAGCCTCAGGAAATCAGCACCCCCCCACACACACACAGCGGGCTCTATCTGGGTATATATGTAAATCTATTTCCCCAGTATAACATGGTCACTCTCATTTATAAATCCCTTAATCAAGATTCTTCTATTCCTTTTATCTAGACCTGTAATTTTCAATTTACTTGTTAAGTATATTTCTCAGAGACTTAATCCTTAGATTGTTCCTATGCTGGTTGAGCCCTGAAACCGAGCACATATGCAATCAACTCCTACTCTCCAGTTCTTTGGGCCTGTCCTGGCCAACTAACAAAATAATGAGGATGGACCAGCTTGGCCCCAAAACAAGGGTTATCTTCAACTATAAGCAAAACAATTCCATTCATCTGACCTATAATATTTACTTCCCTTCTTAGCCTAAAGCAGTCAAAGCAGACTTCTTCCCAAACTCCTCAAGATTAAGGAATGAACAAAAATGGGGGGAGGGGGCTGCAACCACTGACCAAAGCAGGTTTATTATTATTGTAATTATTATCTTGTGTTTAATGAGTAATTTGTATCATTGATATAAATAATATATTTTTAAATAAAAAAAAAAAAACCTCATATTTCTAAGACAGCAAATATATGTGCTACTTAGCTTTAGAGAATGGAGAAGTTTGTAAGATTTTCTTAAGAGGATTTCCTTTTTTATAAGCCAGAATTTTATATCATTTTTCATTAGGTTGATAGTCCTTCATTTCTAGACCTTAAGCTTTGTTTTTTGTCTTTTAAAAGTTGATCAAATAAAATTTAAAAAAAAGCAAAAAAAAAAAAAATTTTGATAAAATAATGGGATATCATTGATCAAATTAAATGTGGCAAGCAACCAAAATATAATACAGCTGAACTATGAGACAACATTCAGTTTCTGTAACCATATTAATTCAAACATATATATGAGAATCATCCCTCTTCATAACTATGCTAAAAAGGGTCTTAAGCAGAAGTTTTATTTCTTAATCCTCCCTCTCTTCCCCAATGAGTAACACAAAATCCTACATATAGGGGAGCCAATTAATGATTAATGTTGGTGTTGATGATCAAAATTTGCCAGACACTGTCCTAAATTTTAATAAATTTTTTTGCTTTTTTTTCATCCCAAATCATGTTTGTTGTGAAAAAAAAAAAATTGGAAAATGCAGATAAGGACAACAAAGAAAATGTAAAATACCTATAATCTCATGTCTTAGTCTGCTAATGGCTACCAATACAAAAATACCAGAAGTGAGTTGGCTTTTATAATGGGAATTTATTAGGGTTAAAGCTTATAGTATCAGGGCTGTGAAAATGTCCAAATTAAGGCATGATCAAGAGATGCTTTTTCACTGTATTGCAGCTATGGGAGATCAGGCACATGGTGGCATCCTCTAAAGATGCTTTCTTTCCAAGCTCAGCTGTGGGCGATTAAACACATGGCAAGGGCAAAGTGCTGCTCCACTCCCCTCTGCCCTTTCCTCCTGTCATCTCTTCAACTTCAAGCTGCTCTGTGAGCCTAGCCTCTCAGGGAACTCTTTCCATGCCTCTCTTTGTCTCTCCTGCCTCTGTGCTCTGCTGATTCCAGCCTCCCGCCTCCAGGGTCTCTCCTTTCTGTCCCTGAGGCTTTTTTCTGTGTCTCTGTGCTTTCAGTCCTCTTTTTATAAAAGACTGCAGCAAGAGCACCAAAACCCACCCTGGGTCATGCCTCACTGAAGCAACCCAGTCAAAGACAATCCCCCCAACTGAATCCAATCCAATCAAAGGTCCCACACCCACAGGAATGGATTGTCCCTAAGAGCATGATTTTCAGAGATCCACTCAGCTTCAAAGTGTCACATCTCACTTCTCTAGAAAATCATTATCATTTTGCCATGCTTCTTATCTTTATAACTCTGTTTAACATACACAAATTAAAAATGAAATGAGATCAAACTGCTCCTATATTTTTATAACCATCTAAACGATTTCACATTGTCTTGCCTAGTAAAACCATTATGGAAAAGGAAGCAAGTAACAAAAAGGAGCTACTGAAACTCTCCAGTGCCGAGTACAGTGCCTAGTACAGTGCCTTACATGTCTCAATGTTCAATAAAAATGAATGAATGAATGAACAAATGAATGAATTCATAAATAAATTAACAAATAGTTATTTTTGTGGAAAGTTGAGCGATTTCTTTAAAACAGTGCTTTTTCAAAAATGATGACAGTAATTACTTACTGGCATTTGTTATAGCTCACCCTTAAACTTCAAAGTAGCTCAATAAGCTAGGCTTGTACCTATCTCCACCATTTTAATGGTCTCTGAGAGACTGAGGAACATACAGAAGTGCTGGTGCCAGGACTGAATCCAAAGGCCCATAATGCTTTCCATCATACCACACTGCCTTTCAAATATTGTCACTATACTGAAGTGAAACCTTGCTTAAAGGGCATTCCCACCACCTGCAATAAAGGGGATCAAATAAGAATGAAAACAAGAAGCCTTTCAGAGTTCTGCACTGCACATAAAGTCACTGTCTACACTGGTGTTACACCACAGCTGTTACCATCTATTTTGCCTGGTGGGTATTTCATACTGGTACTGTCAGCGTCATTGAAATCACAGCCATATTCACTCACAGGAAAAGAAGAGTGGATTTTCTTTTTCTTTCTAAGAAAGCCTTTTACTCTAATCCACTTAATCCCATGGCTGATATGCCATTGAAATCTGAAGCAGAGTTTATTTTACTGGGAATATCTTTGAAAAAACTTGGAAAAAAATTTTTAATTAGCCAATAAAATCTTTTTATTTCCTCTTCTTGAGTTTAGAAAAAGAACGTGTTTATGAATGTGTGGGGGTGGGGGTGGGGGTGGGGGAGTGAGGGAACAGATGGATCCTTTCAGCAAAATCAATATTATTTTACTTCAGAGGAAAATTACAAAATATTCCACAAAGGCAAAGAAAAATATGAAAATTTTATTACTTAATAATAATTAAAGATAATTTATAAATATTTTTAAAAGGCAGGTTTAGTATGACAGATAAATATATTCTCTAGATTTTACACAGAAGGAAAAAAAGATTCTCTTCTCATTCCAATGGAATAAACAATAGGATATAGATACATAATCACCAGACTTGTACTTTACATATTTGTTAAGGGTGACCCCATAACCATAGACTTCTAGCTTAGGTTCTCCCCCATCCTGACTGACAACACAACCTTCCATTTCTGGGCTTAGCTCAGTACAGCATCAGTATCACATGGGAACTTGTTAGGAATGCACATTCTTAGGCACCATCAAGACCTACTGAATTAGAAACTCTGAGGGCTGGCTCTGGCAATCTGTTTTTAAATAAGTCTTTTGAGTGATTCTGATACACACCAATGTTTGAGGACCACTGATTGGATAACAAAACCCCCACATTTTCTAGCCAGACCATTCTTGCTGTTAGAGTTGAGAGGCACCATGAAAAGTCAGGTTTCTCATTTCCCAAACCAGCTTTCAGAGACCTCAGAGTTCTATTGTCTGTAAAAGTGGAAAAACAATACCTACTTCATGAGATTGCTATGATAATTAAATGAGTTAATACATAGGAAATGCTTAGAACAGAGCCTGGCATATACATGCCCAATAAATATTGGCTTGCATCGTTAGCATTGCTACCATTATAATTACCTAGCTTTTGGAAATGGTTGGTCAGTATAATTCATAAATCATGTTGGGGCAACTGAGCTTTGATTCTATTAATGCTTTTAAAGTCTATCATATGAGGAAAGACGAATGCTCATTGCACTGAGTCTTACCTCTCAACCCTGGGAATGGCTCCATACACTGGCTCCTCACTGAATAGCACAATAGGGCCACTCCTTGGCAGGTGTGTGGTGCAGTGAGGAGGACGCATCAGCCTTCCTGGACGAGGTACCAACGGTGTGTGAATCACGCCAGTGCTCTTAAACAGTCACTGCATTACTGGGAAAGGGGCAAGTGGGTGTGAAACAAACTACAGGAAACACTGAAGAGACACACTAAGAAAAGATGTTTAAGTCCAGTAGTCTAGCCGTGGACACTCAAATAGGATATTTTCTATAAGCTGATTTGTTTCAGAAATGAAGGTGAGAGCACCAAGGAGGTAAGGATGGTAGGTCAAGATGGGTCAAGGATGCATCCATAAGTTCACTGTATTATTATTTAAAAGGGGAAGTTTAATGATTGGTTTTAGTCTGTATCCAGTAGCTTTATCAAAATGGCCTTATCAGTATGGCCAGGTCATAAAGTTTCTTTGAAAATAAAGTAAAAAACATAAGACACTTGGGGAACATACAGAAGAAATTGTCACTGTACGTAAAAGATAACAGATATTATGGAAATAAAAGACACAATGCAAACTTTTTTTAATTTAAAAAAGTTTTAATAGATATAAATTTTTTATTTTTTTGTTTTGTATTTTTATTATTTTTATTTATTTATTTATTGGCTTTGTTTTGAGGGAGGTTTTAGATTGCAGAAGAGTTGCAGCTTTGGCAGGGGAGGATCACTGATGCAGGGTGTCAGTGGTGGGGGATGTGTGGGGAGGGGTGCACCTCGGACATGCCTCTATGGAATATGAATGTGTTCAAGTGGTCATGGGGTATTGTCTCAGTGGATGGAGACCCATACAATAACTGAAAGAATATTGAATTCCCACCCTGGGGAGTCCTGCTACATTCTCTAATAGAGTGGCAAGAATCCCTAGAGTACTTGGGCAGTGCCTAGTGAAGGAGGACAGATTAATATGCCAGGCCCTTAATACTGAGCTTGTACTTATGAACCTTGTTCTTATGAAACTGAAACTTAGCCTAGTATTATATATTGCCTAAGAGTTACCTCCTGAAAGCCTCCTTGACTTTCAGAGCCAAGAGTGACCTCTCTGTAAGCCAAACTCAGCATATCAACTCACTACCTTCCCCCCAAAGCAGGACATGACTCCCAGGGATGAGACTCCCTGGCAAAGAGGGATTATTACCAAATGACAACTAGCAATGCATTTGGAAAAAGACCTTGACCAAAAGGAAGAAATATTAAATACAAATGAGTTTTTCTGGCTAAGAGATTTCAAAGTGAGTTAGGAGGTCATTCCAGAGGTTACGCTTATGCACATCTTAGGAGAATCTTATTGACTGCTGCAGTAAACAGTGCCTCAAGCATGGGGCCTCCTGGTGACTATAGACACATCTGGACACTGTAGGCAGGGCAGACAACCCCGGGAATTTGGCACTCTGTCAGTGACCCTTACCTTGGAATATATGATATTCTGTCCCTTCAATGTATCAGAGTTGGACTCATTTATAATTTTCCTACACATGGTTCTTATGTCCCTTTTATTTGAACCTATAATTAGCACTATACATGTTAAAAATGTGTCCCAGAAACTTAAATCTTCTGGCTGTTCATATGCCACTTGAGCCTTGAATTCCAGCAGAGTTGCAGCTAACACTTACCATCCAATTCACTGGACTCACCCAGGACAACTAACAAAAAGATGATGATGGACAACACTCATCTCCAAAACAGAGAGTGTCTACAACTGCAAGCAAGATAGTTCCATCCATCTGCCTCATGGGATCTAAGGCCCCCTCTCAATCAGAAGCAAAGTGGGCATCACGGTCCCAAAATCTCAAGATTGAGGAATGAACAAACAAAAAGGGAGAATGCAACTATGGACAAATATATACTTATTATTATTCTAGTAATGGAAGAACTTGTAACATTGATATAAAGACAGTGATGACCAGAGGTTCTGAGGGGAGAGAGAGGAAAGACTAGGTGTAACATGGGGCATTTTGAGACATTGGAATTGTTCTGCATGACATTGCAATGACAGATACAGGCCATTATACATTTTGTCAAAACCTATAAAATTGTCCCGTGCAAAATGTAAACCATAATGTAAACTATAGACCATGGTTAGTAACAATGCTTCAATATGTGTTCATCAATTGTAACAAACGTACCACACTAATGAAAGATGTTGTTAATGGGGAAAAGTGGGGGAGGGGGCGGGGTGAGTTATATAGGAATCCCCTATATTTTTGATGTAACATTTATGTAATCTAAAGCTTCTTTTAAAATATAATAATAATACTAAAAGAAAAAAATGGGCAGTTCAAAAGATTATCTTGTCAAGAAGGACAAGAAAGGAATAGTCCAACCTAGAACAACCAAATGTCCACTGGAGTTGCCTGGACTCTAAGGATCAGACTCATGCCAAATCCATTGCTCAATGCCTTCCCCAAGATTTCTGTGACTTTCAGGAGATGTTTGTTTCCATAGTCCTCATCAAAATTAATGTTGCTGATGGGTTAATAATACCAACTAACACTTTTTTTACTCTGAGCCAGGTATTATTTTTCTCAGAGTATTACAGACAATAACTCAGTTAATCTTCACAATACTTATAGGGAATGATTATTATTATCAAAGGAAACTAAGAAACAGAGAAGCTAAATAAGTGTTCTAGCTGAGATTCAAGGCCAGGCAGTTTGGCACTAGAGCCCAAGCTCTTGTTCCCTGAGCTTTTCTTCCTTAACGTTATCCTGTCTCATGTATGCTATATCTCATGGGCCCTAAAAGTCCCTTTCTTTAATTTAGAGAACAACAACAAAAAAGCATCATGCAAGGCATTTATGTGTATAGAAGACACTTTGTTTTAAAAGGTCACTAGTACAGGTCTGCCTTAGAGCAGTGAAAACAACTCAAAACTGAATTGAAGCATCAGTATGCCTCAAAGGCCTTCCTTCCTTCTGTCCTCACCTTCCAGATTCAGCTTGGGCCCTATTTGTTCACACCCAAAAGGTCTATTTACCTTTGTTGGTAAAGAAAGAAAAAGAACACAAAGTTCATTCTCTAAGAATAATTCTGGCACTTAACGTCAAGACGATAATTTTTTTAATCAGTTTTATTGATACATATTAATAAAGCATACAACTCCTCCAAAGTGTATAATCAATGGTATTTGCTGTAATCACATAGTTGTGCATTCATCACTTCAATCACTATTAGAGCATTTTCATTATTTCAATATTAATAATAATAAACAAAAAAATGGACAATGAAACAAGAAAATTCCTTACTTCTCAATCTCTCTATGCTTCTCCCACTGTACATAGCTGCTATTTCTGGCTATTCTATCCAAAGTGTATAATCAATGGCTTTTAGCATAATCACAATGTTGTACATTCATCATCTTCAAAATTCTAGAACAATTTCATTACTTCAAAATGAAAGACCCCAAACCCCTTAGGATTCCTTTCTCGTACCTGCATAACAACTAATCTTTCATCTTTATGAATTGATTTATAGTTACATTTTATATAAATGGAATCATACAACATGTAGTACTCTGTATCTGGTCTCCTTCACTTAGCATAATGTGGTTATTTTTGTCTGATATTAACATTGTATAGTATTAACTTAATATTTGTTTAGCTGCAAGGAAAAATGGTCTTATATATATAATTCTACCCATATTCATATTTCACATATTATATTTATATTTTACATAATATATTTAGTTCCTAATAGGGCAATCATACAGTATTTTTCCTTTTGTGTCTGGCTTGCTTCACTCATAATGTCCTCCAGGTTCATCCATGTTGTCATACGTTTCATGACTTCATTTCTTCTTACTGCTGCAAAATATTCCATCATGTGTATACTCCACAATTTGTTTATCCATTCATCAGTTGATGGACACCTGGGTTGTTTTCAACTTTGGGCTATCATGAATAACACTGCTAGGAATATCAGTGTGCAGATATCTATTCATGTCACTGCTCTCAGTTCTTTTGCATATATAACTAGCAATGGTATTGCCAGGTTCCATGGCAAGTCATATTCAACTTCGTTAGGAACTGCCAAACAGTCCTCCACAGTGGCTGTACCATTCTACATTCCCACCAACAATGGATAAGCATTCCTATCTCTCCACATCCTCTCCAACATTTACAGTTTTTTTCTTTATAATAGCAACCAGTCTAATAGCTGTGAAATGATATCTCATTATAGTTTTGATTTGCATTTCCTTAATCGCTCGTGATGCTGAACATTTTTTTCATGTGTTTCTTCGCCATTTGTTTTTCTTCTTTGGCCAGTTGTCGTTTCAAGTCTTTTGCTCATTTTTTAATCAGATATTTTGTCTTTTTATTGTTGAGTTGTATGATCTCATTATAGATCATGGATATTAAACCCTTATCAGATATGTGATTACAAAATATTTTCTCCCATTGAGTCAGCTGCGTTTTCACTCTTTTCACAAAGTCCTTTGAGGTACAAAAGTGTTCAATTTTGAGGAGGTCCCATTTCTCTATTTTTTCTTTAGTTGCTCAAGCTTTGGACATAAGGTTTAAGAAACTACCGTCTACCACAAGACAAGATAATTTTTATTTCCCTTATTACCTTCCCAGAATTCAGAAAACCAAAAGCCAATTTTAAGTAAAAGCCCCCCTAAAGGGCTAAGAGGCTGGGCATTACATTAATCATAAGCTCTAACACAGATCATGGTTATGAATCAAAACACTGACTTCACCAGAATGCAAAGTTAAAAAATAAAAAACTGTTGTTGCTATTATATATATGTATTTATATATATATATATATTGAGGTCATATACACATGGAGAGGAATGACAGTGATTGCACTAGCAGCAGATACCACAGGAGTCTGGGTAAGTCCTGGGATGAATCTCATAGGTATGTCTCTTAGAGCATCCCACAGTATGGGCAGGTGGCATGAAGTTCAGTAGAAGCCATCTGAGGAACCCAGGCACAGTTGGCTGAATGAGCATGTGGCCTGTGTGCTCACACAGGGCTCTGTACTCAGAGCATTTACTTTCATGCTCGCTAGTGCCATCTTGAAATTCTTAGTAATTTCTGAACAAGGAGTCCTGCATTTTTATTTTGCACCAGGACCACAATTATGTCGCCACTGCTGGCCCCAGCGACTGCCCTGTGTCTTTCTATCTGCTAGTCAGCATATGTATCAGTCAGCCAAAGGGGTGCTGATGCAAAATACGAGAAATCTGTTGGCTTTTATAAAGGGTATTTATTTGGGGTAGAAGCTTACAGTTACCGGGCCATAAAGCAGAAGTTACTTCCCTCACCAAAGTCTGTTGCCACATATTGGAGCAAGATGGCTGCCGATCTGCAATGGTTCAGGCTTTCTGGGTTCCTCTCTTCCCTGGGCTTCTCTCCAGGCTCAGCTGCTCTGCTCCTCTGTGCCCTTACTTCCCAGGTTCCAGCTCAAAAAACTCCAACCTCCCTTCCCTGCAGTGAGGTTTCTCTGTGAGTCCCCACCCATCAAGAGGGTGGGGGTGTAATATCCTAGTGTGGCCCAATCAAAGACTTAATCATTTTTTAATCAAGTAAAAGTGAAACTTCTGAATCCAATATAATCTAATATGCCCAGAGGGACAGACCAGTTTACAAATATAATCCAAGATCTATTTTTGGAATTCATAAGCAATATCAAATTGGCACAGCATAACACCCTCCAAATGGACGGGAGATGGACTTAAACTGTCAGAAGATGTTAAGCCAAACAGCATGCCAACTTGATCATGAACTAAGTGGAATTTGACTTTGAATGGCCTTTAAGTGCCTTGAAGCAACACCCCTCTAAGTACTGTCCAGAGACCAGCCCAACTGCAGATTACTGGTTAATAGTCCTCAACGAGCAGAGTGCAGAAACTGAGATGAAGCATTTAGAAATGTGTTAACTATTTAACATCGTTGCAATATCTAAGCACATGATTATTTTTCTAGTCATTCACTTTTATTGTATTTTACAAAAATATGGGTCCATGACAGATTGGGGCTGGGGGTAGGGGAGGAAGGATATTGTACTCTACCACAGATATTTTTAAAAGCTAACCAAGGGGTGGATATGGCTCAATGGTTGGGCGTCCATCTCCCATATGGAGGCACCTAGCTTCAATCCCCAGGACCTCCTGGTAAAAAGAAAAAAGAAAAATATAGAAGGTGCATGGGCTGCCAGGCCCTGTGAGCAGTTGTGCCGCCAGGCCCTATACATGGGTGCGCCACCAGGCCCCACTGAGCCACGCAGCAAGATGATGATGTAGCAGGAGAGTGACACAAGGGAGAACCAAGACAAGACGTGCCGAAAAACCAGGAACTAAGGAGATGCAGGTGGTAGGATGCCTCTCTCCCACAACGGAGTTTCCCAGGATCGAATCCCGGTGAAGACAGGAAGAGAAGGATGACAGAAGAGGGCAGGAAACAGACACAGAGAATTGCCCAGCGAATGGACACAAAAATGGCAAAAACGGGTAAAGGGGGTGGGAAAATGGATGAAAGTAAAATAAATAAATAAATAAATACAAAAAAGCACTAACCAAGTGTCATAATTTCTTTTCCAACTAGGACTTAGAAACACGTCAACCACACCAAGGTATACTTGGAGACAGAGATGACAAATGAAATACCAGATTAAGATGCTGCACTTAGGAATCCAGGGCTTTGGGATATGAGACATCCTAAAGAGGTTAAAAATAATAATAAACAAAATACCTACAGCATTTTAAAACCCTTCTAGCCTAATAGCTGCCACAGAAAACATACCTTATTTCTTGAAAGTCTTCTCAATGTTTTTAACTTAAAAGTAATGTTCTTTGGACTCAGATATAGAACAACAGTCTTTTTATATTTCCTATCATTTCATGGTACAGTCTTAAATTTCAGTGAGTGGTATGCTGTAGGTCAGGCATGGCCTTTCCCCACTACACTCAAGGACTTTTTGACTACCTTGGCATGCTGGTCTTGATTAAAGATTGTTCATGAGAACATACTACCACAGTATATCTTTTCTGGAACTTTATTAACTTTACAGATAGCATTTGTTTTCTCTCTTGGTAGAATTTGGCTCTTATTTAGCTTATATTTAATATAGATGGGGATCTAAGTTTTGCCAATAGTCAAACTAGGATGCCAAAACTGTTTTCCTTCACTTCCTCTCCTGAATCTTTTAAGTCAATATTTTGTCCACGTAGAAGATTTTCTTGCCACCCAGCAAATAAGAGCAGGCAAAGTAGCAACCAGAGCTCATTGAATTGCTGCTACTGAACTGAGCTTTGGCAAAATGCCATCTGCCTACACCAAGGAAAGCTCTAAGAAAGAGCCCTGCAAAGCCTGTTCTTGAGTGGAGAGGTAGTTAGGTCTGTTGTTTATAGCGCTACACCTTCAGGAAAAATTCATGTCTGTCTATATTTTGAGCAACAGTTAAGCTTTCCCTGTCCAGTTAGTCTCTTTTTATGTCATAGATGCTCTGAGTCGTGTAAGCAGTCAACCAGCTTTCTCTTTCCTTTTGGTTTCTGTATCACCAGTTAGTATCAAATTCACAGCCCTTTTGAAGCAACTGTGTAGACATTTATGGAATGTATTTTTATATTAGTTTTGTTCCTGGTGCCATGTTACATCCCTCTCTAGTGTGGATTCTCTTTTCTCACTTGCTTGCAATCTGTTTTCTATCTTGTTATAAAACATCTTAGTTTTTATTGGAAAAAAATGTTGGGTAAAGAAAGAATTGAGAAAGCAGAGATGGGACACAGATCAGGTGAGAAGGAAGGAAGGAAGGGAGGGAGAGAGGTAAAAGGGGGAGGGAAAGAGGGTGGCAGGAAGGAAAAGGAGAGAGGGAGGACAGGAGAAAAAAATGAGAAGAAAGGGAAAGAGTGAAGCAAGGGAAAAAAGGGGAGGGGAAGGAACCCTATTATTGTGGTAAATGAGCTGGAATGAGAATCTCAAAGAATTCAAATAGTGAGGGATCCATATATTCCAGGGAATATAAATTATTACAGGATGGATTTATATAAAAGTAATTTCAAAGGTAAAATCTTAGAACTGTTCTCCAACTGCATTGTTAATTATCTATTTCTATTTAACTATGCCCAAGTATAAATGTAATAACATATGGAATGGAATTTTTACTATTGGTCTCAGAAGTTTGGCTGAAGTCTCAAATGTAAGGATGAAGGTTGTTTATTATCCACTTCCCTATTCCACATAAATACCCTTTATAAAGACCAACAGATTTCTGGTATTTTGCATCAGCACCCCTTTAGCTGACTAATACAAACACCATGGCAGTGAATAAGACATTCGGTAAGTCCACGGATGGTAGTTTTGGAAGAAGCATTGTGTCCAGGAAAGACAAACCCATATCCAGAGTATGTGTCTATTCCAGTTAGAACAAATAGCTGCCTCTTCTAGGATGAAAGTGGTCCAATGTAATCAATCTGCCACCAGGTAGCAGACTTATCACCTAGGGGAATGATGCCATATCAGGGGCTGAGTGTGGATCTCTGCTGCTGGCAGACTGGGCACTCAGCAGTGGCTGCAGCCAAGTCAACCCCAGTGAGGGGAAGTCCATGTTGCTGACCCCATGCATAACCTCCATCCCTACCTCCATGGCTGCTTTGGTCATGAGACCATTGGGCAATGACAAGAGTGGCTGGGGAAAGAGGCTGAGTGTTAGCCACAGAGTGGGACATCATATCCACTTGATTATTCAAATTTTCCTCTGCTGAAGTCACCCTCTGGTGAACAGTCACATGTGACACAAATATTTTCGTGTTTTCTGCTCACTTAGAAAGGTCTATCCACTTACCTCTTCCCCAGACCTCTTTGTCACCAATTTTCCAATCATGTTCCTTCCAAGTCCCTGACCATCCAGTCATACCATTGGCAACAGCCCATGAATAAGTACACAAATGCACCTCCATTGTTATAATTTCTTGCATTGCAAGAATCACCATATGTTGAGCAGTTGAAATACAGGGGCTTCTTTGGGAGTTGGAGGTTGTCCTGAGTACTGTTGTGGCAACGGATGTAGGCCATTTT
Organism: Tolypeutes matacus; assembly: GCA_026826555.1. NCBI lineage: Eukaryota > Metazoa > Chordata > Mammalia > Cingulata > Chlamyphoridae > Tolypeutes > Tolypeutes matacus. The sequence goes on along the minus strand of JAKSZT010053792.1, from coordinate 3,919,761 downwards.
AAATCAGCACACACCACTCAGAACTGAGTGGGAGAGAGTGTGGTCTACAGTGTGAACTGTGGTCTATGGTTGGTGGCAAGGCTCCAGGATGTGTAAGTTCATTGAGGTTGGTGGGCCACACTGTGGGAGATGTTTGTGTGGGATGTGGTGGGAGGTGTGGGAGATGGGCAACATGGGAATCCCAGTGGGTTCCGTGTAATATTTTAGGTAATCTAAGCACCTCTTAAAATATATGTATATATATATATATATAAATAACATTTTTGTAAGCTAATACACATATATGCATATATATTTATATATCATTTTGCAAATGTTTGTATGTATTGTGAGAATTTTGATTTTTACCCATAATAAAAAAAAAAAAAATGCACCTCCAGCCATTTCTTCTTCCAAGCAAAATGAACAACCAGCTGCACTGCTTTAAGTTCTGCCCATTGGGCGGATTTGCTCTCACCACTGTCCTTCAGGGACATCCCAAAAGGGGCTGCAGTGCTACAGCTGTCTGCTTTGGGGTGGTACCTGCATATCATGCAGAACCATCTGTAAATCAGGCCCAAGTTTACTCTTCCTCAGTCAACTGATTTTAAAGAACTCCCTAAGAGGCCAAAGCTGTGGGTTGGGAAAGAGAAGGTAACATGGCAATAGTGGTGACCATCGGCATTTGGGCTACTACCCTACATAACTTACTTGTGCCTTCAGGACCTGCTCAAACCCTATCTCATATATACCACTTCCGCTTTATGATGGAGTGTTGCTATGCATGCCTAATTTTATGGTTTGGTGAGTCAGACAATACCCATCTCATGATAGGCAACTCAGGTCTCATGGTAACTTGATGGCCCATAGTTAAGTGTTCCATCTCTATTAAGGCCCAATAACAGGCCAAAAGCTGTTATCTCAAAAGGAGAGTAGTTATCTGCAGAGGATGGCAGGGCTTTGCTCCAAAATCCTAAGGGTCTGTGTTGTGATTCTCCTATAGGGCCTGTCAAAGGCTCCAGATGTCATCTCTATTTGCCACTGAAACTCCCAGCACCATTGGATCTGCTGGATCACATGGCCCAAGTCGTAGTGCTGATTGCACAGCAGCCTGGACCTGTTGCAGTTCTTGTTCCAGTCCTCAATCAAAACTAGCAGCTCTCCTGGTCACTCAGTAAATGGGCAAAGTAGCACACCCAAATGAGGAATGTGTTGTCTCTAAAATCTGAAGAGACCAACTAAGCATTGTGCCTCTTTTTTGGTCACACGAGAAGTCAGATGCAACAGCTTATCCTTCACTTTAGAAGGGATATCTCTACATGCTCCACACCATTGGACTTATAGAAATTTCACCAAGATGGAAGGCCTCTGTTAGTTGTGTTGGATTTATCTCCCATCCTCTCTCACGCAAATGCCTTAACAATAAGTCTAGAATCATTGCTACTTCTTGCTCACTAGGTCCTATCAACATGATATCATCAATATAATGAACCAGTGTGAGACAGTCAAGGTCCCTGCAGACAATTTTTGACATAGGGCTGGACAGTTGACATAGCCCTGAGGCAGGACAATGGAGGTATATTACTGGCCTTGCCCTGAATGCAAACTCTTTCTGGTGGTCCTTACTAACGGCAATTGAGAAAAAAAGTATTTGTCAGATCAATTGCTGCATACCAGGTACCAGGGAATGTGTTGATTTGCTCAAGCAATGTTACCACATCTGGGACAGCAGCAGCAATTGGAGTCACCATCTGGTTAAGTTTATGATAATCTACTGTCATCCTCCAAGATCCATCTGTTTTCTGCACAAGCCAAATAGGAGTGCTAAATGGGGATATAGTGGGAATCACACCCCTACATTCAAATTCTTGATGGTGGCACTAATCTCTGCAATCCCTGCAGGAATCCATTATTTCTTTTGACTTACTATGTTGCTAGGTAGGGGCAGTTCTAGTGGCTGTGGAAAGGGTGGCCCCCCATGAAGCATCAAGGAGAAGAAGCCATCATCTTAAGAATGACTCTCAGATTTGAAATCTAATGGAGTATGCCCTACAGGTTTTCAGAACTGTTGAGGACCAGTGACACATGTTTCCCTTCCAAATTCTCTTTGTGGTAATGCAAATGTTTATCCTATGTATGTCCCTTTGTATACTAAAAGCAGATAATTTTTTTTTTTTTTTTGTAAGTTTCACAGTTCTACAGCCAGAGGGGACTTTGCCCCAAGACAAACCATATTTCTATAATTGTGATGTGATTTTGGACTTAGCATTGCCACCTAAAAGGATTTAAGATTTTTTTGAATATTGTAATGTCTTTCTGGGGATTCAGAGGATGGAGTGTAGCAGTTCGATATTATTTATAATTCCCCCAAAATGAGGAAATTTATGTTTATAAACTGGTCTGTTCCTCTGGGTGTGATTCCCTTTGGTTGTATTAAATTCAAAGGTTTTAAGTTTACTTGATAAAAGATTAGGGCTTTGTTTCGACCACATCAATGTGACATGACTCAGGGTTAAGTCCTTGCCCCCTCAGTGGGCTGATATAAATGGACATTTACACAGGAAGAGAGAGAGCTCCATAGACACGTTAAGAAGAGAGAATTTTGATCCTGCAGCCCCGGGAAGAGAGAGGAGCCATTCACTTGATAGTTTGCTGCTGAAGAGAATAGAGCAGCTAAGCCCAATGCCAGCCTACAGCTGAGATCGGAAGAAGCTGGCTTGCTGCAATCCTTTGGGTTCCTTGGCTAGCATTTCTGCCTTCATCACGTGGTGATCCATCTCCTTGATCTTCTCTTGTGTCTTTCTCTGACTTCTGGTTTCTACTGATTGACTGCATCCAAATTTCCTCAGCCTTATATGGGCTTCAGCCATACGGATTAAGGCCCACTCTGATTCAAGTTGGCCTCATTTAAATAGGATCTTTAAAGGTCCAACTCACAAATGAGTCCGCACCTTAACTAATAATAACATCTTCAAAGGTGCTATTTATAAATGGATTCACACCCACAGGAACATGGATTAAGACTTAAACACAATTCAATCCCCAACACCAAGTAATAAAACTAGTAATAGAAAGTAACTTCACTCTCCTTAGAGCACTTACAAGGTGTTTTAATTAAAAATTAAATTGATGTTGTCATTTTTCCTTTTCTCAGATAAATGGTTGACCTTCTCTCTTATACACACTTTCTTCTCCTTTCCCATATTCTCCCATTTTTCATTTACTTTTTCTAATGAATTTAATTATAGTCAAAGAAAAAAAAGGCAAACAATAAAGGCAGAAGTTTTTAAGTTTTAGGAACTTAGTACAATTTCTAAATTCATAGAGTATAGTAGTTAAAACAACTCAGTGAAGGAGACATTTTCATACAACAGTAAATATATTCATTATTTTCTGCAGCACTCCATCTGGGCCTCGCTTGGGGGAAGATGCCCTCCCAAAAAGCAGTTTTGTATGTCGTATACGCACAGTGACTTCCTCAGACCTCATGGCTTACAACAACACAGCTTCATGAAATCTGCCCTCACCCAGCCTCTTCCTCTGCACGGCCTAGTTTTCTTGTTGCAATAGGCAATGCCAAATGTTATCCCATTTGGATATAAAATTCTTCACTAACTAAGCCTAAATCATTTGCAAATTGCTTTTCAAAACTATCCTTTAAATTAGACCTTAGGATTTTTTTTCTCTCTCTCCATAAAATTCAGTTTTCAAAATGAGTATAGTTTATCTTCTTTCCTAATGACTGCTTCCAAAATTCTCCTGCTCGGAGGCTATTTTAGCTCAATTGAAACAGGTGGTCGGAGCCAGAAAAACTGGGCCTAAGTTTCAAGCCCATTGAAATATGTGTCCTTCCTGGCAGCAGCTGCCCTTCTTTTCTTATTTAATCTCTGAATCCTCCCCACTAAGGATACAATTAATCAAAGTGACTCCCCTTAGATAAATGCATGTAAAACCTAGACTACAAAATGGAAATCAGAAAACTATTGGTCAGTAAACCAATTTTTAGAAGACTATATCTGAGCCCTAACTGGTAAAAGCTTTGAACCTACAATTGTTCCAGAAATTAAATAATAAACCAATCAATCAATAAAGGGTTTCATGCAAATTTTCTGATACTCTTCCAGCTACACTTACAGCATAACAAATTATCCCAAAACTTAGTGGCTTAAAACAACCATTTTATTTTACGCAGTATTTTGTGGATCAGGAAGACAGGATCAGTTAGGCAGTTCTCGATTGGGGTCTCTCCTGAGGTTTCAGTGAGATGTGGGTTGAGGCTGGAATCAACCTAATTCTCTGCTGGGCTAGCTGTCCAACATAGCGCCCCCTAAAGGCCCGGCAGTTGAAGTCTGGCTTTTTGTAGACATTTAGTTGGGGCTAATAGAGCACCTACACACAGCCTCTCCAGCAGGAATGTCTCAGGGTTGGACTTCTTACTCAGCAGCTGTTTGTCCAAGAATCGTATCCTAAGAAAAACCATAAGAAGTTGCAAGGCCTTTTTATTGAACCAGCCTCAGAAGTCACATGGCATTGCTTCCAATGCTTTCTGTTGGTTCCAAGCCAGTCGTGAAGGTTAGCCCAGATTTCATAATCAGGGACATAGATCTCCGCCTTTCCATGGGAGGAGTGTCAAAGAATTTGAGGGCATGGTTTAAAACCACCACAATTGCCATTTGCAATCCATCTGTACTAATGAAAAAATCCCACTCCCTCTTCATACACTACCCATTCCCCCGTCCTAACAAAAGCAAAAGAAAACTTCTGGAATTACATTCCCTTTTAAAATCCTGGCTGAAATGTAAATTGTATAAAGGTACAAGGTTTAATTATTTTATTTACAACAAACATTTTTTATTCTTAGGGGGAAAAAAGTTCAAGGCTATTTTGGCTTTGTTATTAGGTTCCAGCATTGTTTCATGGAGGCTGAGACATTTCCATGGATACTTCAGCTAATGAATTTGGTTCTAATCTATAGTTTGATTAGGATTTTAACACTACCATTCAAACAAATTTTCCAAAGAGAATCTCATTGTATTAACTACAAAATAATGGATCTCTAGGCTTCTGACAATGCCAAAGTTATATAAAAGCATCCCTATTCCTTTTGCAACATATAAGTTACTCAATGTTATTGTAATTGTAGGGTGTTCAAGGGGCAAAGTAGATAATCAGAGCTTTTTCCACTGCTCTGAGGTTAGCTTGCTTTGCATTATCTTTTTCCCAGGCAGACAAGACACGTGACTAACTTTCAGTAAAGTGAGCAGATGATGTTTCCAGTGAAACTTCTAAGGAATGGGGTATTTCTACGGCTCACTTCCACCCAAGAGGAGTCACACATCCCATCTTTCCTGCCCCACTTGCCCTGCATATAGTTCAAATATAATACTTAGTAAACATATTTATTTACCTGTCCATCTCCCCTACTAAATTGTAAACTCACACAGTGGCAGAAATAGAGCTTTATTTTTCATCCTGGATGCCTGGAACATGGAAGAAGCTTAAAAAATATTTGATGATTTTATTCTTTCTGTTTTCTTTATAAAGACATTATTTCTGAAGACTTAAAAATGTAAAAGTATATATTTCTTAATAAAAATGTTGAATACTATGGTTTTCCAGACTTGCAAGGACTACTGTTTTAGTGACTTAAGTCAGTGTTTCTCAATCCTGAGGCACATTAAAAACTTTTTAAAAACCCCGAGTCCAACACCAGAAATCCAAGTTTAATTGGTTTGTAGTGGGGCTCAGGCATCCATGTTTTTAAAAATTTTTTTTTAACTTTTTATTTTGAAATAAATTTCAGCTTACAGAAAAGTTGCAGAAATAGAACAGGAAGTTTCCATATGCCCTTCACCCAGCTTCCTGTAATGTTAATGTCTTACATAACCACAGGACAATGATCAAAACTAAGAAATTAGCATTGATAAAAAGCTATTAACTAAACTACAAACTCCACTCAGATTTCATCAGTTTTTACAGTAATGTCTTTTTTCTGTTTCAGGATCTCACATTGCATTTAATTATCATGTCTTCTTAACAACTCCAATTTGTGACAGTTCCCCAATCTTTCCTTGTCTTTCATGACCTTAACACTTTTGAAGAGTAGTGGGCAGTTGTTTTGTAGAATACCGGTCGACTGAAGTTTCTCAAATGCTTTTTCATTATTAGATTAAGGTGTTTTGATTTTTCCCCAGAATACCATAGATGTGTCCTTCCCAGTGCACTTTATCAGTGGGTACCTTAGCTTTTATGTTTTATTACTGGTGACGGTAGCATTGATCACTTAGTTAAGGTCTTTTCTGCTGGGTTTCTCCACTGCCACACTGCTAGCTTTACCATTGTAATTAATAAATATCTTGGGGAACATGATTTGAGACTATGCAAATATCCTCTTTCTCCTCAAACTTTCTCCTCAGACATTACAACTAATTTGAGCATAAATCAGTGGATCTGCCTGCAACAATTATTGCTGTGGGGTTCTAATGGTGATTTTCTATTTATCTCATGTCTTCCACACATTAATTGAAGTTCTTCTGCAAGGTCATACTGTGCCATCTCCCTAAGTTGCTTAAGTCCTCATTTATTTATTTCTATCAGTATGTGCTTATGGAGCGACTATCATTAAACTCGCAGGTGTTTCTGATTTGTATCTATGGCCACATCTTGAAACATCTTCTACCTGTAAATTTCTCTCTCTAAACCTAAACCCATAACCTACTCATAGGCTACTTCACACTTAATAAGCTTCGCTTTCAGCATGAACCTAAATCTTATAATATCCCTGCCTCATAGATACTACGTCACTTTCCTTTGGGAATCACTGCCTCCTACCCAACTAGACATACTGGTTAATCATTCCCATGTTACATTCCATAGCATCTCAAGATTCTGTGAAATTTTAAACTTCTTGTACAGAGGATTTCTGTATCATTCCACTTGTTATCTCCTCTTCTCTGCATGGCACTTAGTCAATGTTCTAGTCCCCTGCTACTCAAAGTGTGGATTACAGATCAACAGCATTGACTAGGTGCTTATGGGCAACGCAGAGCCTCAGGCCCCAAAGCCATTGAATCAGAAACAGAATCATTTTTCTAGTCCAGCAATTCACAAAATTTAATTGCATGTGAATAACCAGATCTCGTGAAAACACAAATTCTAATTATTAAGTATGGGGTGAGGCCAGAGGTTTTGGTGCTTCTGGTTCCAGGTTCATACTTTGAATATGTAGAATCTCATCCAGTTGTTCTCAAAACATTGCCCCAGGAGAACAGCCTCAGCATCGCCAGAGAAATTGTCAGAAATGCAAACTCTTGGACACAATCCCAGAATTATTGGACCTGAAATTTGGGGAGTGGCTGCCAGCAATCTATGTTTTAACAGGTCCCCAGGTGATTCTGATACATGCTAAATTGGAGAACTCTGGACTAGTCTATTGTTTCTCAAACTTGGCTGCACATTGGAATCACCCAGGGAGCATTAAGAAAAACACTGATGCTTGATTCCCTTATGCAGATATTCTTCAGAGTGAAACAGGATATGTTCACATTCTTTTCAAGTGCCCATGGAACATTTACCAAGGTAGACCATGTTCTGGGCTACACAAAATGTCTCAAAAAATTTGAAAGGTTTCAAGTCATAAAAAATACGTTCTCTCTCTACAATATATTCAAATGAGAAATCTCTAACACAAAGATAGCTGAAAAAAATCCCCAAATATTTGGAAACCAAATAGCACATATTGAAATAATCCCATCAAAGGGAAAATTAGAATGTAGTTTAAAGTAAAGGAACATAAAAGCACAATATATCAAAAAATTATGGGATGCATCTAAAGCAGGACCAATGGAGAAATTTATAACACTAAGCATCTATATTAGAAAAAGAAAAGTCTCAAATCAAAGACCTCAGCTTCCATCTTAACAAACTAGAAAAAGAAGAGCAAATGAAAGCCAAAAGTAAGCAGAAAAAGAAAACAATAAAGATTAGAGAAAAAAATCAATGAAATAAAAAAGAAAAACAAGGGAGAAAATAAATATAAACAAAAGCTGGTTCTTTGAGAAAATCTATATAATTGATAAACTTCTCACCAGACTGCTGAAGAGTAAAGGAGAGATGACATTATTAACAGTGACAGAAATGAGGGCAGTCTATGGGTCACTATGAACCCTACACATAATAAGAGGATAATAAGGAAATATTGTGACCAACTTTACACCAGTAAGTTCAACATCTTCAATGAAATGAACAAATAACTTGAAAGACACAAACTAATAGCCCTAAATAGATGAGAGAAGTTTAATTTGTCATTTAATTCTCTCCCTTCCCACTAAGAAAACTCCAGGTCTTGATTGATGACTTCACAGGTGACTTCTACCAGCCATTCAAGGAAAAAATAATACCAATTTTGTACAAACTCCTACAGAAAAATTGAAAAAAAAATAGATACATCCCAATTCATTCTGTAAGTCCAGCATCACCCTGATACCAAAACCAGACAAGGAAATTATAAGAAGAGGCCAATATCTGTCATGAACATAAATGCAAAATGTCTTAACAAAATTTTGGCAAATAAAATCCAACAATATTTATAAAGGATAATGCAACCTGGCCAACTTGGGTTTAAGCCAGGAATGCAAAGTTGTTTTAATATTCAAAAATCAATCAGTATAATTCATCATATTAACAGACCAAAAAAAAAGAATAATGTCATATCAACAGATGCAGAAAAAGCATTTAACAATATCCAACATCTATTCCTGATGAAAACTCTCAGAAAACTAGGAATAGAAGGAAATTTCCTCAACCTGACAAAGGGGATCTACAAGGAAGCAAACAAAAAACTACAGTTAACAGTATATTTAAATGGTGAAATATTATATGCTTTCTCCCCTAACATCAATAAGACAAGGATGTGCACCTTATCACTTCTATACAACATTGTACAGGAAGTCGTAGCAGGGTAAGATGGCAGGAAATAGAGATATTAGGCATCCATACTGGCTTGGAAGAAGTAAAGCTGCCTTTATTCAATGAAAACATGATTCTATGTAGAAAACCCCATAGAATCTAAAAAAAAAAAACTAGTTTAGCAAACACAGGTTATAGGATCAATATACAAAAAAATCAATCAATATTTGCCTATACTAGCAATGAACAATCAGAAATTGAAATTTAATAAAATCACCATTTATGATAGTGTCACAAATATGAAATACTTAGGGAAAATATTTACACACTAAGAACTAGAAAATGTTGCTGAGAGAGATAAAAGAAATCCTAGAAATCCTAGAGAAATAGACTCATACCACACTCATGGATTGGAAGACTCAGTGTAGCTAAGATATCAGTTTCCCAAATTGATCTATACATTCAACACAATGCCGTTTAAAACCCCTGCAGGCTTTCTTTGTGTAGAATTTGACAAGCTGAGTCCAAAATTTATATGGAAATTCAAAAGAAATCAGGATAGCCAAAAAAATCTTTGAAAAAGAAGAACAAAGCTAGAGGACTTATACTACCAGATGTCAAGACTCATTCTAAAGTGATCAAGTGATCACTTTTTCAAGTGATCAAGACAACGTATTAGTGGGAAAAGAAGCAATTAGATCAATGCAATAGAATGGAGAGTCCATAAATAGACCTACACATTTATAGCCAATTGATTTTCAACAAAGTTGCCAAAATAATTCAATAAGGGAAAGGATAACATTTTCAACAAATTGTTCTGGAACAATTAGACATCCAAATGCAAAAAAAAAAAAAGCAAAAACAATAACTTGAGCAAGAGCCAATGTGGCTCAGTGGTTGTGTACCGGATTCCCACATATGAGGTCCTTGGTTCAATTCCTGACCCTGGTACCTCAAAAAAATAAAAATTAAAGAAAAAAAACAACTTGACTCTTTCTTCACAATTAATTTAAAAATAAAAAATATTGCAAAGATATTGTTGTAAAACTAGAAAGGAAAGCCATGGAGTGGGAGAAAATACTTGCAAAGCATATGTCTGAACACATTTTTAAAAGCATATATCTAGAATATATTTTAAAAACAAACCTCTTACTGCTTAGTAATAAGAGGACAAATGACCCAATTTTAAAAAGGCAATAAATTTGAACAGATAGTTCACAAAAATATATATATGATTAGCAAATAAGTACATGGAAATATGCTCAATATCATTACTCATCAGGCAAATTAAAAGTAAAATCACAATGAACCTGTTAGAAATGGCTGAGATTAAAAAGATTGACCATACCAAGTGTTGGTGAGGATATGAAGTAACTGCAAACCTTACAAACTGCTGATGAAAATGTAAAATGGTACAGACACTTTGAAAAACACTTTGGCAGATTCTGAGAACTTAAACAAACACCTACCATATGACCTTGTCTTTCTTCTCCTAGATTTTTACCCAAGAAAAGTGAAAGCACATGTCCATATGAAAACCTGTACATAAACATTCATAGCCACTTTATTTATAATGGTCACAATTCAAATGTCTACCAATAAGTAAATGAATAAACAAATTAATTATGCATCTCTCCATACAATGAAATACTATTTAGCAATAAAATGGAATGGATTATTGATATATATAAACTCTTTCAGGCGAAGGAAGCCAGGCAAAAAAGAATATAAACTGCATGATTCTATTCATATACAATTCTAGAAAATACAGACTAATCAATAGAAAATAGACCAGCGGTTGCTTGGGGATGGCAGAGAGGGATAGGAGAAAGAAAATTACAAAGGCACATGAGGAAACATGGATATGTTCATAACCTTGATTGTAGTGGTGGTTTCACAGGTAGAAACATATGTCAGAACCTATTATACATTAATATACCTCTATAAAGCTGTTTAAGAAAAAGATATTACAAGAAAAAACTATAGACACATATAGTGAACATAGATTAAAAACCACAAACCTGATGCTTGGATACTTTACCTAGAAATTTGAATTTAATGGTTAAGGGATATGGCCTGGATAACAAGACATAAGCTCCCCAAACGATTCTGACATGCAGCAAAATTTAAGAATCACTGCTCTATTCCAATACCCCTAGCCCTGAAAAACCCTTTTTTCAATTAATGTCCACAGTTGCTGGGGAACCACGCTGGAAAATATGAATAGGCCATATAAATCCATCATCACTTCCAGAAAACAACCTGAGTTGTCTAATATTGATGGCTATGAGATAGTATCCTCTTCATAAAATGAAGGATAACTTTGTAAGTAAACAAAGGGGACTGCTGAGAGTTCAGTGCAAGTGTTAACAACTGAAAAACATGTAACCATAGCTGTGGCACATAAGAAATAAGTAACTTAAAAAAGGATGCTTTCTGAAATGCCCTGACAAACAAGGAAAGGTGAAAGATACAAGTGAAGTTTATAAAAAAAAAGGAAAAATTCAGGCTTTGTGGACAATGGATCAGAAAGCAAGGGAAGTAATAACACCTTGAATCATGATTCTTAAAGGTGTCCTCTGCCAATAAAAGCTTATGTTTACTTTCTTTTATGTGGTGCCTTCTATTTTTTTTTCTATTGTACAGCATTTAATGTAATCTTAATTTTTAATATGCTTGTTTTATTGTTCCCTTCTTCAAATAAATATCTGAAATTTTTTTTCTTCTTCTTGTTAGCCATGCAGATAGTTATATCGTTTTATGTTTTGGTTTATTGGTTTATTAATTTTAAGGATTTAGGGCTTCTTTTTGAACTCCTTTTATCATAGACTGTTTACATTCCTTTGAACCAAATATTGCTTATTGAAGAATGTGAGGAAATAGTTCACTGTGCTCCATTCTCAGCTGTTTTCTTCCAGCAACTCCGATAAGACCCAGCAGAATTCCTTTAGGAGCAAGAAAGAGAGAAATTGTTGGTTTCAGTCATCTGCCCCTCCCTAACACCAACTAGCATTCATCCTGAATTCCACTTGAAATATTTGTAGATAATGACAAATCTGTATGGTCCTGCTGAATACTTCACATCGTGCTATTTTATAAGGTCCAAGAGGGAAACAAGAGCATTTCCAATCATAAATGGCTGTCAAACCAATGTGCAAAAATTAAAAGGGCTAAAATTCCCAAGTTTTATATAAGGGAAAATTTAAGATTCCTTTGTTGAGTAGATGTGTCAAAAATATAGTTTAAAAATGAAATTTACTGAGGTTTCTGGAGAGAACCTAGAGACTAAAGAAGAGATTGAAAAGGCTTTACCACATGAGAGCAAAGTTTGATAGATGTGAGAGCCATAATAAGGAGACAATGACGGGGGAGAAAAGTGTCACAGGAAGAACAGGGTGCATCATTAGTGGCAAGGGTGCGGGCAAAGCAGATTCATACAGCAGGCAGTCATGACCAAGGTCCCGTACAGACAGACTGACCTGTAATTTATTACCCAAATAGGACATTTTTGAGAGTGAAGGGGGAACAATTCATAATTTCTCTGAGGTAATAGGCATAAACCAGACTGAACCAAGATGTATAATTACCTTAAAAAGAGCAGAGGGTAACGAGCTAAGAAGGAAAGGGCAATGGGAAGATGGCAATCTTTTAGCAAAATGCTTAAATTTGATGTGACAGGTAATTGGAAACTACTACAAAAGAGGTCACATGAGATAAAGAAAATTATATTTGTTGTGTGAGTGTGACTGATCAGACCAAGATAGACTAAAGGCAGGGAGATTGGCAAGGAAGTTGCAGAGGACAGCAAACTCAAGGCTCTGTGACTATGGAATGGAAAGAAGCCAAGAGCAGACTAAGGAGACATCTGGGGGACAGAAATACAGGAGCTGATTGTTGGCTGTGCAAGTAAGACAACAAGGGGATATGACCAACAATGTAGGGAAAGGGAAAGAATTCAAAAAAGACATTAAAATAAAGATGCTCACAAACTGCATGTGAAAAAAATACAGGTGTGTAGCTAGAATACCAACAGAATTAGAAGACTCTAGCAAAGCATGAACGTGAGGACAAATCAGAGAGGTGTGAGGATGGCTGCAAGGACACAGTAATATTGACGTCAAGAGCATCCAAGGTGAAGGTGGTCAGTAGTGTTAGAACAGTGTCAAGAATGAAAAAGAGAAGAAAAGAAAAAGGCAGATTTCACTTGGGAGATATTGCTAAGATCCTCATTAAAAATAATTTTAATAAGCATTTCACCTCTTTTTGATATTGTCCCTCTTGGCAACTTTGAGCTCTCCTTGGTTTACTGATGTACAACTTTACACTCAATTTTGACTCCAATCTCCTCTTAGTCAAGACTCAATTCAATTCAAATCCCATCCAAGTCAACTAAAATACTTTAAACTCTTATTCCTTTATGAGTAGATTCATTTTTCACTATGGCACAGTTCAAGGAAATGTTCGGCATGAGATAAGTCCCTCTTAATTAGTTTACAGAGATGGGGGAAAACTGGAAATATCTTTTGGATAAGTTCTTCCAATGACCTGTGAAATTTAAAACCAGGTCTTTCAGTGACCTGTAAAATTTAGGTAGGAAGGAATTCCACTTTTCTAAATTGCTTGGTACCTGTAGTTGTGAAGACTTATTCTCTAATTCTCAATTTTTAAAAAACTGGGCCTCACCTCTGAAATTTCTGCATTCACAGCATTGTCTGATAAGACATATACTACAGCAGAATTTACTCCTTTCTAAAATTTTTTATTATAATGGCTGTAAATTTGCAGAGTATATAGAATTCCCATATACACCCCCAAATATACACAGTTTCCCCTATTATTAACATTTTGCATTAGAGTGGAACCTTTGTTACAATTGATGGAACAATATTATAATAAGAATTTACAGTCTTTTTGTCCTTAAATATAAACTTGGTTGTATTCCTATTAATTTCCTTCCAAAAGATCTGAGTATGCAATAAAGAAGTGTAATAATCTTTCTTTTTGGATTAATTCTCACCTTGTCTCACAAATTTGTCCTGATGTAGTACCACTGCTTGCCTTGAACTTTTGTATTAATTGATGAAACACCTCTTTCTTAACACTTTGCTTCCAATTGTTGGAATAATATTATAATAAATGTGAACATCTATAATATCTTTGATGTGGATGGTGCTCCAAGGGGTGTGCAGTATGTAGCCTGCACAAACATACACAGCAGTCCTGGGAGGTTGTAGCTGGCACCTCCCTTGCTCAGGTCCTCTGAACAGTTACCTCAATGAGGTAAGACAAGGACCTGAATCCCAGAAGAGTGAAGCAACTCCTCCATTAAACCTCATAATACATGGTGATAAAACCAAAGGGACAAATCTAACTTCCTGGCACTTAGGACTAGGATAACCTGACTCCCTCTTAGTTATCCTCCCAGAACTGCCAACTCCCATTCAGCAGTGATGCCCCAGCACACCCTGGATGGGTGATTTCAATGTTAGCCGTGCTCAGTGCTGAAATCTTAGGCAGGGAAGCTGCCTTGTTCTGGTAAGGCAGTTTGTTTTCTGGCAGTATATTTATAATAAAGAGAAGGTGATAATATCTATCTGCCTACCTCACAAACTTTGAGACTCTCAAAAGAGATCATCCACATGAACATTTTGCTAACTATAAAGTGCTATGACCAGAGGAGATATTAGTACTATGATGATGATGATGACGATGATGATGACTTTGCAATACAAAGATACTCAATAAAGGGCAAAAAAAAAAGTAAAACAATTAGTGGGAAGAGAGGTTTGAGTTGTACTTACCTCTGGGCATGTTACTAAGAAAACTTAGTGCCAGAGCCAGGACTGAAGCCCTTTTGTTTCCTGCTGTTACAACAAGTACACATGATCTCCCAAAGTAACCTGGCTCCTGCTACCAAGATGACGTACATCAAACCCAAACCTGTACCTCCGCCCGCCCCATGCAGCTACTCTATAATAAGTAGACTTTCATTTTATGCAGCATCTTTGATCCAAGGATTTCTAGATATATATTAGGCAATAATTAAGTCTTATAACATCATGTCAGTCTCCTAAATTTTAGAGTAGTTGCAGAACTCTAAAGCTAAAGACCAATGACTAGATGTGAATGAAATATATAAGTACTGAAGTTCATTGTTCTCCATAGGTACATGAGATCATCTCATTTTAACCAATGTTTTTCCCTTTGTGAGGATGATGAACTGCATTGTGAGCTAAGAGTTGTGACACATTGGACAAAATATTAGGGACCTGGATTTAAGCCCTGGCTTTGCAGCCACCAGGACTTGTGACCAAGGCAAGTCACTTCATCTCACTAAGCCTTACATTGTGCACATGTAAAGAGAGTCTGTCGGGAGGGAGGTATGTCCTGATTTGGATTGAAAAGAAGATTAAATGGCAAACACCTGCACTGCAGTTTAAACTGTTCTCTCAGGAAGGCTTTTACTTTCTGTTCTGTATCTGGTCTTTACCACCAAACCTCTCAACCTGTTGATAACAGTGGAAATTAATGTTAATGAAATATTGATTGGTTCAAACCAACGTGGAAAATACTCCAATAATTGTTTTGAATATCAAGCATTTCACCCAGAGTTTTCAGATAATCTGTCAACTTGATTTGATTACTACCAACAAACCTGACCCTTTTTAATGATTAGATTCAAGTATTTCCTATTTTTCCTCCAAGGCTTTTCCTGATGTCATTAGACACTCTTAACATTTAAAAATGCTACATGCTCAAGCAAACTGTTCTAAGATATCTTAAAGCTGTGTGCTTGCTGAAGCTTCTCAAATGGTCCCAGGTGCTTGGCTTCCATTTGAAGTTAGCAGACTAGAAAGCTTTATTAGATTTATTCAAGCTTTGCCACTGATCTTTATCCCATGTTGCATGCAACAGCTTCACACCGGATTTATGTGAAAAGGGAGAGGAATGAAGAAGAAAAAAAGCTGAGAAGTGATTTGTTTTAATACGTCCCTTCTTCCCAGAGACATGATACTGCTGGGTACTATTGCTAAAATATTGCTTTATCAGAATTACTTTATAGCCTAATCTCCTGAGCAAAAGGAGACCTTAAGGAGTTCTTAAGACACTCAGTCCCATTCAACTCTGTGGTGTGCCTCCTCTTGGGAAACCATAAGACATAATCAGTGCTATTCTGAGGGGCTCATATCCTATAAAATGAAAATTAGAAGGAAAGGAATACAAAGGATGTTTCAAGATAGTACTTTGAGTTTTAGCTTTTGGTTCTGGCTATACAAGGACTCACTTCAGGATTTGGGGCTGACAACTCCTGTGAGCCCTTCAGCTAAAAAGTCAATGGGATAGGGGAGCGAATGTGTCTCAAGCAGTTGAGTGCCCGCCTCCCACATGGAAGGTCCAAGGTTCGGTTCCTGGTGCCTCCTAAAGACGACAATCAAGACAGTGAGCTGGGAAGTGGATGTGGCTCAAGTTATTGGGCATCCGTCTATCATATGGGAGGACCTAGGTTTGATCCCTGGGACCTCCTGGTAAAAAGACAAGCAGACAAGCCAGCCTGTGCAGCGAGACAGGTCCGCGCAGCTAGCCATGCAGCAAGATGATGACTCAACAAAAGAGAGACGCAGGGGACAGTCAAGGCAAGACGCGCCTGAAACCAGGAACTGAGGTGGCACAAGTGACAGAGTGCCTCTCTCCTACATCGGAGCAGGGGAAGACAGCGAGCTGACATGATGGGCTGGTGCGGCAAGCTGACAAATAGAGATGACTCAACAAGATGTTGCAACTAGGAGATTCAACAAGGAGGCACAAGGAGAGACACAACAAGCAGGAAGTGGCTGTGGCTTAAGCGATTGGGCACCTCCCTCCCACATGGAAAGTCCTGGGTTTGGTTCCCAGTGCCTCCTAAAAAGACGACAAACAGACACAGAGAGCAGACAGCAAGTGCAAACAATGGTGGGAGGGAGGGAGGAAGGGGAAAGGGGGAAGGGGGAGGGGGAAGGGGGAGGGGGCGGGGGGGGAGGGGGAGGGGGGAGGGGGAAGGGGGAGAGGGGAGGGATGTAAATAAATAAATAAATAACAAAACATCAATGAAATAGCACTGAGTGACCTCTAAGATCTCTTCCACCAAAAATGCCATGTGCTTCAGAGGCCCTGAGGAGTGGTGAAAGTTGCAGGCTCTGGGGTCTAACATCTTGGCTTTGACTCTTGGTTCCACCTTCCCTCTAGACACCAGATTCTTTCCAGAAACTTCACCACCCTTCCTCTCTCTATAGCCCAATTCCGACTACACTGCATACAGTCTAACAAGGAGAATCTGAAATAGTGAAGCACTGTTTGCCAAATTGCCTACTAGAGCTGGCCCATGTCTATTTGTAAATGCAGGGTCCTCTCATTAACCTAAATATCACAGCAGAAAGTTCAAGTGGAAACTGAGTAAGAAATAAGAAATTGGATGCTTTTTCCACTCAAGATGTAGATGCTCATTTACATTTACCCAATTCTTCATTGAGAAATGACCCTTCTTTATTTCCTGACTTTCCCTTCTTGAGCCTTGTGGTAGACAGATGCCAAAGTGGCACTCCTGATTACTGCCTCCTGGTGTTTATGCCCCTGTGGAGTCCCCTCCCCCTGAGTGTGGGTGGGATCTGTGATTTGCTTCTTGCCAACAGGACACAACAAAGGTGACAGGATTACATGTACATTATTGCATTACTTAAGACGGTAATGTCTGTCTTCCTGAGAGACTCTCTCTCCTTTCCTGGCTTTGAAGAAGCAAGTGGCCATTTGGGAAGGCTCACATGGCAAGTTCCTGAGGCAGCCTCTGGCCAACAGCCAGCAAAGATCTGAGGCCCTCGGTCTGCCAGCTCACAAGGACCTGACCACTGCCATCGGCCACAGGGGCTTGGACACAGAACCTTCCCCAGTGGAGCCTCAGATGAGATCCCAGCCCTGGCCACCACAGACGCAGCCTTGCAAGACTGAAGCAGAGCTACCAGGTAAGCTGGGTGCCACTTCCTAACCCACAGAAACTGTGAGACCATAAATGTGTATTGTTTTAAGCCACTGCATTTGTGCTAATATTGTTATGCAGCAATAGATAACTAATATAATCCTCAACCTAAATTATCTTCTTGAGCCAAATTTGTTTCTTCCTTGTCTTCCTACTTCTTGCCTTCATACTCTTGCTAACTCTATTACCACCTCTTCTAAGACCCTCCTTTCTCCTGTTCTTTCTAAATTCTTTCCATTTTTCAATGTAAACACAATTGGTTCTCCCTTCTCTGGACTTTTATGGCAACAAACTAAACCACTGGGCCCTTAGGAGCAAACATTGTTTGTTTTATTATAAAGGCATAGCAGTATTTGCTTTCTGAAACCTAAATACATAACTCAGTATCATGTATATAATAGAAACTCAAATATGGTTATCCATAAATTAGTAGAAGAAATACAAATTACAGTTGAAATTAAATTTGTATTGATGGAAAAGTACAATGATGTACAATTTTAATGAAAACATTTAATTAATATAGGAAATAACTTTCAAAATCCCTTTAAACCAAATATGTAATTTAGGGCTACTCTACAACTTGGACTTGGGTTTACTATTCTATTCACAAATGGTATAAATACTTTGAGATAGGAATTCTTAACAAGAGGGTGAATAAAAATAATTTTTGGACTAAAACTTTTTTTTTGCTTATTATTTTTCCTTTTGGCAATATGCATTTGTTTCTAAAATGGTAATCATTATAAAGTTCAAAAAGTTAGAATGTAAATTAAATTCACTGCCTTTGTAAATTATCTTGAGAAAGAAAAAAATAATTGCTTGCTTTAAAGACAAAGTATTTTTTAAATAACTCATTCATAAATATAAATGGCTCTTCAATATCTTTGTCTGTGAAAACTAACCCTCATTAAATTACTCATAATAATGGAAAAGAATAGTCAGACACTAACATGCTGAAATTTAAAATAACACCAGGCACTGATATTGTTTGCAGGGTTCAGTGAGCTCAGACAGAGCCAGATTTGGCTCCTTTCCTTTGCACCAGGGCTCTGAAACTACATGTGCCTGTCTGGGAGGTGGGCTAACTCACCCAAGGATGCTCTTATTCATACAAATACATTACAAAACTGCACTGAGCCTCAGACCAAATTGTCCTGGGCAATTCAGAAGAGTAGGAGCTTTGCCTGTATTTGTGGACTAAGAAAAATATACAACAGTTCAGTCTAAACCAGATAAGGTCAAGGAAGGAGATATTTTAGGTCCAATATGAGAAGAATTGTAGATAACCATTCATTTTTACTTTGTTTAAGGAACCCCAAAATGAATCTTTCACAAAAAAGTAAATGTTGACAATTCCCTGGTGAGAAAAAAGGAGGCATTTTACAATTCTAGCTCTTTACCCTATAGTTTCCCAGCATTGTTTCTCTCTTTGCCTTTATCAAATATCTGTAGTATAAGACACAATGGAGGGAATGAAAAAAAATATATAGGGGGGGGAGAATATAAAAATGGAGAAAGTAGAATTTTTGCTTATCTCTAATTTAAAATTCCTTTCTACCAGTTCTTTCAGGGTCTAAAGCTCACCCATCCCATATAGAGTATACATTAATTTCTTTTTATAGAAAGTATGAGAGTGTACTACAAAACTTTAGCTCTATTATTAATAGAATAGTCTAAATAACTTAAAAAATAAAGTTTTTTGTAAACTTAAGGCCTATATATCACATGAGAATATGTGATATACTCTGAACTTGAAACAGATACAGAAACAAAAGAGCTTAAAGCAAAGGACACATACTTTTACAGTAAATATGGCAAGTGTCCTACACCTTGTGATGATTAGCTCAGCTCTAGTGTCACAGATGTAAATGCCATCAATACTAGTAGAAATCTCAAAGTTCCATATAGAGTGCCTGTGGCCATTGAGAAAATGGATAAAGACAGGAACATATTATTGGTTCTTCTTAGCTGAAGTAACCTTAGAAGACAATATTATGTCACTACTCTCAAAAGAAAAAGAAAACACATAACCACACAGACATTTTAATTTTCTCCCAATTAAATGTCTCCCCTCCACTGCTTGCCATGTGTGTAAAAATAAGAGTTTGCAGGACAAAAATGGAGCTTGGTAGAAGATTAACTCCTTAAAATCAAATTGGTGGAGATTGGATGCAATCCAGATTACAAAGAATGATTTCAAAATGATCACAAATTAAATAATAGCATAGGATTATTTGTTTTCCTTAGTTCTTAACAGTCAGGAGAAATCATATATGCAATCACTCTCTTCCACATGTAGCTGATTAGAGCAAACCTAACCCATTTAGCTATTAGAATATAATGCCATTTTTCCTTTGCTGAGGATACTGGGGGACTTTGCCAAGTATATTCCTAATCATTTTGCCTTTAGATAGTCTTCAAATTTCAGTAGTTTATTTGACATGAAATGAGTGACGTTCTTAGTCATTCTGAATTCTACCATAAAGAGCTGAGGAAAAAGAGAAGTGGCAAGTAAGGGGTTTTAAAAATGCATCAAGGCACATTTCCCTAGAACATTTGCTTGGGGTCCCAAACTGTGCCAGTGCTCTCCCAGCAGGACAAATGGTTTTGTGTAAAATCTCAGAGTATTTACTTTCAGCTCTGGAAGCCACTAACAATGAGAGCCTCTCTAGTTGAGAACAAGTGATTCGCAAACCAGCTATCACATTCTCCATTGTTGATAAGAACCTAAGGCAAAAACAATGCTATGTTTTTCTTTTAACTTTCCCATTATCACAAGAATAAAGAAATTTCTAAGAGCCTTTGCTCCACTTTTAGATTTGTCAGGCAAACAGTGAAGGTTGCAGAGCTTGTATATTTGTGTCTCAAATCCATTGTGCCCAGAATCTTCTCGCCAGTGTGCCCTCTGAATCTGTGCCCTCAAATTCTTTTTTTCTCACTCCATCCCCCCAAACCACCCCATACATAAACATGAGCCAAACCTGCCATCTAATCTTTAACAATATTGTCTGTGCCAATGGCGGATAATCATGTTGAGTTATTCCTTCCATGACTCTACAGAAGTAGAGTATACACTAAAGGATTCACAGCTCACCAGTATAGTATCAACATCCCATCAGTCTAAAGACTAAAACTCAGAGCATGAGAGACAGAAAGATACTTTATTTGTAATTTCATTAATCCAGTGGCCTGTTCAGCACTAAGTCCATTCTGGGAGAGACCAGGGGTCAAATAAATTCATGTCTGCATTGCCAAGAGGGACGGAAAGGAAAAATCCTTTTAAATGCTTAACTGGAGGCAAGTGGCTTTTACAGTAATAAATGTACCAAATGACTTTGAAATGACATAGTATTGTGACAAGTCTCCCAGAACCTGAAGACCACAAAGTCCAAAAGAGCCATCACACATGTTGTAATGTTAAAAGAACTTGGGGCAGACTAATTCTCTTGATTCTGGAGAGTCGCATAGAAATTCATAGATAATATCAGTTTCCTTTTGCAGTCCCTAGTTTTGCCCCCTACTAAATAGTAAGCTCTTTAAAAATCATTCATTTTGAATTGTATCAAACTAATATGAGCTCATAATTTTAAAAAATCAAATAGTTCCAGAAAACTTATAATGAAAACCAGCATCCACAGCTCACTCCTTCTATACCAAGCTCTGCTTTTGAGAAGCAAAGATTTTCAAAAAAAATTTTTAGCTGTTTTATCTGGCTTCTGCCTCCATATTCTTAATTAATATGCTTATGCCCCATCTATTGACTTCTAATTGGTCAGATAAGACTTTTTTGCTCTCTTACACTAAATCCCCTATGGACCAACAATCACTTTGTCCTCTGCTTATCTCATAGTACCATGTGATGATTTTAAGATCAGAGGACAGTAGTATAAGTGGTGAGGAGGGGAAGAAGGATTTACGATTCTAAGGAATGGGCTTATCCAGTCTAGCCTTTGGGAAGAAATTCCTAAAAAGATTTTTTGTATATGATAACCTGTTCTTCAAGGGTCATTATACTGCAGGGGTTCTTAACCTTTTTTGTTCCACGGACCCCTTTGCCTGTCAGGTGAAAACCACTAACCCCTTCTCAGAGTGTAGCAGCAGATAGTTTTATGACACTCAACTAGCGTTGTTGAATTACTACCATAATTTCAAAGTATAGATGAGTGTAAGCGATTTTTAGAGATACGCAACTGTAATGTGATATGAAATAAATACTACTGTAATTTATTGCATACATCCATAAGTGAAGGAAATGTTAGATTTCAGTTAGAGGTCAGAGAAAATAAAGATAAGTTGATTTTCTTTCAGTTCAAAATCACAGACTCCCTGAAATCTTTCCACAGTCCCCTTGGTTAAGAACCCCTGTTCTATTGTAAGTATTTTCAAGAGGTAACTCTCTGGACAGAAAGCATGGCTTAAAATAGGAAGGAAAAAGGGAGGCAGATGTGGCTCAAGCAGTTGGGTGTCTGCCTACTACATGGGAGGTCCCAGGTTTGGATCCCGATGCCTCCTAAAGAAGACGAGTAAGACAGCTGGCTGGCACAGCAAGCTGACACAATGAGATGATACATTGAAGACACACAAGGAGGAAACACAATGAGAGACATAACAAGCAGGAAGTGGAGGTGGCTCAGGCAATTGGGCACCTTCCTCCCATATGGAAGATTCTGGGTTCAGTTCCCGGGGCCTTCTAAAAAGAAGACAAACAGACACAGAGAGCAGATGTTGAGTGCAAACAACAAGGGAATGGGAGGAAGAAATCAATAAATTAAATTAATTAAAAAATATATATACAATTAGATAATTATTTTTTAAAAAGAGGAGGGAAAAGGAAATAGGCTTTTTCCCAGTTATGGACATAATATTGGAAACTATTAAAAAGGTTTGAGCTCCCCTGAAGTGACCTCTATTTTTTTTACTTCCTTGCTTCCAGCACTATTTTTTAAATAATATTTCTCTGATTACAAAAGCATGACATGTTTATGATGGAAAATTTGGAAATAGGGCATTACAGAAAAGCCCAAAGGAAAAAATAAAAATCACCTGCGACCACACCACTCAGAGAAATAATCACTGTTATCACTTTGTTTTATATCCTTCTGTCTTTACTGTACATTGGGGATGGGGAAGGTGATTGCAGTTGTAAATACATAACTTATATTTTTCATGCCATCAAAATGTTGTTTTAAGGCACAGTATCCAGTCATATCAGTGCATCATAATCTATTTACTCAATCTCTTATTGCTGACATTTAGGTGGTTTCCAATTTTTCACTATCATAATAACACTACCATGAAAAGGATATCCTTGTAAATAAATCATTTTACACACCTCAATGATTTCATTGACATAAATATCTAGAAATGAAATTAGTAGAGCAAATGGAATTAATATTTTTTAGAACTCTGATACATCCTGCTATATTGCTCTCCAAAAGAATTTGCCTATTTTATACCCCCACCAACAATGTATTAAAGTGCCTATTTGCCTGAAACTTTATTAACATGATTTATTTTATATCTGTCCATTTGATGGGTTAAAATGGTTACTTTCCCTAATAATGCATTTCTGACAATCACTTTAAAATTCAAATGTGCAGAAGTTGAATAATTAACATGTCAGTTGTGATTCCAAAGGAGGTAAAAAATATAATTCCTAATTATACTTTGCTTTTTAGACATTCCTTTCAAAAGTACAAATTTTCTTTAAAATGTCTTTCACAAGTATATAGTAAATTGGATGACTTGACTTACATACAACAAGCAACTAATTGAGACTAAATACTGAATGCTTTCAGAATGCCAAATGGTTTCCATTGTTGCCTCAGTTGACTAAATTTTGAGCTATATATTTAGTATCAATAACATAAGAAATTATTATTTTTCTATTTCCACTCATTTTTATGAAATAAAAAAGCAAAATCTGATAAATTTTCAAAAATTTTCAAAAATACAACTCCATCGACAAAGAGAAAAGCATGGTTGAAATTGAGATGTTCAGAGACAAGCAGAACCAACTTGCCACATGTTTAAATATTCTTTCAACAGGTTAATGTTTGCACTAAGTATAATAATGGCAGTTTAGTGATGTCAATGGATTATGCACAAAAGTGCAAGTCATGCCTAGATCAAATATATGAAAGCTATATAATCTCATTGAAGCTTTATTTCCCGTGCTTTTGGTTACAAGCAACGTTAAGACGTGTTTCCGAAAGTGTATTGCCCGTTTGTTGTTCTTTTGTGAATTTTCAGTTTACATGCTTTTTAAAATATTTTATTGGGATGTTCATACTTTTTATAGAATTATGTATGTTCTTTATAAATTCAGAATAAAAAAACCTGTCATAGTTGATTTAAATAAAGATACCTGATTGGCCATTTGTCTTTAAGTCCTGTCTATGGTATTTGTTTGTTTGTTCTTGATCTGCAAACATTCTTAATTTTGATGTATGGAATCAAATACCTCAATACTCTCTTTAAGGTGTTTCTCTGCTTTATTACTTTAAAAGATGATTCTATTTTATCTACCCCTTTGCTATTCCAGTCCTTTGGGAACATAGTTTCTCTCTTTAGATTTATAGAAAGCTGGTTGTAATTGATTTTATGGCTTAGTTTAAGGTGGGAATCTAATTTTATGCCAAATTATAGCCAATTATGCCAGAATCATTTTTAACTAATCAATTTTTTTCTCCCAAATTGAAATGTTTTCTTATTTTTATACCAAGTATGTGTGTGTGTATATATATATATATATACACATATTTAAGCTTGTGTCTTGGCTTACTGCTCTGTAAAATTTCTACTCCCTTGAATTTTCTGTCTAGGATTTTTACACATGTATCACAATTGGAATTATTTTCATTTTTCAATGTTTCCCCTCTCTTGCAATGCAAATTTCTCCTTTCATTATTCTGTTTTATAATGGTCTTACCTAAGTTATTCTTTTTTGTTGTTGTTAAGGTACCCAGGCAGGGCCTGAACCTGAGACCTCCTATGTGGGAAGCCGGCTTTCAACCACTGAGCTACATGGGCTTCCCCAAGTTGGGTTTTTCATTTTGTTTGTTTGTTTTTGTTTTTAGGAGGTACCAGGAATAGAACCTTGGACCTTGTACATGGGAAGCAGGTGCTTAACCACTTGAGCCACATCCATGCCCCTCTAAGTTATTCTTGCCTTGGTTTTCTTTCATATAAGCATTTGGATGATTTTGTTGTTTAAAAAAAGTCCACCTGGATTTTTATTGGTATCACACTCAAATTATGAATTCATTCAGGAAAATTTATATATTTGCAGTGCTGAATTTTTCCCATCCAAGGCCATGCTATTAATAGAACTCTCCACTAATTTAAAATTTTGTTTACAGTACTCAGTAAAATTGTATAGTTTTCCCCCATAAAGTTCCTGTATAGTTTTAATTGATGGGTATTTCCTGTATGTGTTTCTATTTTGAATTTTCTTCCATTTTAGGGTGCCCAACAATCCCATGATACCCAGAACTGCTAGGCTTTCTAGGACATAAGACTTTCAATGCTAAACCTGGGAAAGCTTCAGGCAAACAGGGATGGTTAGTCACCCTATATTTGGTTGTCCAATAGGTTACGGTTGGTACATAGTAAAATTAATTAGCTATACATATATTTATTTTGCTTCCAGCCATTTTTTAACTCTAATTGTCAATGGAATGTCAGTTGACTTATTTTGATTTTTGATTAGATTGTTATTTTATCTACAGAAAATGACAATTACCAACATTTATAGCATTTTTTTTCCTTATCTGACTGTATTAGTGTGTCCAGAATAATATTGATTAGTTAATAGTGACATTGACTATTTTTTGCCCATTGGCTTGATAGGTATTCTTCAACCTGTTATGGAAGTATCCTTCTTTTCTTGGTTTTGTAAGAGTTTGCAGTTGCAGCTGTTTTTGTTATTTTTAAATTGAACCTGAATGTTTAACTTTATAAAAATATTTTGAAACTATCTATTTCAGTGATCTCAGAGGAGAAATATTGGGAGGAAGGCAGGAATGGAAGAAAAAAGAATGAAGCAGGAAAATAATCCAAAGGAGGTTATAGCTGAAACAACTGTGTGACTTTTCCAACTAAACTACTCCCCACATACATGAGATCATGATTAATTCAATCCCTTCCATCTTGTCTATGTCAGGAGGGTTGGTGTGAATGACACCTGTTTAAGAATCAATCAATGGCCCTGTGAGTCAATTTACAAAAGAAATGTGCTATCTCCCCAAGTAAAGTTTAACTGGGGAACAAAAAAGTTTGACAACTACTGAATAGATAATGCTATGTTTTTTCTTTTATCTACCAATGTGATAAAAACGTATAAATAGAATTCAAATTTATTATAAATGAATATTAAATCTAATATTAAACCTTTCTTGTTTTGCTGAGAAATAACTGCCTTTTTCTCTTAATATATTACCAGATATGAATTGCAAAAATCGGGGCAGCTCTATTTTATGCCATCTTTTGGCAGATTCCTATGCCATTTTCTACACCAGTTCTGCAGATTTTCATATGGTTATCATTATAAACTAATTTCACAACTTTTCCCTCTGCTCTGACACAGACTTCACCCATGCTTCCAACTGCCAAATACCTTGAGAGGAAAAGTGATGCCAAAAGCAGGGTTCATTCATCTCTCTGGACAGAGACGGCGGATGGTGAGGGGTGGCCGGATTAGGGCTGCGGCGGTTTCTCCGGCCTGGCGCCCTCCACTTTCTCCCTCTGAAGACGATGGGCAGAGAAACCACAACAACTGAAATGGCAGCGGTTCAGGGTGGGGCAAGGGTAGGGTAAGGGTGGGGTTGGGACACCTGCAACCACACAGACACAAGGGGACAGGGGCGGGATGGGAGTGTGGCTCGCAGCAGGGCAGGGTAGGATCCTCACAGCCCCTCCCCAAGCTGCCCCCAACTTTCCCCTCTTCCACCGTAGGAACATACCATGTTTATATTTTATGGCCAAACTATTTTGAATTTTGTTGCCCAGCCCCTCAGTGCCCTGCCCTCTCTCCTTTTGCAGGACCACAGCTCTTGGCCTCTGGTCCTCTGGTCCCCTCCCTGGTTTCTTACGTAGTTGATTCTCTCCTATGTAGTCTTCCCCTGGACCTGCTCCCAACCCCTTGACCTCCACCCTTTCCTCTCTGTGGCATTTTCAAATTTGCTAAGAGGAATTTACTCGTTAAACATTTTGTTGTATTTTATAAACAAATTATTTTAAAAGAAGGAGGGAAGGAGAGGAGAGAGTAAATGAAAAAGAGTATCCAAAGTTCTTTCTCAAGTTCTTGCTGCCTTGGTAGCTCTTCAGTGCTTTCAAACTGATTTTGTTGTAGTCGTCTTGTTTAGTTTTCTCAGTGAGCAGAATTAGTTTAAAAACAAATAATTTATCATGGCTTCAAAAGGAAAATTTGCTTGCTGTTTTCTAATTAATTTCTGCTTTTGACTTTATTGATTTCTTTGATCTGCTTTTCTATTATTTGTTTTATTATAGCTTTTCTAACTTATTGAGTTGAATATTTAATCTGTTTATTTTCTTCTATTTTTTCAAAATTGCCTTTAATATTAATTCATTTTGACCTTGTTAAATAAGTGTCTGTGAGTAGTGACCAGCAAGATCATACAACCTGATGGAGAGCTCCAAAGTTTATCTAGTGAATATTTGGCGATTTTCTATCTGATACACATTTCCCACCTCCCATTTTTTAATAATATTCAGATTTTGGTTAAAATATCTACACTTTCCCCACCAGCCCAATTGCTTTAAGGGATAGTGACCGCACTCACATCTCCAATGTTAGACTCCGAATAGATTTAAATAAAATTATACATTTCATTCCCCTGGCCAAAATAATTAGTTCAGGGATACCCATGTGATCTAATCAAATCCAGTCAGAGTAGTAC
Source organism: Tolypeutes matacus (assembly GCA_026826555.1). Lineage (NCBI taxonomy): Eukaryota > Metazoa > Chordata > Mammalia > Cingulata > Chlamyphoridae > Tolypeutes > Tolypeutes matacus. The sequence goes on along the minus strand of JAKSZT010053792.1, from coordinate 3,891,948 downwards.
AAAAGTCTTGCTTGGAATCCTAAAATAGGAGTGTGCTTTTTCTCCCCTGGATATGAGTGAAAAAGCATAAAATCCAGTTTTCTCCTTGCATTCATCTTGAACCACAAGAAAAACCTGCCAGGACTAAGATGATACATGCATGGAGTTGGACAGAGCTGAAAGAGTCACAGAACAATTGACCTGGAGCCCTGATTAAACCATGCTGGAAGCCCACCCTCCAGCTGGACGTTTTAGTTATGGAGCCAATAAATTCCCTTTATTATTTAAGCCAGTTTGAATTGAATTGAATTGACTTTTCTTTCACTCATAGCCAAATGCATTCTAACTAAGACTCGGGTACCTAACAAACACTTTGTAATGATGGTGATATTAAAGAAAAGAAAAGAAAAGAAAAAACAAAACAACAAAAGACAGGCTTATGTTCTTAAGACGATATTCACTGGCCCATTAAATCAAAATATAAGCCACTCATTTTTAGCATTTGTAATTATATTTGTTTTGTTCTTCATTGTATACCCCAACACATAGCTTGATGCCTGGCATTTTTCAATAAATATTCAATAAGTACATGTTGAATGAGTGAATAATTATGGATTCAAATGATGTTTCCTCTAAAGTTATTCCCACTTACTTTTAAGTTGTGGGTAAAAAACAAATTCTCAGTGTATAAAATGCCTGACCCCATGCCCCTGAGGTGCTCTTAGCAACCATAGGGTCTAATACAAATGTAAGGCTTGGTTCTTAAAATTTCTCAGGTTCAAAGACTATGTGCATAAAGAAAACTATGCCTTCTAAATACTTATATTGATAAATTTTATATCATATGTTTTGTTGTTGTACATAACATTTTATTTTTATTTATTTATTTATTTATTTATTTATTTATTAGGAGGTACCAGGGATTGAACTCAGGACCTCATACATAAGAAGCAGGAACTTGACCACTGAGTTACATCCGCTCCCCAATGAGAGGTGGTTTTCTCGTTTGTCTGCTTGTTTGTTTAGGAGGAACCAACCCGGGACCTCATACATGGAAAGCAGGCACTCAACCACTTGAGCTATATCTGTCCCCTTGATTCATATGTTTTTACTGGATATCAGTTAATAAGAATGGCAGCAATATATAAACAATACGTAAATAAGCTACAGTCCCTTTTGGTTTGGTCATTGCAGAATAAATTAATGGCTCTAAGGTTACTTCCAGCTCTAAAAGTAACATGAGTTTATAATCTTAGGGCTATTCTTTTATCACCAAAGTTATCAAATCCATTCACACCTCCCCTCTGACCTGCCAAGTGTCCTCTGTGGCACTTCTACCAAGTTGGCACTCAGACTCAGACTGCAGAAACTTAAAGGTCTGATATTTGCATGTCCAAAAACAAGGAGCACTTCAGGAAGAGACCTAAGCTCAACCCATTTCAGACAGCATGAATCAATCCTTATCATCAACCAAGGGAGGACTCAGCATTGATCTCATTGGTGAAAACGGGGCATAAGGAGCAGTGAACAATTTAAGTCCAATCAGCCCCATTCAACGTTAGAATAAGGAGCCAAATTAAGGTGGGTTTCAAAGCATGGGAAGAGCTGGGGTGTGGGGGTAGCGGGTGGAAAATGGTCCTATAGTTAGAGGCAAGCATAGTCGATGTTCTTATATTCTGCCAGTGGGAAGGCTCAGTCTATGCCAGGCTGGTGATAGCAAACACTTGGCCCTCAAAGTGTTTCCCACCCTAACATCTGCCACTGAAGAAGAGAGAGCAGCCAGTAAGGGGCTGTGGGCTCTTACCATCTACAGCATTGGATGGGGAGGAGTGGCAGGGGCCCTGGGTGGCAGCACAGGTGGCAGCCAAGTGGTGACTTGCGTACCAGATGGGAGAGTGTCACATGCTGCCCTCTGGCATACACAAAGCCCATTTTAGGGAATTAAAGAAGCCATGCACTTCTCAAATAGACATATGGTACCAAAGAGGAAGATATAAAATTCTATTTTGTGGAAACTGATGAATAAAACCAAAATATTTCTTTCTTACTTGGAGAGGAGTTGTAAATAAATGGACTTTTCAATTATGATTTTCTAATAAAGAAGACAAACTTCCACCAGAAACTGAAGAAATAGAAAACTGCCAAAATGAGCTCCATCAGTAAAGGCCATTTCTGTAAGATGGCTACACACAGCTTGCCTTTACGATCCACCTCCTTTTCCCAGCATTAATTTTCTTCCCCTTTTTTTCTGTCTGCTCATCTCAATTCTAAGCTTTCTCCACAAATTTCTGATTAGTGTGGAGAAGCTTTTCCAATCCTCCCACATGCTTGTAGGCATGGTAATGGGTCCCCTTAAACAGGAAATTGCTACTTTAAAGCTACAGGACACTTTTGAAGCCAAGACAGTTGAAAAGATGTCATTGTAAGTTAACACAACGACAAATAGAATCTGGAAAGAATTCTTTCCAAGTGAATTTGGACGTGAAGAAGGAAGCGGGTCAGAAAATTATGACCCTTTGCATATTTAGCCCTATATACCTCCTCATTTTGGACAAATAATTGTGAGCTATTGAAAATGAAAATTTAAAAAGACATTCTCATAGCTTCTCTTCTGAAGATTCCATAAATAGATTAGAAATAATCTCCAGGGGACCATGCCAACAGCTTGTGGACTGGTAGCAGTAATTAACAGAATCCAAACATAATGTAATCTTCTACTTAAACACTGCCACCATTTCTTATTTTTTCTTAAAATTGTGATTATTTCTCACTAGCTTACTTGACTCAAAGGATATATTTAAATTGCCCTACTTTTGCTCTTTGTATATCAAAGAGAGAAAGAAAAAAAAGCAGCCTAGTGAGCCAGAAAGGAAAACAACGTTTCTATAAGCATTTAATCTTACTTGAAAACTGACAAAGCAAATAGAAGTGACTAAAAATATTGTATCTTTGATTTCCATATTCATTATCTCTATGTGAAATATGTGATAGTTGCAGTACTTTATTTCTTACTAAATACAAAATAAATCAAGTACAAATCCTTTTAAAAGGAGGGGATTTTACTTGGAAATCAGGAAGAATTCTCTTCCTGTAAGGGACTGAAAGATGCTGGAAGAGGAAACCAGGAAAGTTATGGGATTTTCTTTTTTATGAGATTATAAACACTTTTTAAGGCTAGTCTATCAATATTTCCTAGAAGAAGAAAGATAGGAGATGCTCTTATAACCCACAAATTCATTGATTACAGGACACTGTACTGTTCTTTCATGGGAAGGATCACTCTGTTACACAAGATCTCTGCCTAGCAATTGTTCATAAATGCTCTAAAGTGAGTTCCTAATTATCTGTGTCCACTTGAGTAGCAAGATGATTCTGAAGACCGTTCCAATAGTAACCATTCGACCAACAAAAGTGAGGTTCAGAAAGCAATTAGTTTTACAAGCCACTGATTAATATGTGTGGAAAGTATAAATCCTTTGGGGCCCCTTTAAAGCATATTCACTATGATATCTAAAAATAATACATGTGTAGTTTGGGAAGGCATGTGCATGTGAAAGCATGCATGTATTCAAAACTTGTGTTAAAACAAATAAGGGATTTTTTTCTAGACACTGTTCTAGTAAGTATCCACCCAAAAGAATAATTACATACATAGATTAGAGGACACAAATGCATGTATATTGAACCTAACTAGATGTCTATATTATTTTACTTCTAATACCAGAACACATAGACACTAAACTAGTTCTGTCCTCAGATTGATCTAGCTCATTGTCTAGTGTTGTGGAGACAAACAACCCATTGGTTAATTTTTTTAATCCAATTTTCATAAGATTGAACTGTCATTGTGTAGATGAAGGAAAAACTAAAAAATGCCATAACACTGAAATGACTCAGAGTTATAATCACAGGTCACATAGGCACAACATGTTGTTCTTATGGTAAATATCAAGTGGATACCACAAAGAGAACCCTTAAAATTAATGGTTTCACTGTCTGAAAAAGTATCATTTTTTCTAAATTTTATATTAAAGTAGTCAGCTTACTTTGGTATAATGAGAATATGACTCATTACAACTGAAAGAGGTCTTCAGAATTGTTTTGTCCACACTCAAACATTATAGATTTGAAAACCATGTTTCTGAGAGAGTAAGTGACTTGTCCAAGGTAACCTAGCAAATTACAGCAGAGCCAGGAAAATAACCTGAGCCCCGGGCTGCCCTCCAGGTTACTGATGATCTCTTACTGTGTCACAGCCACATCACCCTGCTCTGCGAATCACCTCTGAGACACAGAATTTGGCCTTCAACAGCCACCTGGAGCCTAAAAGTAAGCTTAGAATCTGTCACAAAGGTTATGCATTCTTTTTTCTACAGTTCAGAAGTGTAATCACCCTCATGGACTCCAACAAAAACTGTGTTGTCTTCGAGTTTTATTTAAAATTTCACATATAATTTTACTTATGTAGTTGCCTGCTTTCTCCTTTAAGTCTTTCGTTCTTCCTTGATGATCGTTATAAACAGCCATATTTTTAAGTCTAAAAATCAAGATCCATGCTCTGATAGGAAATGTGGTTTTCCAGATGTGTTTGCACACAACAGTCACTCAGCACTTGGTGCAAGAGCAGCCTTTTTCTGAAAGCCTCGAATCAGTTTGGGTACGCGTAGGTATGAGTATTTCATTGAGATCTGCAGTGGTGTAAGGCAAAGGAGCTGTTGGGTGGGATACTTTAAATCAGGATCGTTTTCGATTGGGGAGGGGCAAGAGAACACTATACGCACACCACAGCATGGAAAACCAAAACCTAGGAAAGTTTGAAAGGTTGGGGAAGTGAAAAGGACTGTGATGGGGGTCCTACAAAAACATGGGTTTCTTGAAAAGTGACAGCTGACTGAACCAGCATGTCGCTACTATGGAGCCATTTTGTCTAAGCATAAACAGGCCTGTCATCAGGGCCAGGAGCAAGGCACGGCAACAAGGCGCCTAGGACACAGCACTTAAGAGGCATCCACTCTTTATCACAGTCATGTTGGAGTGAGCACCTCCTTAACCGTAGTGTCCTCGGCACCTCGCTTTCCTCACCCTAGGCCTGGGGCCTACCTCTCCTGCCCCTCAGTGGATCTTGAGGCAATTATTATTTCACAATAATGTATAATAACTGATGTGCCTCATTATTATTCTAAATCATTGAAACATTGAATTACTTCGATAATTCTAATAAGGCAAGGGCATACATTTAAAATTTTAAGTTTTGGCACATAGCACATTGAACTTGAATTCTCTGAAATACGTAGCTCAATCAGAATTCCTCATCCTTGATAACACTGGTTACTTCCGCAGATGAGTGCACATTATCATTTGCACTATATATAGACATGTCTTTCCCCTTGTCAGAAAACTTACCCAGACTCATGCCTCTACTGCCACCACTCCCCTACTGTACTACTCGTGCCTGACCCCCCCCACCTCTCCCTCTGGTTGGTCCACAACAGTCACCAGACACTGACCCAAGCTGGGTCCATCAAAATCCATCTCAGGAAGCAGATATAGCTCAAGTGGTTGAGCACCTGCATCCCAGGTTTGATCCCCAGTACCTCCTAAAACAAAACAAAAAAATCCATCTCCAGAGGATTTGAAATTTAGATACAGAGACTGGAAGTCACCAGAACCTGGGCATACTTATGATCAGGTTGTTGTAAGAGACTTGGGTCCATAAATTCCTGCAGTTGAGGTGCTGGCCTGCCCTTTCTTGTCTTGGCCATTCACCAATTTGAGTCCATACAATACCTCAGCAACTTTCCAATAAATCCCCTTTGGGTTTAAGCTCTGCAGTAGCACTTCTGTTGCTTAAAACCCCCAAAGCTGTAGCAGATATGGACTCCTACGCCAAGGCAGCCATGGTGCTAGGTGCCAGGATAATGAGAATAGATAGAGGCCAGTTTCCACCTTTGAAAATCTCTCAGAGCATCAGTAGATAAATGTGGTATTACCTTTACTTATTTAATTAGTCTTCTATTAGTATATATGGGTCTATGTCTTTTTTCCTAAGCAGAACTCCCCTGATGTTTTTGATGCTGGAAATTCTGGCAAGAATAAAGCTATGCAGTTACGGCTATTAAATATATGCCTTTAGCTGCTGCTGCTACTGACTTAACTCTTTAGCTATAAGCTAAATCTCCCAATAAAATGTTGATTTACTTAAGATACCATTTGATCCCAGGAAAATTTAAATATCAATTCGTTTGGAGGAAAAAAATTCCATATCATAAATAAGGTTCACAGACAGTTCACAAGGAAAGAAGGAAAATATTTTAAATGTAAAACTAAGATTTCAGTGGAATTTTTTTCACACTTTGAAAACACATTTTGCTTTAAACAGGCAGAATCTTAGCAGCTGGAAACCTGCTATGTGTTTAATTAAATGGCCTACACATGTGTTTAGCATACCCCAGCGCTGTGCTCTGTGAACGAATCCCCGGGGTGTATGGTCAGTCTTTTGCTTCTCTGAACTCTACTCTGGAGGTCATGGGAAAGGAGGCACTTTTAGAGTTTTCTCCTTCCCGTTTCCACATTTCCTCCACCAACTACTGGCGTAAAAACAAGCTTGTTCAAAAGGTGACTGACTCCGCTGACCTAATCCACTCTGAAGTGCGGGAGCTGTCCACTCGTCGTCTACATCAGCCCCGCCTGTCCAGCTCGCCCTGACTGCCCCCAAGGGATGGCGCAGCCTGGCTTTCCCCGGCCAGGTTCATCTGATTGATTCGCCTTTTGCTCTCTTCTTCCCCAGGGAGGGGAAATCCTCGAGCACTGACTGTGGCACACAGAGCTTGGAGGCAGGAACACTGACTCGTCAATGAGCTGAAGTTCTCCAGATGGCAGCAAGCGCTCGTCATGCAAATTCTTGGCAGCAGGGAGCCTGTCAAGTGGCTACTGCTGCTTATTGTTACCACCCGTCATTCCCTCCACACAGACGCAGAAGAAATACCATCTGCCGACTGCGGGTCTGAGTGGTACTTTCCAAGTTGCATTCTAGCCGCTTAGCAGCTCAGAGCTGTACCCGCAGCCGCCCAAACATGAGCTGCCTCAAGATGGCATCCAGCTCTCGAGAAGTACTGAGGCGGGGAGGTCTACCCCCCCTGGCAACCCTCTTCCTCCACTCCTCCCTGGCCCGGCCCCCACCCGGCACCTTGCAGGGGCAGTTTGCTAGCAGCTTTCACACAAGATATTTATGTAACAAAAATAACAAAACTACTTCTGTGTCTCCCTTTAAATTCTGGGAAGGAACAAAATGAACTGAATTAGCAACATGTCTCCATCATTGAGTGAGAGATGTAAATAGTAGGAGATAACTGGGTAGAGAGCACACTCCAGAAGCTAAAGGCGGAGCCACTGGGTGCTTGCATAGGACACGTTGAACATTGGAATGGCTTCTCTCCTTTGCTTCCCCTTCTCTACCACAAAAATCCTACCTCCTGACTAATACCAAACTATTCTTAGACATAAAAATTTTGTATGCAAACGAAAGCTGTCACACGAATCTAAACTCTGAAGCAAAAGAAGGCTCAAAACCTTGTCCATCTTTGAATCCCAGAAACATTAATGCAATAACTGGTTTTGGAGGGTTTTTTGGTCATATATATGAATGCAAGTTTAAAATAATAATAATATGCCACATCATGTGTGTGTGTTTTCATTTTAACTCCAGAGGGAAAGGAATAAGTTGTTCATACGCTATCTTCATCTATCTGTGCAAACCTCTTATATTTTATTTTTTAAACTTTTAGTTCCCATAGATAAAGACTTCCACAAAGTAATGTGTGTAATCTTTGCCCTTCTAAAATACCTTGCATATATGTATTTAGGTGCAAACCTCTGAGAAAGATGCTGTTTGTTCTACGCATGGGTGTGTGTCTGTTTAATTTACATATATTATGTTGACTGTAAGTTCAATCATTTCTGACTTTTCACCACATTATGTTTTTGAGATTTATCTGTGCTGCTAATTTTCTCCTCACTGGATGTCACCTGCCCAAGAAGTACCTCCCTCCACTCTGGTTTTCAGCCTGCCTTTGGGAGGGGAATAACATCTTGATAGTTAAATTTGGCAAGAATCACTGGGAATGCTCTACTCTGCCCTTCTTTTTTATGGGCCCTAGCTCCTATAGGGAGCCCACTTTCTCTTCTCAGGTGTAGGCCCCACATGGGTGGCTGGCCTGATGCAGGGACTCTGTCTTCTCTGGTTTTCAGCTAGTGGGCCTCTTTTTCTCCCACACTAAGCAATATTTTTCAATGCTGCCGTATAAGTCTTAAAAGCAATATTTAGACTTCCATCTTTTCATGCTTTTATTCCTCAATTTGTTCAGAATCCAGGTAAGAAGGAGGGATACTCCTTTCGGCAGCTACTGGTAGACCCCAATATCTATAGGTAAATCTAGCTTTCATGGTTTGCATTTATACATGATTTATAATTATTCTTCTTGGGTTTTTTTTGTTTTTTTTTTTTTTAAAGATTTATTTATTTACTTTATCCATTTTAACCCCCCCCTTCCCATTTGCTGTTTTGTGTTCATTTGCTGGGCAATTCTCTGTGCCTATTTCCTGCCATCTCTTCTCATCCTTCTCCTCCAGTCTTCACCAGGATTCGATCCTGGAGACCTCCGATGTAGGAGAGAGGTATCCTGCCACCTGCGCCACTTCGGTTCCTGGTTTTCAGAGCTTTTGGAGCATCTCGTCTTGTCTCTCCCCTGTTACGTCATCATCTTGCTGCATGGCTCCCGGGGCCTGGCGGCTCACCGGCACACAGAGCCTGGCAGCCCATGTGCCATATATATATTTTTTTTATTTTACTGGGATGTCCCGGGGATCGAACCCAGGTCCCTCCATATGGCAGACGGGCGCCCAACCATTTGAGCCACATCCGTCCCCCTCCTCTTGTTTTTTTTTTTTTTTTTTTTTTAATTCATTTATTTATTTATCCCCCCCTTGCTGCTTGTGCTCGCTGTGTCCATTTGCTTTGCATTTTTCTGTGTCTGTTTGTCTCCATTTCGTTGGGTCATCTTGCTGCTCCAGCTCACTGCACCACACCATGCCATGCAGGCCGACTTGCTTTCACCAGGAGACCCTGGGAGTTGAACCCAGGGCCTCCATATGGTAAACAGGAGCCCAACCAATTGAGCCACAGCCACTTCCCATTCCTCTTGTTTTAAACATATATAGTTGTCTCTCACTCTTTGCTGACACAATTAACACTGTAATAAATAGGTCTTCCTATGGGCCTGGAGAGAGTTTCTCTGGGATGTATACCCAGGAGTGGGATTGCTGGATCATAGTTGCATGAATATTTAATTTCACTAAATACTGCTCAGCTGTTGCTCAAAATGATGGTACCATCTTATTTCCACCAGCATATGATATTGCTTGCACTTGATATTATGAAGCTATCCAATTTTTCCAACCTGATAATGATATCTTGTGGTTGTTTAAGTTAATCAGCATCTGCTTACATCCTTATTATTTGACACCCCCCTTTTGTGAATTCTTATTAAAATATTTTACTCATGTTTTATTGGACTTAAAGATACAGACTTTTTCTTATTCACAGGAGATACATTAACACACTGTATGCATGTATGCATACACACATTTGTAGAGATTATTTTTACTTATTAGTTTTCACATTATAAATATCTTTTTTTTTTTTTTTCACACTATGCCTACCTGTTAATTTTGCTTATGGAGACGTATATTAAATAGAATCTTTTTATTTAGATATTGTCAAATACATCAGCTTTGCTTCTTCTCATTTGTGCCTTGTGATCTTGTTGGGGTTCTCCCCCAAATGAGATCACAAAGATATAATCCTAATTTTCTTCCACAAAAGTTTTGGATTTTCACCTTTCATATTTGGGTCTTTAATCCAGTTGAGTAGATATTTTCTTGTTTGTTTTTTAATACAAGTTATGAGGCATGAATTTCAAATTTAATTTTCTTTATGTGGTGACCAATTTTTTTATTCCTTATGCCATGGATTGAATTATGTCCTCCACAAAGACATGTTCACGACCCTCCCCTGGTCTATGTATATGAACCCATTCATAAGTAGGATCTTTGAAGATGTTATTTTTAGTTAAAGTGAGGCCAAATTGAATTGAGATGCAATATCACTGGAGTCCTTAAAAGCAGACAAAATTTGGGTGAAAGAGTAGGAGACAGATGGGAAGAGAGCCATGTGATGAAGGCAAAGATTGAGCTATGGATTGTCAGGAAACCACCAACAGTAAGCTACAGATTTCTGAGAAAGCATTATGCTGTCAACAGCTTGGGTTTGGACTTCTAGCCCCCAAAACTGTGAGAAAAATTCCTGTTGTTTAAGCCAACCAGTCTGTGGTATTACAGCAGCCCTGACAAACTAAGACACCTGATTCCGAAGAATTGATCCTCCCACCCTAATGTATATGTCTTTGCAATCATATTTTTTTTCTCTTCCTGATCTCTATTCTGTTCTATTATCTACCAATTTTTTTTTTTTTTGCTATGCCAGTACCACATCTATTTACAGTAATTCTTTAAAATCTCTAAATTTCTCTTTGGAAAAATCTTTTCTAGGCTTTTTTAGAATCAAATTTTAAAATTATTCAAAAATTCTGCTAGAATTTTGACTACATTTGATAGAATTGATAGATTCAACTGTGGAAATTTGAAATATATATAATATTAAACATATTTTCCTTTTATTCAGGTTTTCTTTGTGTCCCTTTTTTATGCTAATAGTTAATTGATTCTTTTGAATTTTCTGCTACATGTAAATAGAAATTTTTGTCTCTGCCTTTCTATTCCTTATTTGTTATTTATTTTTCTTATCTTATTTCATTGACTAGGAGCTCCCATAATATGCAATCAGGTGTAAGTGGATATCCTTGTCTTCTCCCCAACCTCAAGTGGAAATTCATTAAAGCTGAAGCTTAAAGTAGATTTTCATCATGTGACTTTGCTATCCCTAGTATTTCTTGTGAATTGAAGTGGAGAAAATTATATGCTTCAAAATCACAAAATCTTACACTGTCAGCTAGGCCCTTATAAAAGAGTAGATGAGTTCACCTCGGAATATTAGCAATCAAGAATGACAAAAGCTTCCTATTGTCTTGTTGAAGCACACTTCTTCAGATAATTCAGCCATCGTTTTACAATATTTCATATCCTTTAGTTTCATTTGCATCTCATTGGAAAAAAAGAAAGTATAAATTTCAAAATACAAAAAGCATTTTCTCTTCTCTAATCCTGTACCAAAAGAGCTTACATACCTTATTTTGGCATGTTTTAACTGGAAATTCTGGTTCTAATCTCATCCTTTGAGACCCGCCTTTAACCAGTGTACCCTCCTTTGTGTTATGATCTTGCAACTCCCCAAAATATGGTATCATATTCAAATCTCTTTTCCTTAGTTTCTGTCTCTTTGTCATTTATCTTTACTCTTCTGATTAGTTGAACATTATCTCCTAAATTTGACTCTTTATTTCACATATTCCCTAACATTTGGGATTATGTATGCATCTGGTGGTTTTATCTCTTCTTCTAAATCTCATCTCCTTCCTTGATAACAAAGAATTATGGTTTCCTACTACTACCAATGTCTTCCCAAATGGGAGAATGAAAGGGTAGCGTAAGACTCTACTATGAACATACAATAATAAAAGTCTACGATTCAAATTTGTAAAATGGACATATTGTGAAGCTGATGTGTTTTCTATATCAGTTGGCATGGAATGAACACAAAAAATGTCAGTTCAATTCAAATCAATTCAATTCTCAATAAGGTTGAGGACAGATATAGTTAATGCTGGAAAACACATAATCCCGTGGTTCTTGAATGTTAGCATGCATCAGTATTATCTGGGGGCTTATTAAAAACCAATTTCTGGGCCCCACCCCCAGGTGTTTGAGGTAGTAGGTCTGAGATGGGGCTTACATTGCCACATTTTTAACAAATTCCTGGATGCTGCTGCTGCTGAGTTCAGGAGCCACTTTGAGAACCATGGACAGTCACTTTCATTTAATATTGATATTCTCATAGGCAATTTAATTTTTTTATCCCAGACCCATATTGCATTTTTGCCTTACCCAATAAACCATTTACATCTTAAATTTTTTCAGTATCTCAGTGTATTAGGTTGAAGCATATGATATTATTGCTATTCATCCTTCTGAGACTTAAAATTGCAGTTTCATATGGTTTAGTCTATATTAAACTCTGCCAAGAGAAGATTTTTAAAATATTTATTTCTATTCAGACAAAAAAACTCCCTGATTATAGTTCTCACATAATTACCTATAGTCCACTTCTCAGAATGAACAGTCTGATGGACTTCCTCAGATTCAGGTTACATCCTGCTTAGCTACATAGAGCAGGATAATAGAAAGAAAGTGTTCTTTGTTTTAAATGATAGTGTGCAGTAAAAAAATTCTTAAAAGTAAAATGATGTATCTTCATAGGAATAGACCATAGGCTTTAGGGTGATTTTCTTTGTGTTGGGAAATAAGATGCTTCCTGTATCAAAGAAATGACTCCCTTTCAAGTATTCAAAATGCTTTCTTTACATTTTAATATGAGAGACAAATTTTATCAAGCAATAATTTTTTGGGATAAATATCAAGAAAACAGAAATAGACTAATTTTATTTTAAGATATATTAGAAGCCTAAAAACCATTTTTTAAAAGTGCTGCTAACATGCATATTCAGTATTGTTAGACTTAAAGTGTTCAGTAGAAATTTAATTTAAAAACAAAATTATGCAGCTTTAAATATTTTTCAAAAATTTCCCCTAGTTTTCATACTCTTGTTTTAATCATATAAGCAGGATATTCTAATGCCTCAATTGGCTAAGAACACAGTTCTTAGGTGCTTTTCAAGACCCTGGGAATGAAGTTCTTTTTCATGGAAAGGTGTGGTTTCATATCTAGAAAATCAGTATTTGAGTCTCAAATGAAACCAAGTACCAAAGACAACCTCAGGCATTTAGCTAAGACTGTCATGCATCATAAATTGTAGCATGTTCTACCCAATTAGACTAACCAAATCTTTGTTGGTGGTAATGACCAATGAGTCTACATTTTCACATTTAAATTGACAGTACATGGGAAACTAGATTCTCAATGACAAAATTCTTAAGTATCTAGAACATGGCCCAGCCAGTTGAATTCCTCTGTAAAGGTCATTTAAAAAAAAAGAAAAAAAAAGCCATCTTGATAACCAAATGACCATTTACCCTCTTGTCATACATTAAGAAAAATGAGAACGGGCTGTTTTGTCATTCATAACCACCACTTCTTTATTCTCTGTTCCTTATGTAGGAAATTTTATACCATTGCATCTTCTTTTTTTTAATTTCTCTTGAGTATTGCCCACCTGACACAAATTGGCTTGTTTTCTTTTGTTTGAATGTTAACAGTTGAACTTTCCACAATTTGCTTGTGATAATTGACTTATTTTACCAGCAATTTAGTTCCAGTATCCTTTGAATATGACTTGGAGAGCAGGAGGCTTATTTTAATTTGCATATAGTAGAAGGACCCTAGACTTTTTTTTTTTTTTTTTTTTAACCTGGAGGTCCTGGGGATCGAACCCGGGTCCCTCCATATGGCAGACGGACGCCCAACCAGTTGAGCCACATCCAACCCCACCATAGACTTTTTTTTTTTTTTTTTAAGATTTTATTTATTTACTTTATCCATTTTAAACACCCCCTTCCCCATTTGCTGTTTTGTGTCCATTCACTGGGCAATTCTCTGTGTCTATTTCCTACCATCTCTTCTCATCCTCCTCCTCCAGTCTTTACCAGGATTCAATCCTGGAGACCTCTGATGTAGGAGAGAGGTATTCTGCTGCCTGCGCCACCTCAGCTCCTGGATTCTGGAGCTTTCAGAGCATCTCGGCTTGTCTCTCCCCTATTACATCATCATCCTGCTGCATGGCTCCTGGGGCCCGACAGCTCACCGGCACACAGAGCCTGGCAGCCCATGCGCCTTCTATATATATATTTTTTATTTTACCGGGAGGTCCCGGGGATCGAACCCAGGTCCCTCCATATGGCAGACGGACGCCCAACCATTTGAGCCACATCCGTCCCCCCCACCATAGACTTTTGAAACAGATAAATATCTTCTCTAATCCGAAATATATCACTTTATTATCTGTGTTCCTAGGCAAGTTGTTTTATTTCTTAAAACCTCAAATTCTTCACTTTTAAAATAGACATGAAAACTTGCCTCTGTGAGAAAAGACAATACAGTTCTTGATATTTGCTTGAAATACAGAAGATTTGGAAGATAAAGTATAAATATATTACATGAAAACATTACAGTAGAAGAAAGCTTAAAAAAAAAAAGGCTAACTTCAATGCTATATGAAGCTAATTTGAATTTTTAAAACTAATTCAATCCACAAATATATATATTTTGTATATCTGTCAAGTTTGGGATCTTGTTTGCCTGTACAAATTTAGATCAGAATTCAGACTCCCTATGGGAACAATTCATAGCATGGGTCCCTAATTGCACTTTACTAGGGAGTTTGTACATATCCACACAATGTTACTTTGGGGTAGACTCCTGGACCTCTTTCACCAATATCACAACATCATGCTGTGAAAAAGAAGATTGGCTTTTACTACTGACAGAGGAAAGCTTTATGGTATTTCATCAAATCTAGGTTACTGTATGTTGGGGATTGAATCGTGTCCCCACAAAAGTCATATTCAGTCCCCAGCCTGGCTCTGTGGGATGTGAACCCATTTGTAAAGAGGACCTTTGGCAGTGTTATTAGTAAAGTTGTGCTCAACCTGAGTCAGGGTGAGCCGTAGCCCAGTATGGCTGAAATCCCTGTAAGCAAAGGAAATTGGACACAGAAAGAGAAGCCACAGGGAGCAACCAGAAGCTTGAAATCAACAGAAACCCAAAGAGAAAAGAGAAGATGCTGCCATGTGCACTGCCATGTGAGGGAAAACCAAGGAACCCCAAAGATTGCCAGCCAGTCAGAAGATACCGACCCCAGGAGGAAACAAGCCTTCTGGCCTCTGAAACCGTGAGCTAATAAATTTCCATTATTTAAGCCAACCCATTGTGTGGTGTTTGATTTAGCAGCTAGGAACCTAAAACACCATGTCTTGTAAAAAATACACCTTTATTTTACATGCCACTAAGAAAGATAAAAAAGCTGCCAATTAAATTATGACCCAATACTTTCTTATTCTATACATATTTAAAAAGTCCTTTTAGACGTTTTGGGGGTAAATATTTTTAAATAATATATCAATTTCATACGTATAAAAAATATATAAGTGAAATAAATAGGCTAAGGCATTCACAAAACCTTTTCATAGTTCAACTCTATTAAATCATGTTTTAATTAAGAATTGTTAATATTGTATTTTTCCATACAATAGCCTCATATCTGCCATCAAGAATACTGGTAAGGGCTGGGAAAATTGTATATCCACATGTAAAAGAATGAAAGTGGGCCCTTACCTCATGCAAAAATTACATAAGAACTAAAATTATAAAACTACTAGAAAAGAACATAAAGGATTATCTTCAGAACCTTGTGTTAGGCAATGGATTCTTAAACTTGACACAAAAAGCGTGAGCAAAAAAAGTAGAAACAGATAAATTAGGCCTCATCAAAATTAAAAACTTTTGCACATCAAAGGATATTACCAAGAAAATGAAAAGACAACTTACAGAATGGGGGAAATATTTGGAAACCATATAACTGTAAGGGTTTAACATCCAGAATGTATAATGAACTCCTACAACTCACCAACAAAAAGACAAGCAGCCCAGTTAAAAAATGGGCCAAGAATTTGAAAAGATATTTGGCCAAAAAAGCACATGAAAAGAGGCCCAACATCATTAGCCATTAGGGAAATACAAATCAAAGCTACAATGAAATACCCACTTGAATGGCTATTATTTTTAAAATAATAATAAGTGTTGACAAGGCTGCACAGAAATAGGAACCCTAGTATATTATTGGTGGAATGGAGTGTAAAATGGTGCAGCTACTGTGGAAAAGAGTTTGGTGGTTCATCAGAAAGTTAATTATAAGATTATCATATGACTTCTAGGTATATATCCAAAAGAATTGAAAGCAGGGACTCAGAGAGCTATTCGTACAATGATTTTCATAACAGTGTTATTCACAACAGCCAAAAGGTGGAAGCAACACAAGTGTCCATCCACAGAAGAACAAATAAACAAAATGTAGTATATGCACACAATGAAATATTATTCAGCAGTAAAAAAAAGAATGGAGTTCTGATACATGTAACAACATGGATATACCTTGAAGACATCATATTGAGTGCAATAAGCCAGAGACAAAAGGACCAATATTGTATGATCTCACTTACATGAAATAACTAGAATCTGCAAATCATAGAGACAGGAAAAAATTATAGGGTACTAGGAGCAGGGATGGACATTAGGAATGGGGAGTTAATGCTTAATGTATAGAGTTTCTGTTTGGGGTGATGGAAATGTTTTGGTAATGGATGGTGGTGATGGTAGGACAGCATCGTGAATGTAATTAACACCACAGAATTATATATTTGAAAATGGTTAAAACAGGAAATGTTATGTTGTTTATATGCTACCACAATAAAACTTAAAAAAAAAAAAAACTTGGTGATGCAATATTTGTTTCAAGGGGGTCTGTTATTGAATCCAGAATTTTCTTCTAAACCATCAACACTAATTGTGCAAGTTCTTATGCACGTGTGCAAACAATAACATCCACAATATGAGTGCCACCTAGCCAACAGCAATTATGAAACATAATTTCAGAGATTTAAAAATATGAAAAAAATGTGTGTCTTAGAATTAATGAAATACAGTAGTTATTGAATGAGCAGAACTATTCTACTCATATAGTTCTACTCATGAGAACTATTTTACTACTTCACAGAAGTTATCATTTTAGAATATGAGAAAGACAGTTTTCTATTGATTTGCATTTCATGTCATCTTTTTGCTTTTTATTCTTTTTTTTTTCTTCCTCTAAGATTATTGTTTTCTCCCTGACTCTTCTAGATTCCATGAAACTCAAACCTGACCACAGTGGCCAAGCCAAACATGGGTCTCACATAACAAAGAAGTTCCAAGGTAGGAGGGCAGGAGCAAGAATTGAGGCAGCACCATAATGCCATAAAAGATCCATACTGCTATGTTTCCCCTCTGCTATGGTTAGCATGCCTTCACATTCTCATGGTTGCAGAATGGCTGCTACATCCTGGTCGCATTCCCAGAGGAAGCAGAGGAAGGACAATGGGCAAAAGGCATCATGGCAGTTAGTCCATTCTCATCAGTAGTTTTCTTCTTACATCTCACTAGTAAACATCAGCCTTTATAACCAACCTTAATTTCAAAAGAGTCTAAGGAAGAGAAATAACTGGGGACATTCCTTCTCTGAGTAATAATTGGGTGCTCCCAGTAAGAAAAAAGAGGAAATGGTTATAGGGTAAGAAAGTGACTCTACTTACTGGCCTTAAAATTTTAAATGTATGAGGCAGTAATGATTGCCAAATGCATATGGAAGGCTACAGTGTTTGCTTTATTTGATCTAATTTAGTTGGATAGGATTTGACTGGGAATTAAATAGGTCTTTTAGATAATATGACTAATAAATTGTATACTTTTGTCTTTGTAAACAGTGCTAGTTTAGTAAAGTAAAAACAAATGAAAGACATCAAGATACTTAAGAAATAATATCATAGAAGTTTTCTAATCCAGTACAATGCTTTATACACAGCAAATATTTAGTGAATGTGTTTAGAATGAATTAATATTTTCATCACTTTTCAAAAGATTAATTATTGGTTTATTTTTTCTGCTCCAAATTGGAGGGAAATCCTCTATGAAAGCAATATAATAATAATCCCTTAGGTAATCTAAGCACCTCTTAAAATATATGTATATATATATATATATAAATAACATTTTTGTAAGCAAATACACATATATGCATATATATTTATATATCATTTTGCAAATGTTTGTATGTATTGTGAGAATTTTGATTTTTACCCATAATAATAAAATAAATAAATAAATAAATAAAATAAAAATTAAAAAAAAAAAAAAAAAAAAAAAGTTAAAGCACCAGAGTGATGTAATTGAATGACTTCCAAGGATTTATGACAACATGACCTTATCTGAGGTAAGATGAGAAAAAAAGGAGAACTACTCTGGATATAACTGGCATTCAATTAGCCAGTAGTCACACTATTATAAAAGATAACTGGTTTCAAATACTGGCCCAAATATATATTTTTAAAATGCTTAAAAAATGAATTCATGTTTTTAAATGAATAAGATTTTAAAAAAATATAAGCTATATTTATATAAGAATAAAATAATAAAAATAGATGGATTCAGATTATAACGTAAACTTTAAATATGCTTTAATAAACTCAACTATTGTTTAAAAAAAAAAAAAAAAAAAAAAATCCCTTACATGAGAATAACATTTAACTCTAAGTACTTTCTGCTATATTCCAATTTTAACTTCCAAAAGGTTAAATGATAAAAGGTATTTATATATTAATCATAAGTTGATATGATCATCCCACTAGCAAAGCAAACAATATTTGCATTGACATTACAGCTCAAACTTGTAACAAATTTTTACTCTCAAATGTTCAGTTTTCTCTTCACCTCTCTCACCCTACTTTTTTCTCTACATTTTCCTCCATCTGCCAATTCTTCCCTTGAGTCTTTCACTAACATTATACTTGGACTTCTCTATTTCTCTAGGAAATTATTAGCCCAATATCACAATTCCTTTTCTTGTACCAATAAGGATACAATATTGTAAACTCTTCCTTGGTAACTGTAGGCTGCTGCTTCTGCGCCCTCTCTCCAGCATCTCCAATTGCCTCACTTATCTCACAAGACAAGGAAGTCCCAAGGTGGGAGGGGCATTCAGAAACTAGACTTTGCTGTGAGCCTTCGTCTCTGGATCCTGCTGTAGGAAGATATTGTCTCTACAATCATAGAATTCTACATGGTTTTAACCAGGAGTTGTCACGTAAGCTATTCAACTGATCTCCGTTTTTCACTAATTCTTAGATTTATTACAAGCTATTGCCAATCATTATAATACTCTAACCTTAGAGTCAATCAATTTTTATTTCATAATTGCCAGTTGGATTTGATAGCTCTTACCATGGCACATCCCTGTGTTTCTTGGTCATTTATTTTCACCTTTTGGTAATCCTTTTAAAAAAGATATATCTTTTTATAATTTACTATAAATTATAAATTTATATCTTTACTAATTTACATAATTTATATTACTTTTTATTTCCATTAGATGCTAGGCTAGTGGGAATCAGTGAATGAGTCTATATAATCATTGTATTCCCACAACCCAGCATAGTATTTCATACAGAAGTGCACAATAAATGTTTGCAAGATGAATGAATGTTCTTTTACCCAAGCTTTCTAAATTCCCCTTCCTGTTTAAAACAAAACAAAACAAACAAAACATTTAAAACATTTTATGTGAGGGGGCAGATGTGGCTCGGATGGTTGGGCATCCGTCTGCCATATGGAGGGATCTGGGTTCGATCCCCAGGACCTCCCGGTAAAATAAAAAATATATATATATATATATAAGGCGCATGAGCTGCCAGGCTCCGTGTGCCGGTGAGCCGCCAGGCCCCGGGAGCCATGCAGCAAGATGATGACGTAACAAGACGAGATGCTCCAAAAGCCAGGAACTGAGGTGGCACAGGTAGCAGAACACCTTTCTCCTACATCGGAGGTCTCCAGGATTGAATTCTGGTGAAGACTGGAGGAGGAGGATGAGAAGAGATGGCAGGAAACAGATACAGAGAATTGCCCAGCGAATGGGTACAAAACAGCAAATGGGGAAGGGGGGTTTAAAATGGATAAAGTAAATAAATAAATCTTTAATAAATAAATAAATAAAACATTTTATGTGAGATGTGTCTATCTCACTAGTCATTTGGCACAGACAAACAGAATCTGAAAAAATGTCCTCTTAATTGTTCATGTGTTCAAACTTCTAAAGTAAACACACACACACACATACACACACACACAATGAAATCAGAAAAAAATCCCAAGTGGTGGTGCCTGGAATCTCTTCCTCTCTTAGCAAATATTGTGAGCTGCCTTCTAGTTTGCAATGTTATTTTACTAGGTCATGAAAATGAGCCCCATCAGAAGATTGGCATGCCCCATTAGTGTAATTACACTCAACCAAGGTTGAAAAAACAATGGCAACAGAAACCATTTAATCAATCTTATCCTGTTTTCTAAAAAGTGGTTTGCTAGCTTTTCTACTTCCTGTGTTTCCATTTACCACTTTTCTTTTGCAGCTACTTTCCATCACAGCATACGCCAAGAATTTTCACTGGCCCCTTAATTCATTTATTCAACAAATATTAATTTAAGGAAAATGTCCCCCTACACATGTTCATCTAATCTCCTATTACCTCCCAAATGTGCCTCTCTGTTACTAACGCTAAGCATTTCTTTTGTTCCCATGTTATTTTCCTGTTAGTGTTGGTCTCCACTGAAGCAAGGGGACAGTCCCTTTATTAACTGAACTGAAATGATGGCGATTATAGGACTGAAAATGGTGTCTTCAAAGGCAGAATTTAGACACTGGATACACTGAACTCCTTTCTCTTTCTGCAACCATATTCTCTTGAGTGTAGAGCGTAGATACACCTGAAAGTATTATTAGATGTTGGAAGAAAGACGGCCAATGCCATACTGAACTCAGAATGAGAGCTAGGTAATGTGGTAAGCATAAATTTGGACTCTATGAAAATAACAATATCTAGTTATTAAATTACTTTCTTCATAGTAATTTTCTGGCTTGCTATCCAATGGACTTGCAAAGCTTTGTTACTTATCTGTGTGATATTAAGGGAGTGAACTATGTCTACTCAGTATAACGAGGAGAGCAGTGCTCCCTGAGGCCAACATGGAAATGGCAATTCAGATTAGTGAGATCCCAAAGCAAAGGTCCTGCTGATGGGATATATTGGTGTCTAAATACCAGCACCCCCTCCCTACAAGAGGATTTGTTCTTTACTGCCAAACTTGCAGCTTTAACTTGCAATTTAAGTCAGTGGATTTCTCTATAGATTATTCTATGTGCTACTCTTCTTAGAACCTCAATTCCCCTAGATATTTGGGGTAATAACCTTATTTTAATATTAAAATAATTGGGGAAGCTGATGTGGCTCAAGTGATTGAGCTCCTGTTTACCATATGGGAGGCCCCAGTTTCGATACCCAGGGCCTTCTCGCAAAGGCAAGTCGGCCTGCGCAGCGCCGTGAACTGACGGCCTGCCCACAGTGAACTGGCGCAGCAAGATGACGCAACAAAGGGAGATAAGCAGGCACAGAAAAACACACAGCAAATGGACACAGCGAGCACAAGCAGGGGGGCGCAGGGGGGGATAAATAAGTAAATAAAATCTTTAAAAATTAAAAAAAATAAAATAATCACTGAAAAATTATGAAATGGAATGGAAAATTATGATCAAATTTTAAACTGTCACTGGACCATTCAATGACATACTCTGCTAACATTAAGGGGCTTTGACTATATCTCCAGACCCTCTGGAGGACTGGATTCTCAATGGAATATTTTGAGAAGATCTGGTTAAGAGATATCCCTTTTCTTAAAACTATGCAATATACACACATACCAAAGGATACACAACACATATATATATAAGGTATAGAAAATAATGATACTATGAAATATAATATTACCAATACCATTGACACTCTCATGTACCCCTCTCACCAATCTCACCCCTGTCCCCAGCACTACTACCCTGAATTTTGTTTCTATCTTTATCTGTATTTTACTATGGAAATATATGTATCCCTAAGCAATATATTATTTTTGCATGGGTTGCGGATTAGTAAATTTTTTTTATAAATGTACTCCTACTGTATGTATTTTGTTGAAAATTGCTTTCTTCATCCACCTTGATACTTGGAGATGTTGTTTGTTAACTTTCACAGCTGTGTAGTTGACATAGCATGAAAAGGATAAAAATAAATTATATATTCTCATGCCAATGAAATTTAGGTTATTCCCAGCCCTTTACTATTATAAACATTGCTGAGAATATTCTTGTACCTGTTTCTTGGTGGACAGGGGCAGGAATTACTCCACAGTATATATCTAGGAGTGATTTACTAGTCTTAGAACATACACATTTTTAACTCTACAAGATAATGCCAAATCATTTTCCAAACTATTTATGTCAACCTGTTCTTCTATCCACCGTAAGTTCGCATTTTCTATATCTTTTACAACATTTGTTACTTCCAGCTTTTTTAATTTTTGCCAATCTCTTGACCCTGAAATGGTATCTGACTGAGGTTTCAACTTGCACTTCCTTGAGGTCTCATGAGGTTGAGCTTCCCAGCTCTTGATTCTCCTCTTCTGTGAACTGTCTGTTAATATAGTTTTTCCAGTTTTGCTTTGTTTTATCTTTCAGGAGTTCTTTATGTAATCTGAATATGAAACCTGTATTGCTTATATGTGTTGCATATATAGTTAATCTGTGGTTGGATTTTCATGTTATTTATGTCTTTTAATGAAAGTATTTCTTAATTCTATTGTATTCAACTTATCAACATTTTTATAGTGATTTGCATTTTTGGTGTCTTAAGAAATCCTTCTTTATCTCTACATAGGAGTAAATTTAAACAGGTATTTCTCCTTTGATGAGTAAATCTCAATAAATATATAGAAACTATTTTCATTTAACTGACTCACCAAAAAACCCAACACTCACCATTTTCTTTACCAAAAAAATGAACTCTCATAGTTAATAGATTACTTCCTGGTTATAGCCGAGTTCAAAAAGTTCTCTTCCCCAAATGTGCACCCCTTTACAATGTGATATTGCTGCCTTTCCCATCATGAAGTGGAATTTGTTTTTCTTTGTTTTCTTGAATCTGGGCATGGTCATGTGCCTTGCATTTGGACAAAGAACATTAGCAAATGTGATGCAAGCAGAGGCTTGAAAATTGCTTATGCACTTAGAGCTTGTACTCTTGCTTTTTGGACCTCTGGAATCTCCATTAAAAGAAGCCTGGTGGCCTAGTTTATTGGAAGATCAGAGACCATATGGTTCAGAAATAAGTTATGTGGTTGAGACCAGACTGGGCCTTGCAGCCCCAGCTGAGCTGCCCCAGACAAGACTATTCACCTAACTCACAGAATCATGAGGAGTGATACATGTTTGTTGTTTTAAGCCACAAAATTTGGGGTAGTTTGTTATACAGCAAAAACTTACACTATTATTACTTTCTTTTTTTATGGAGGCAGAGATTTGCTGGTGGCAAGAATTCATTTTCCACTTCTTCCTTTAAGCAGGAGAAGCCTACTTTAGCTGGATAAATGACCAGCTATGGACTACATTTTTTCCAGCCATTTTTGCAGCTAGGTGAGGCCACATGACTAGATTTGGGCCAATGGAACATAAGCAAAACTGATGAGTGCTTCAGGGTCATCTCCTTAAATACAGTACTGTGTGCATTGGACTCTCTTCCCTGCTTTTTCCTTCCTTTGGGCTGAAACATAGACTGAAACATAGAGATAAGTTTAGGACTTATCTCTAAATGTACAGAAAAAGAAAACACCTCAGGGTTTAGTGTTTATTCTTACTGAACTACTCACCTGCTTCTGGACTAGTACCTGAAAATAAACTTCTACCTTACTAAAGTTACTATGTTTTGTGCTTTCTTTATTATAGCAGCTTAGAATGTACTTTAACTAATATAATTACCAAAAGTCAGTTGAATAGTCCCGATACTTATTTATGTCAAATGTATTTGTTATTGTAATTACATGATTTTTTTTAAAAAAATTCTTAACTCAATGAGCTATGGCTACAAAATAAAAAGAAATCATTGTTTCAATGGACACTAATTTGAATACTTTGAAATAATAAATGCAAGTCACTAAAAATTAATCTCTGTCAAATTAAGTATGGATGGGACAACTGGGAATGATGGGAGGAATCATAAAACTCTGAAGGATTCTTACCTCAGGAGAGAGTTTCACAAGCCTTTAAACTCTCCTTTTAGTTATAAAAAATTTTTGGATTATATTATGTGAGAGATTTATAGAAGAAAAATGATACAACTTTAATTAGTAGACATATTTTAAGAAAAGGTTTCAACCTTAAATTTTAAGATTGGTAAAGAAAGTAAATTTATATATTTTAAAATAGAACAAAATTTTAGCTGGGGTGTTTTTTCTGTTTGTTTTATGTTGTTTTGCTTTTTTATGAACCAATCAAATTCTTATCCCAATTATACTGGATAAGAAGGCTTCTAGCTCTAATCCTTTCAAGCATGGGTTGGTCACTCACAAATACCAGGTGAAGTAAAGTGAAGTTTGGAGGAAAACTAGAAGTGGTTGGGATGATAGTAGCCCAGAGGTTGATTGCCCACTTCTTCCAAAGGGGCAGCTATCACCTGGCACCAGCAAATTGTTACTATGAGAGTTTTCAGTCAAAATTTCAGGATCTTTCATTTTTTGGGAGACAGAAATTTAGATTTTTATGTGAAATCTCTGGGTTTTAAATGCCAGCAACTGTGGCAGAAACCGTTAGTCATCTATCAATGTACCTTCTTCTCTTCCTGAGTACCAGGTAGACCTCAATCCCAAAGTCCTCTGCATTTAGCTGAGGCCATATGACTGGGCTTCAGCCAATGGGAAGCAGGCAGAAATGACTGCTGTGTTCTACCTCCCGGCCTGGACTATAAAAACCTCCTGTTCGCTTTTCCTCTTCCACAGCCTGTGGTGCTCATAACCAAAGCAAACATGTAAAGATACAAACTGAAGATGATAGAATCACCTTCATTCTGGGTCCCTGAAAGATTACATGAATAGAGTCTCCATCTCCCCACCTAGAACACAAGGACATCCACCTTGGGTGGAGTGAAAAATAAACTTCAGTTGTGGTTTGGCCATTACACTTTATATATATATTCTCCAAACTCCTTATATTCAGAGTTCCACAGTTTTGACTCCACCATTTTCATGTTTTCTATTGAGTTTTTCATGACTTACATGCATACTCTGGCCTCAGAATCCATGTCAAAACTGAGCAGCAATAAATACTTTTTAAATAAATGAGCTTGAAAGAGAATATTCTCTTGTCACGATGGGGGTGGGAGCGTGACAATGCTGGGACACGAAGTAACGATACTCATACGGTGACATATTATACAAGGCCTCTTGCATGCACTTCTTTCCTCTTCAACCTGCCTTCTTCTCACATTAATTTACAATGGTAGAAATTTTTTTCTGACAAATGATGAAAATGATATTGTAATTTTTGAAATAGGTCTTTCAAAGTATTTCTTCATAAAAGATGCCAATCTGTCCTAATGGGGCCCAGTTGTCATAGCACTAGTAGTAACATTTATTTGCAAATGCTATGAACAAGGCATGATGCTAAATATTTCCCATATATATGACTTGTAATGCTCACAACAAACCTATAAGATTGGTACTATTATTGTTACATGTGTTATTATCACGCCTCCATTTTACAGATGAAAAACTGAGGCATAAAGTATACAGATAAATTGAAGATCACAGCAAGAGAAAAAGCTTGGATTCAAATCCAAGCAGTTTGGCTCCACTCTGGTTCCAGAACCCCTTTTGTCTTAACCATATCACCACAAAGAGGATCCTGCAGGAAAAGAGAAGTCTTTTTCCCAAAGTCCCACTGGTTACTAATGCAGGTCCTCAGGTTTCATGAGTCATAGTTTAAGTCTTACTCCAATAAATCAAACATTTTCCAAGTATTTCCAACTGCCTTCTTATGTTAGGCATCCACATCATATAAAAACTTAAAAAAAAAAAAAAGAAAAGAAAAGAAAAGAAAAAAACATGTGTCTAATTAGAATCTTCCACAGAGCCTGCCTTCCTGAGATGCCCACATGTTTGGCAGACAGCTCCAACAAAACAAACATTTGGATATTCTAGCTATAATAGTTCCAAATTCTTGAATATTTAGAAATGCCTCATATTTAATATTCTGTAGAGGCAAAGTTTGAATAGTTAATGGTATTTTCCATGTTCACTCAGAAGTTTTAGCTATCATATAGATTCATTATTTTCATTTGAAAAAAAAACTACATGGTTTTTAGTTTATCAGAATATTTTATGCATGCATTACAGCTTACTGTATTGAGATATATGAAACATATGGATGGATATCTCAAAACTCTCCCATTACCTAGACTATCTTTGGTCCTGCAGGAAATATAAAGAGCTTGGTCCCTCAGCAATTTTTTTTTCCTGACTTTGTTTTGTTTCTTTTTCTATCTGAATTTAATCTTTGAATAAGGGTATCACATAATAAAGGAAAGTGGAGGACAGGATAATTCTACCCAGATAAACAATTTGTATATGATCTTTTTACTAAAATAATTACCATTTTGCAGGAAATATTAGGTATACTGGATAATTTAAAAATATATCTTATGTGGGGACAGTAGCTGGGGAAGCTTATGGTGTGGCAGAATCAGTTTTTTTGTTTTGCTTTGTTTTGTTTTTGAGGTACCAGAGCAGGGGATTGAACCAGGACCTTGTATGTGGGAAGCCTGGCTCTCAACCACTGAGCCACGTTGGCTCCCCTGAGTTGGTTTTTCATTTATTTTACTTGTTGTTTGTTTTTTTTTTTTGTTTGTTTTTTTTGAGGCACTGGAAACCGCACCCAGGACCTCCCATGTGGGAAGCAGGCACTCAACTGCTTGAACCACATCTATTGCCCCAAAATCAATTTTGAGATTAATTTCCTGTTGGGTCCTCATATGGCGGTAATATATGGATGACTGGTGGTAGCTTCTCTGGCAAAGGGAACACACCTAGGACTTCTCTCTGGTGTGGATTCCCTCATGAGCTCGCAGGTTGGTTTTGTGGCTGAAAGACTTTTCACATGTGCTTCACTTGAAGGGTTTCTCCACTGAGTGAATCTTCTGCTGCACATGTAGGTCTGATGTCTGGAAGAAAACTTTGTGACACTTGGAACAAATGGTCTCTCATTCTTCTCATTCTTGTGTCTTCTTTGGTGGACATCTAGCTGAGAGGGATAAGATCATCGTGAGACAGTCTTCACATCTGTATGATTTTGGGGGACCATGGACACTTTCTTGGTTTATCCCACACTTGGATGTTGCATCATTGCTTTGGTCAGTAAGGACAGGTTTAGGGCTGGCTTGATACACCCTAGGGAGAAACTATGGTCCCACCTCCATAGGGACATCTTCATAGAAGGTCCTCTTAGGGATCCTTCCTGGGATGATGTGGAGAAGACTTGCTCTGCTCTTCTGGAGTCACGCAGGTTCTCTCAAGAAACACTCCCCTCTTCAGGATTAAGGCTATTATGTTCCTGAATAATACCCAGGGAAGGTACTTGATTGCTTCGACTAGTAATACTGTCATTTACTTGATTGGTTTTCACAGAAGTGTTGCTGCCATCTTTATATTCATCTTCTGGTCCTGTTTGAAGGAGGATATCTTGGGAACCCTGGAAGGAAATCCTCATGCTCTCTCCTCTTTGGAGTTCCTGCTGGTATTTGTTACATGAGATGAATGACTTCTCTTAAGGGCATATTCTCAGAGAAGAGGGCTTTCTGCCCCTGCATATGGACATGGACAAAGTCAGGAGACTTCATGCAGCCATCAGTCAGATCTTCCATGAGTTTCTCCAGGTTTCACCCACTTGAATCCCATTTCTCTCTCAAAGTGGACCTGTTTCTTCAGTGTCCATTCATCATAAACTGTTCCAGGAACAAATGAGGAATAATTTCTTCCTTGCTATGTTTTTCTGGCTGCAGCCACAAGTGAAATACCTTACGGAGTCTTTTTTAGTTTCCGTAACTAAACGAGCTTTGCAAGTGAGCCATTGTTGGTTTGATATAAGCTGAGCTGAGGGCCCTGTAACTTAGAGTTCCCCTCTCTCTTCTGGACATCAGGTCCTTGGGTGAGATCAAACTCTAGATTGTCTGACCCAGGATCAATCCTGGATGGGTCACGTCAAAAAGAGGTTCTGAGATCTTAAGCCATGCTTAGCAAGATTTCTCAGAAAGATTAAACCTCGAGGACTCAAGCTCTGCTGACTTATATCCTTGGGAATCTGTTTTTAACAACTGGGGAACATTTGAAAACTGGATTGACCTCCAAACCAGGTGATTCCAGGCTGAACTCTGATCAGTGTGTGATTTGATTTCTGCACTGGCCTCATCTGATGTATCTTACCAGGGTTTTTCCCTTTTTTTTTTTCAGAAATATTTTTTAAATGCTGTTCGTCTTTTGTTTTGAAACTCAGAAAAAAATAGTATATACTTGGATTATGGGGTTTACATCACTTCCCTTCTCCCAAACATGGTGACAAAAGGAATAGAATAACTGAGATGGTTAAACAAATAAGATGAAGAAGCTCATGAACAAGAGAATAATTTGAAATTAAAATTTGTCTAGAATATTATCTCTCACACTTCTCCAATACTAAGGTTATGTATTTGTACACAAAGTAGTGCACAAAGAATTGAGACAATTATCTAGGTAATTTAAGCTCAGGACCACTTTCACTGATAATAATCCATG
The DNA here is from genome assembly GCA_026826555.1 of Tolypeutes matacus. Taxonomy (NCBI): domain Eukaryota; kingdom Metazoa; phylum Chordata; class Mammalia; order Cingulata; family Chlamyphoridae; genus Tolypeutes; species Tolypeutes matacus. The sequence continues at coordinate 3,863,282 of JAKSZT010053792.1, read as the reverse complement.
CAATTATAGTCTCTATTTGGTTTGGCTAGAAATATTCAGACAGCTGCCTCAATTTTCCCATTCCCATTACATTCAAAGGAAAAAGAAAAATCATAGTTGGAATTTTAAATGCACAGTTGTACATTTTATTTAAAACATGAAACTTGTTAGACTGAAGAATTCATCTCAAGTGGGAGGTCATTCTACAATGATCAAAACCAAATCCATTCAGTCTCCACCTAAAGGAATGACTAAGTTGAATCCTAGTTAGCATTTACCACTCTCTGTTTTTATCCATATTTCCAGACTTAGGCAAAAAAAAAAAATATTATTAAATATCTAATATGTCAGGAGTTATGTCAAGTGTATTAGTAGATATTTCATTTAATTCTTTTTTTAAAAAAATCCTCTATACAGCAGATACAATCCCATCTATTATATAGATGACCAAAATAGGCACAGTTAAGTTTTTTAAAAAGATAAGAAATTTGCACAATGGCACACATATTGATTATGAAGAAGCAGAGTGTTCCCTTGATATGAAACCTAGTGTTCTTTCTGCTATAGAGATGGAGAAGATATGAAAATTTCTAACCAGGGAACTAAAAGGAAGTGCCTTTTGGTGTCTTTACTGTTTTTAGTGTGTAACAGCCCTTTAGGAATAGGAAATTTACTCCAAGTTAGTAATAATAAAAAACATTTAGTAACTTCTTTGTTAAGGTCTGCACCTCAATCTTGCTTGCAAATTAGAAATCTTAATTATTTCTGAAAGTCAATTACTTTAGCTCAGTAAGACCAAAAGGAGGGTGGAATAAGAAAGGATAATAAAATCAGATTTGAGAATCCTTGTATCTCACAAAATCAATTTAACCAACATACTTTTGTTATTGCTGTTCCCATTTTGTGCTAGGCACAAATAAAGGTAGCATCTTATAATGGAGGGAGTCTAGTTGTTTTAATGGGTTCTTTTAATTGGAACTTAATAAAGGCCCAATCATTTCTTTGAAATGTACAATAAACAATTGTCTAAACAGTAAATTAAGCATGGGTATAGGGAATGTAAATTCCAGTGAACGTGGAGATTAAATCCCCAAAGTGGTTCTGATATTTATATCTAGTGCCTTCTTACTAGGAGTTGGTCTTGGGATCCTTAACCAGAGAAGCACATGGGTCAGACTTGGGAAACTTTTTTCAGTTTTCACTGACCCAGATCCCTTCCTAGTCCTACAGAATCTGATTCTACAAGTATAGGACTTGGGCATCTGTATTTTGAAAATTTGCCATTGGTGATTTGATGTTTATTCTGGTTGAGAAATACTGGGTGATATCTCAACCTGAATTTGCTATAGCAATCAGTGTCTTCCATGATTCTGGTCCAGACTGTCTCTCTTTCATGACATGTGCTACTTTTTTACACTAGTTCTGCATGAACGTCTCACCTGCCCTGGCCACTTCTAAACGTGCTTATGCCAGCACTCTACTTCTGCATGCAATGTGGAAGGAAGGAATGGAAAGCCTATTCTATATCAGGCCTTCTGCGAGTCCCCCACCCTCAGGGGCTCAGGGCCTTGTGGGTCCTCTATATGGCCTATATTTGTCATGGTTTAGTGCCACATCCCAATCCCCTCCAGTTCTGATGAGTTGTTTGTTCCCTTCACATGTTCTGCTAATCCTCCTCCCATGCCTCTCTTATATTTATCACTGTGATGACCAATGGACACTATAATAAGTAATTGACCCAGATACTTGCATTGTATAAATTATATATATTTATAATTATATTTATATTAAAACTTAAAACCATCATTTAGGGCAACTAAACTCCAACATTCAATCTGTTCTTTCTAATAATGCCGTACCATGCAAGATGTTCTGGGAGAAGGTAGAGGAATCATTATCCACCATGCTTTGAAATGTTTATAAATAAGCATAATTACAGCTCTGTTTTATGGCACAGAATTTTGGGTTTCTGGACTCCAGTTTGTCTGTGTGTTTGAAGAGATTCAAACCGGGATTTTGTTTTATTTCGTTTTGTTTTGTTTTGTTAGGAAATCCTGCTCTAGCCCACTAACTGTGGACTGCTTCACCTATAGACAAAGGGAAAGTGGCCAATTTTTCTTAACTTCCATAAAAGGGCATCAGTCCTATCTTCCAGTCCACTGATAGGCAAAAGGTTCAAATTGACTCTTTTTTTTTTTTTAATTGGGAAAGTAATGCATTTTGTTTTGTTTTGTTTTATTGTGGGTAAAAATCAAATTTTTCACAATTCAAATTGACTCTTAACTACAGAACACATCTGCCCTGTAGATTCTTGTCAACGTGTAACCCCAGATGTTCTGTTACTTAATTCTTTTGAAGAGCCTCATTTACAAATCATGATAGTAACACCTATGGATGGTATCCTGAAGGACACACTGTCCCACCATTGTGTACATATTCTAATTTTTTCTTTTGGATCAGAGGAGACTGTCAAATGTTGCGTATTTCCACTATACTGTGCATACCCTTGTAGGATTTAATCTTACTAGGTTGCACTTTAGGTTAGACCATCAGCAACTAGGCTTCTTCTGACAATGACAAGAAACAGTAATCCTCTCAGGTTAGCTTGAGTACAAACCCATGTCTTGCAGGAAGAGCAGAACCCCAGTAGAGTCAGGTCCTGGGAAAGCTGCTCTGCCTTTGAGACTCCACCTCAGTTCCAGTGATCAAGTCTCTCAAGCCCCACCCTAGCAGCAAGCCTTTATTGTTAAGAAATCCTCACCTTATCCTCTGCTCACAGTTTTTTCCACTTTGTGCCTGTTTATTGTTGCAGCTACCTCTTGGCCTTTGCAATCTATCTTTATCTCTCCGTGCCCTTCAGTTTCTGCTCATACTTCCAAAGAATTACCTCCCTCTGTGTATCTCTCATTTTCAAATCCCCAAAAGAAAGCAGCCAATTGTTTCCTCTCTAGGTCCATCATCCTTTCTGAGCAAAGCTTTTTTTGTCAGTTGGCCTTGTGGGCTACTGGCCAGCCTGCAAACATCAGTTACTTTTGGGTCAAGGGCCATTCTCATCCCCAGACCAATTAGCTGTGACCATAGTGTTTGTAATTAGGTGGTTTTGATTGCTTGTATGTGTGTGTGGTGGAATAGGAGCTCTACGGCCATGGTAAGCACTTTGAATCCTTGTCTCATTTTGCACTGGGGAATAATATATAAAATATTTATGAGCGACTTGATATTGCATTTATTTAGGAATGTTGTTGAGAATGTACCTTTCACACAGATCCAGCAGATACATTTCTCTTATATTTCAACACAAGTGAAAGCTTTGCTTATCATGAGCTTCTGGCTGGCTTTGCACTTCTGTACACCACGAATCTTGTAAATAATACTTTTTGGACTGGCTACTAAAAAATTCATTGCTAAATCTGTGGCTCACCTCTAACAACAATATAGGATTTTATGGTCTGTGTCTGGACTTTCATCTTATTTTCTTTTCCTGTGTTGATTTTATTTCACCTATTTGTCCTTATTTATATTAACTTACCTTTTGTCATGGGCATCTCTTCAAGCCATATCAAATCTTAATTTCAGAAGAGATGACATATGAAAAATGGCAAAAGCTGTAATTATCTATTAACATATTTATCTGCTTTGCTAAACCATGAATTTTTCAAGGAAATGGGTGATATCTTCACCATTGAATTTCCAGAAATAAGCACAGTTCCAGCCCATAATAACCTCTTCTTAAATGTTTGTTGAATGGATGAAGTAGCCCAGTGATGTTTACCAAAATGTTGGGAGATTATATATTTTATGCTGTAAATGTTGAGCAAAACAAGATTGAAATAGGATTATTTTTAATAAATTGGCATATTTTATGATACAATCTTGGTGACAATATTGTGATTCATCGTAGCTACAATATCTCTTTTCTTTTCATCAGACAACACTACTACAATCACTAATCACATGAAAATAAGCTTCATATAAGTTCATGAAGTTTATGAGAAAAAAACATGAACTACATTTTATCATCACTGAAGACCAAAGCCAATACTTTAAAAACAAACTGCAGATTCTTTTAGGCATCATTTCGGCATTACTACTCTTCACTGTGACCTGACTCTGAATGAAGTTGTATTTTTGTGTTAGTGTCCTTTGAAATATGTAATTCCATAAGCATTCCATTGTGATGAAAGCTCTTGTGTCCCTCCAAACAGAGAAAACACTGTCTCACAAATTACTCATGGCAAGTTTTTGGCAACTACTTAAAGGGGACCAAAAAAGAGGAATTTAATATAATTCAATCAAAGACTGGGTAATACACATGAGAGAAAAATAAGGCTGGACAGAAGATTAGTAAAGTCAGCATTATTACTGAATGCAACACTTTACAGTGTTTTAAAACTGGCTAGAAGTAATGCATTGCACTAACATGATACAACTACTAATTGATATGTATGACAACTGAAGTTAACAGTAGAAACTTAGCTGTACTAGACATGAGGAAATTTGGCATCAGGATGTCATTTCATGTTTCGGGAAGAATAGACGGCCAGCCAGGATTTCTCCTAATAGGTCAAGGAAGTCCAGCAATGCCATCGGTGTCCTAGGGCCTGCTCGGGTCTGGCATCCTTCTACGTGGCTGTGTCCTGTACAGTTTCAACATGTCACTGGGAATAACATGTTGCACCACATTCAAAGACTGCCTAGAGAGGAGAGCAAGGCTTGCCCACTGCAGTCCCCCCTGGTGCCCAGCACAAAACGCCTTCCTGTCCTCAAAGATAAAAGCCCTTGACCTTTTTACTGAAAAGTGAAGCGTAAGATCATTGGGACTGTGGTCTCTATACGTCTCCTGGATGGATTCTGTTCCAAGTCCCCACTGGAAGCAGTGACAGATTTCTCAGATTCTTATTCACAACCTTTTAAAAGGGAAGCGTCGTTGAGGGTGAAATTTGGACTCATAAAACTCTGCATTAATTATATACTGACTCTGCACTATTAAAACAAAGCCCTTTGACGAGTGGCCATCAGATACCTTTCAGAGCAGGGAGCCTAGGCTGTTAGTCTTACAGCGCCCCTGAAAGAGCACTGAGCCTCTCTCCGGCTGCAGCTTTTGTTTCCAGCCCTTCTTTTTTCAATGGTTGTCATGGAAGCAACTTATTAACATATGAAAAGCCATACACAACACTTTTTCCTTTACCCCTACCTCCCCCGCAACCAAAAGCCTGCTGATAAAGCCTTAGTCCTTAATATTCAAGTAAAGGCGGGTGGGGAGTAAGAACAGAAATAAAATTGTGGGGGAAAAAACAAAAAGGTTTTCAACTTGCGTCTTCTGGGGCAAAAAAAGGTTGATTTTTAAAGAGTTAGAATTTGTTCAGTTTATGTCTTTTTTACTGAATCTTCCCCAGATCATGACAACTGTAGTCTCCTACCTTGTTCCAACCAACTTGTTCAGCAGCATTGATTTTAATTGCCTCATGAGTCACAGGATAGACATGAATGCCTTACGACATATTATGTCAGCAGCTTTTGCTTAATTTGGGGTTCGTTTCAATGACCAATTCCCACGTTTTCTTAAAAATAATTTTTAAATTTCTTTAAAATTTTCATGTTGGCCCAGAAGAGACAAAATTCTATTTTTTTTTTTTTTTAAGTGATCTCATCAGCCATCTGGACTGCAGTTCGTGAGAAAGGATAGGACTATGTTTGCTTTTCAGAGTTGCCTTACTCTAAATCAATAAGCCACCTCTTGTCTCTCCTTGTTCACGTAGTCAGAGTGATATATTGTAAAAATAAATCTTGCCAACTCCCCCAGATACACTTATTTAACTGGCATGAAAAGCTCTGAAAACACTAACAGATAAAAAGAAGACTTCTTACAACACCAAAGCAACAAACATCTTATGAAGCCTATTATACCCCATACCTCGTAGTCATATAGACAAAATCAGAAAATACCATGTGCAAAATATTCTTGCACAGCATATAGACTTACGAGTTGGTGACTTCCAGGCAATTTCTCCACCTAGTCCCAACTCATTAACCTTTAGTAAACAGCTAAAAGGACAATGATGATGATGAAGAGGATGAGGATGATGATCATTAACAAACAATTAGGCCAGGTGTTAAGCATTCAGAGCTTTACTTATTTAATACTTGTAGCAATAATAGGGACAAAAGTTGACTATTTCTTCCGTTTGGGAGTTTATCACACTCAATTGGGAATGTTTTTTTTAGGGGAAAAATTCTGGTAAAATACACTGTCCAAAATTGACCAAGCTGGTTTGGATAATCCATCTAGATATTTCTCACATGATATTAATCAAGATCCCTTTTGGTCGTTATTTTAAATAAGTAAATAAAAACGAAGGGGAAAGGATGATTATTGGCTCATGAAACAAGATAATCCAAGGGAGGCACTGGCTCTAAGTATGACTAAATTTTCTGTCCTTTTCCCTCCTTCTGTGCAGCTCTCTTCCCTCCCTCTCTTCATCTCTTGGCCCTACTTTTGTCTGAGGGATGATTTATGCTCTACTTGTAGAGAGGTCTCTCCCTCTAGACAGTTCAGGAAGGCAGCCCAAGGCAGCCCCTCAGTTTAGTGACCCTGTCAGAAAGAGGCTGCTCCTTTCTCCTGGTTCCCATGAAAGAAAACCAGGAAAGATTCTAACTTGCCCTGCTTAGCTCATATGCCCTAATTTTAACTGCATCTCTATTGCCAGGGGAATATTTGGCCCAGTCTTGTTATTGCCTACCTCTATGGCTGGAGGTGCAATATCTGTTCCCATAAGAAAAATGAGGACGCTTCCTAGGAATGGACAAAACCAATAACTACCTACAATCCACAAACTTTACTCCTTTTTGTTTGAAATAAACTGTGTCAGGCTTCCTAATAACCAGCTTCTGTAATTATCTAAACTAATGAGGGCAGCAGAGGTGGTATATCACCATAAAGTGAATATTATTAAAATGTCCCTCAGTAGCTATTTATCTAGCATTTATGCAATGTGAAGCCTTAGACATGCTGGATTGGACCTGTGATGGGAAACAATTAGATTAAGAGGAAGGACTTTAACTTTACAAAATAAAAACCAATCAATCAAAATATATTTACTGGGAAGCAGGTATGGCTCAAGTGATTGAGCTCCTGCCTACCACATGGGACATCCCCGTTTCGGTTCCCCGAGCCTCCTAAAGAAGACAAGCAAGACAGCGAGCTGACGTGATGGGCTGGCACTGCAAGCTGACACAACAAGATGATGCAACCAAGAGACACAAGAAGGAAAACATAGTGTGCAACACAAAAAAGCAGGGAGTGGAAGTGACTCAAGTGATTAGGCACCTCCCTCCCACACGGGAGGTCCCGGGTTCGGTTCCCGGTGCCTCCTAAAAGGAAGACAAGCACACAACAAACAGACACAGCAAATTCAAACAACGAGGGGGTGGGGAGAAATAAAATAAATAAAGTAAATCTTTAAAAAATAGTAATAATAAAAATTTTAAAATATTAAATATATATATTTACTAAATTCTTACCATGTGGCCAACACTGTTTTGTGCACACGGAGAGAAAAAAGGAGAAGCATCCTGGTTATCAGACAGCAAAATAATAGAGGTAGCATATAATGGTTACTCAGCATGCAGCCTAGAAAGTACACTGAAAAATAAAATTGGTCCTTGTCCACCAGAACAATCAATAAAAAAAGTAATAAGGCAGGCGTTTAGTCTGTGCCTAAAAAAGGAAGCCTTTGAACCTCAGGAAGTCTCCTCCCTTACTGTTTTACTTTCTGAGGTATCTTGTAAACCTCCATGGTGACAGAGACAAGATGCTGGATTTTGGTTTAATGAGGTTTGACACAAGGAAAATATAAAATATCCTACTTTGCTCTTGCCTGCTTGTTACCATTCCACTGGGCCTAGAACAGATGTTCAAGTACCTGTGATTTTTGAAACTATCTGGAATTTTGTGCAGTCTCCATGTTCTTATGATTCCCATTGATTAAGCATCTGGGAGAATTATGCTGTCTAAGGGAAGCTTATTCCCATTTTATTGTAACTCATCACCCTCCCAGCCACCACACAAAGAGAGATGAATGGAAATTATGGATGTGAGCATCTAAAACCTTTCCCTAATGGGTGAGTCCAAAACTGGTTCTGTCATGTATGAACAGGCCAAAGTGGCAGGCCAAGCCACCATTCCTTGAACACCAATATTTGGAGAGTTGTCAGGACTTTAAGGAGTTTAGGTAATTTGGACTTACTGCAGTCACTTATCCATCAGGGTTTTCACTCTATATTGAAATGTTTGGGAAAGTGAACCATTGAAAATCAGATAGCATTCTACTCTGAGTACCTTTAAAACCACAGCATTAATGTTGGAAATCTTACCAAAAATAACTCATTCAACCAACCTAAAGATGACCTTGTACTCAGTAGATTTTAAAATTCACCAAAAACATTCATTATAAACTTGCATTCTCTTAATAAATTAAAAAAGAATCATTAAACACCTATCTCTAATTTCTGTCCCCCATTTCTCTCATTTCCAATCAAATGTTCCTTTCCTTCTTCAAAATCCAGTTTTGAATACACCTCCATCAGAAACCTTCCCTTACTAAGTTCATCCTACTTTGGTCAATCTATTACTTTAACCCTAAAAATATTTGTAAGAGATTGGTAGATAATCTACAAATAATTATTGAGCATCTATTACAAGTTGAGCATTGTAGAGAGATTATGGGGAAACAGAGAAACAATATAAGAAAGAAATATTTTTTTCCCTCAAAAAACTTGCCGTCTTGCTAAACAGACATTAGTTACATGTGTGAAATATTTTAAAATAAGACAATATTTGGTGAATTTGTTACACTGCATGATTCCAGTAAAAATATGTGCTTGTCCATCCATTCAGCACCATTATAGATCACCACCTATGTGCCACGCATTGGTAGTTGCTGGGAATACTAAGGTTACTAAGACACAAGTGTGGCCATTGCAGGACTCGCCATCCAGTGGGGACAATAGACACATGTACAGATGATTGTAATTGCACTGCTGAGTGTAAACACAGACTCTACGTTTGGGGCTCTGGGAGCACAGAGGATGGACACCTGGCTCAGTCAAGAGCAGGGTTTGGCAACCTCATCACTATTGACATTTGGGACCAGATAACTTTCTCTTGAGGCTCTCCTGTGCATCACAGGATGATTAGCAGCTTCCCTGACCTTTACCTACTAAATACCAGTAGCAAACTACCACTCCCCAAGTTTGGCAACCAAAATTGTCTCCAGACACTGCCAAATGTGACCTGGGAAGGGAGGCAAAGTCACCTTCAGTTGGAAATCATTGATTTAGAGGAATCCAGAAAAGTTCAAGAATAAGTAGAATTTTGCCAGATCATAAGTGCAATTGGGGACAGAGAAGTGAGAAGCAGCAGAAATAAAAAAACAACATTACTGTGTGTGCAAAAACGGTTTGTCCTACATTGCTAGAGTGTGAGGAGCAAGATTCTTTGTTTCAAATCCTTTTGGGATGATGAGGCACATTAATACAGCAACCAGCAAACAGATAGTACCCACACATGTTCATGGAGGAGCAGAAGCAGATTTGCTGCAGGCCCCTGAGCATGCTGTGGGATCTGCTAGGCTTTGTGGAGTTTTCCAGGTGGGGTGGGAACGCCAGGCTGCAACTGGGAAGCATTTCTTGGTAAGCATGGCTAGATAATTGCCTAAAAGAGATCTTAGAAGAAAGGGTCCCAAGACTCCAAGTCTCTAGTAATTTATTGTGATTTATTTTCTCAGTCTGAATAAATTTCACTTTTGCACCTAATTTTATATTCTTTATCTTAAAGAGAACCCCCTGAATTGTATAAAATTCAGGCCCCACAGGTCCAGGATCTACCCTGCTGAGGAGAGAGACTCAGAGCATTACTTTGCCAGGAAAGTAGGCCTTGACAGGAGCTTTGAATGGAAGGCTCCCCTGCTGAGAAGGAAAAAGAAAAGAAATTGTATTCTAAGTGGGTAGGGCAGGGGAGGGGTCTCAGGGATGACGTAAATAGACTTTCCCAGAAACTGAGGTGAGTGGATGGCCATTAATGATCCCATTCTTCCATGTGATGTTTCGATTTTGAAGTATTGTTATTCTTACATGGGGCACACTGTACCCACACCTTAAAGTCACTGGGATTCCATGTAGGCAGGACATTAGTGTAACTAATTAACTGTTAAAGGTAAGCACAGGCCTGGGTAGACATCAAAATGTGTGCCTACACTTCAGAATTGAAAAGCTGTTGACCAGGCTTGAAAGTAAATAGAGGTTCTGGCTTGTTGCCCTTCTTGCATTTGTGTAGATTTACAATAGGCCATCCATTTTGTAGATGTTTTTTATAAGGCTGATAACCTAGCTCCCTGCAAGTTTTCCAGCTTAGGCTACTTATGCCAAAGAGAAGTGCTTGAAAAGTTGACAGAACTCAGGATCTGGGGGCAAAAGCGTAGGTTTTGAGTCCCAGATCCACCACGTTCTTGCAGTCAAATGTACGCAGTCAAATTCCTCCCTCCTGTGAGGACAGAAGACCATGGCCAACAACAGGGAGACCAGCAAGTAGTTTACACTTGGCATTTGTCCAGATTGGCTGGTCCCTGTGTTGTGCTGTGCTGTTGCGGCTGTTAAATGTTAAATATTTTGAATTTCACCCCTGCATGGAGCACAGTGGAGATGCCAGTTAAGAGTTCTGCCTACCACTGGCAGAACCTATTCAGACAAATCATACTCACTGTTCCGAGCACCAGGCTAATTGCTAGCTATGGCACTGGAACCCTGCTGTTATGGAGAGGGGTTTCTCAGCCATGATGGTTTTGAGATGTTTAGGGTAGGCATAGAGCTAATGTCCCAGAGTAAAAGAAGCAAAATCGTTAGGCTGGACACAGCGGCTCTCAATCCTGGCTCCCCCCATAAAGTTACCTGGGGAGCTCTGTAAAACTACTTATGCCTGGATGCCATCCCAGACCAGTTAAATCAGAATCTCTGTGTGTGGGATCATAGGTAATTTCCCCCAAGGGATGTTTCTGTGAGACCAGAATTGAAAACCACCAGAGCTAGACATCTATTCTCATTTAGTGTATGAAGCAACGAGCACCTTGCCCTATTGCTCCTCTCCCTGCAGTCACTGAGCAAAGGTCCATTTTCTAGGAGAAACGTCCTCTTCGAGAGGACAAATTTTATACATACTGCCTCTAAATCCAAACAAGAGGGTCCTGCACTTATAAGGCCTAGCTTGGTCTTCTTTTAGCAGGGTCTCTCTTCATAGGAAGAAGAGTCTATGGGGCTCTTTAGTCATGAATTGGTCTGGCCTTTGGTTCCTGGGAGGTCACCATGCCATCTCTGGAATTTCCTGTGATAGGAGTGTCCTTGATTATTCATGGTGGGCCCTCCTGACCACACCCAATAGTTCATATGATAATGAGACAGCACTCACCCTGGGTCCATACAGGTGTGGGGCTGGCCACACAAGAAAGACCAACCATTTGAGGAGGGTTGGAGCTTTGAGCCAGTCGAGTCAGCCCATCTTCCTGACCTCTGGGAGGGAGAGGGACTGGAGATTGAGTTCAACCACATGGGCACTGTATTAGTCAGCCAAAGGGGTGCTAATGTGAAATACCAAAAATGGGTTGGTCTTTATAAAGGGTATTTATTTGAGGTAGAAGTCCACAGATACCAGGCCATAAAGCGTGAGTTTCTTCTCACCAAAGTTCATTGCTACGTGTTGGAGCAAGACAGCTGCCGACGTTTGCCAGGGTTCAGGCTTCTGGGGTTCCTCTCTTCCCGGGGATGTGTTTCTCTCCGGGCTTAGCACCTGTTTCCTCCACAAGGTCAGCTGTAGATGATCAGGTGAACGGCTTGCTTTTTTTCTCCTGAGGCCTTGTTTCCAATATCAAAGCTGCTTCTTAAAAGACTGCTACTCAAAACTGTTCTCGCCATGCCTTTTATATTTGATTCCCCACCCACCAAGGGGTGGGGCTCAATGCCCTAATCATAACATAATCATGCCCAGATTAACAGATCAGTTTACAAGCATGATCCAATTATATTTTTGGAATTCATAATTACATCAAATTGGCCAACGGTTACAGGCACTGATCCCATCAACATGCCTACACAATGAAGCTCCATATAAACTTGGGGCACTTGAAGCTCAAATGAGCACCGTGATTAATAGGATATAAAACCCTGTGCTTGGAGGGTGACACGCTCTGACTCCATGTGGAGAGGGCATGGAAGCTTGTGTTTGGCACCCTCCCCAACCTTGTCTTATGTATCTCTTCTTTTGGCTTTTTGTGTGTATCATTTTACTGTAATAAAGCTATGGTCGTAAGGATAGCACTTTTAGTGATTTCTGTGGGTTGTTCCAGCAAATTATCCAACCTGAGAGAGTAGCAGGAACCCCTGAATTTGTAGTAAATTGGCCATAAGTGCTGGTGGCCTGGGCCCCTGAATTTGAGACTGGTACCTGAAGGACAATCTTGTGGAGGATTGCCTTTAACCTGTAGGGTCTGGTCTGCATATGGTTATTTAGTCAGAAATGAATTGTATTGTGGCGGGTGAGTGAGTTAATGTAGTATTTGTATTGCGGATTGAAGCTTTTGTAATTTGCATAGGGGCCAAAGGGATAGCCACTTCCCCCGCAATCCCTGGTCATGATTTAAGCTCCCAGGACCCTGGAATCCCCTTCCCGACAGCCTGGGCCAACTTCCAGAACCTGGGTCTGTTCCACCTGAGTGCCTACTGGGCCCACCTCTAAGCCAGGAGATGGCCCATGAGTGGCTGTGGGTAGGGATGTCAGTGGAGCTTGGACACACAGGGCAGAGTGTCCTTTATGTGTCTGAGAGGCCCTGTACACTGCAGTATGTGTCTAGGGTGTAGAGAGAAAGAGGTGGACCTGGGATCAAGGGCAGGAGCCGGGCAATGAGATGCCAGCTCTCCCTAGTCATCATATTCCAGAATAGACTGGAACTCAACAGTAGAACCCTAAAGAGTCAGAGAACTCTGAATTTTAAGCCAGCCTCTAGCTTACGAATGAAAGCACATTTGTTGTGGTAGGAGAAAAGAACATATTTTATGTTTTATTTAAGAGTTTTCAAGCATGAATCATAACTTTTCAATATTTGGGCATATGTGGGTCTCCATTTGTATTCTTGCTCTGGACTCCTACAAGCCCCAAAGGCACTTCTTTGACCCTCTTCCCTCCAGGATGTTTTCTTCTTTGAAATCAGCAGCCATGGAAGCTTTCCAAGGCTGTTCAAATGCAATGAGAATGTGACCCATCAAAAAGGCTGCCTGATTTTATTGCACCTGAGAGGTTGTTAACTCTGGCAGCTCACCCAGATTCTTCCACATTCTCATTGTCTCTCTAGCCTCCTAGCCAAATCTTAATGGAGTAATGAGTAGAGATTTGAGGGGGTGGCTGAGGGAAGTGTAATCCAGCAAAACACAAAGTATTGTGCTGAAAAGAAATGACTTCTGCTCCTTTGACTTCATTTTCAATTCACTTAATTTTGTTCTTTCTTTCTCTTTTTTTTTTTTGTTTTTTTTGTTTTTTTTGTTTTTTTGTGGGTTTTTTTTTGTCAATGGGAAAGAAAAAAAGAAATGATCTCTTGCTTTTCCTCTTGTAAAACCTGGATCATGATAACTACTCTGATCTCATAGGAACACTGTAAAGATTTCAGAGAACAGGGACTGCTTATATCCTCATATGAAAATGAGTAAAAAATTAGTTCTCCCCCATTTGTTAATCTGGTGAGATTTACTCAAGATTTTAGAAGAAGGGAAACTTGGCTATGTTTTAAGAGATGCTGCAATAGGGAAGTGGTTGGGAGTTGGGCAGAAAAAGCCAAGGACAGAATTCAATTCACACTTTATAAATTTGGCACCAGGGTATGTGACCTGCCTCATGAACTGGCCTAAAGCAGGCACGTATAAAACTTAAAGCAAACAAGAGTCATTCTCAAGCAGCCAGTTCTCCCAGCAAATTAACCAGGCATCCTCAAGGGTACAAAACTCTGGAGTTTGGGCAAATGCCATGGAGGCCACTGAAAAGTTCTCTGCAGCTACTGAAGCCACTCGTGCATCCTGCACATGGAAGAGGTTGCTTATCCTGAGAACACTTGCCTCCTTGAAATGAAAGTCTCTAAGACCAAGCCTCTGGGGAAGTTGGCATAGGTCTTAAGACAGCCCAGGGGGGGTCTCCAGGGCTAGAATGGCCCCATGTTGTTGCTCATATCTCAGTGAGAACAAGCAGGCAGGATCCTGGTGTGAGAAGCCACCCTCACACTGATGTTAACATAAAAGAACTTGTTTACTTGGCAATTAATATCAAGAAATAAAAAGCTCGGATTTCATCTGCTTATGGAAGAATAACTATTTTTCCCACTTTGCAGCCTTTGCTATTGGCATTGAGAATGTGCCATGTTAATCACTTTCCCAGATATTTCTCTCTCAGGTCGGTGGGATTCCAGACTCAGGATGGGTCATTGTTCCCTAGAGCCATGATAAGGGGACGTAGGGACTTGCCTGTACTTCTGCATTTGTGTTAATGTGTAATGGGCTGAATCCCAGAGGAGTTACCATCAGCTAGCGTCACCTCGGCGTTCTGTGTTTACTGTGTAACGCTGCAGAACTGTTGCCAGCACCATCATCTTCCCAATGCCAGAGGAGGGGTGAGGTAGGATGGATCAGCCTAGAGTTTCTTAGGGATCAGAGAAGGAATTAATCAACACTCTCTTTTCACCACAAACAAGTTTACCCACAGTCATACCATCCAAACTCTTCACACTGTGGAAAGATTACTCTCTTTGTACCCTGAAACTTGGAAACAGTGTGTTATTGAATTATTCCATCATTTCCCCTAAAGAAGTCTGAATTCAGAGGCAGTTAATATTTATGGTGTGGAAAGAACATGGACTTTGAACACAAAGAGCCCTGAGTTTGAACTCTGTATCTTCCACTTACTAGTTTGTGTGACCTTAAGTAAGTTACTTAACCCTTCTGGAGCACAGTTTTCTAATTCATAAAATACAAATTATAACACCTACCTCATAGTCCGTTATGGACACCAAATCAGGTCACTCTTCATAGGCAATCAATATAAGGAAGTTTATATTAACAGGAAATGTGCTTGACAGAGGAGCCTGTCTCTCCTTCCCCATCGTGAAGCCTTGGAGCTCTGCAGGAGCATCTGGATTCTGCTCCAGAGTTACAATGCTGCCTCCTGCTCTCTGAACCAGGAACTCTATATGCTCCCATTGCAAATATTAGTGTCTGAATAAAACTTTCAGGGCAAATGACTTCAGAAAACAATCTGAGTGTCTCCTTCTCTCCTTTCACTCTTGCTGCCCATCCCAACCCCCAGGTGTGCCATATAATGTGTAAAAATCTGAGTCCAGGAACTAGTGCCTGGGGAAAGAATGGGGATGAGGCTTTTCTGGAAAGCAGTGATGGGCAGAGTACATCAAAGAATGTGACCCTGAAAGACTAACAGAGGCCATCTAATGGAGATTCATTTCACTCTGACGTTAATAGCTAGATGTTGGCCATCTTTAATTTCCTAGAGCTGCCGTAACCAAGTACCACAAACTTGGTGGCTAAACACAACAAAAATTTATTCTTTCCACAGTTCTGGAAGCTTGAAGTCTGAAATCAAGATGTTGGCAGTGCCATGCTTCCTCTGAAGTCTTGAAATCTACAGGGAGGAATCAGTTGCACGGCTACCGGCAGTGGCCTGCTGGCCGGCCGAGGTGTTCTCTGCCCCAGTGGATCCATAGCGTTCTCCGCTATGTGTCTGTCTGTCTCTTCTGCCCTTCTTAGAAGGACACCAATCATATTGGATCGAGGGCCCACACTTCTCCAGTATGACCTCATTTTAACTTGCTTAATTCCATCTTTAATGACCCTATTTCCAAAAAAGGTCACATTCTGAGGTACTGGGGATTAGGATATGAACATATCTCTTGAGGGGACACAATTCAACCCACAACAGTGCCAGAGAGGCTGCTCTGAGGCCATGCTCTTGCCAGAATCAAGGCTGCCTGGAAGGCAGGCCAGGAAAAGGGCACTTTCCACATCCGTGGTCCAAGTATGAGCCCAGAACTCCTACTTTTAATTGCTTGAGTGGAGTATCCTCTACCCAGTACATCCCAACTGGTGATGCCTACTATCCTCTCTCTCTTCCTTTCACAAATTCTTTTCTTCATAAACAATACTGCATCTCTGCAGCCATAAAATGCTTGCTGTTATCATTAGGTCCTATTAAACTCATACCTGCAGTAGTATTTTTTTAAGTGTTGATGCAACAATGACTGATATCTCTCGGCATCACTGTCCTGCCTGATCTCATCCAGAATTTCTCAGACACCAAAGATAAGATGCATGAATAATATAAATTGCATTAAATGCCAAATACTGCCCTGAGGGTGTAATGGGGGGTCCATGCAAAGGAGGATGGTGGCAGGCATGGAGGAACAGGTACAGATAGAACGGATCATTCTGAACCAGATAGCTTAGAATTGTGCAAGGGACCCAGGTCTCATGACAGCAACAAGGAATTTTATCTGTTCTTTCTCTCATCTAGGTTGTGGACCTGCCAGGAATTCCTGGAGGTAGATGAGAGACATCCTTCTCTTTCCTTTTCCAGGACTGATTTCACATTTTGCAAACACAGAACTCTGGCTTTCTATTGGCAGATATGTTTGTCAATGACGCTAATCTCAATAGACACAAGTTCACAAAGCATGCTGTCAGAGGAGTCTAGCAGGGAGGCGAACAGGACCTGTAACTTTTTCTGCCTGGGCCCAGTGAAAAAGGTTATCATTCTGGAGACTGGAGGCATCTTACTTTTTGACACCTTGGTTGGCAAGCCTAAACATCACCTAACACCTTTAAGCCCATTTCTAAAACCAGTTAGAGCATCCACATCATTACCTAAAACAAACAGAAACCAAAACCTACAAACTAGTATTCATCCCTTATTTCTGTGGGCATTGGGCTTTGCAAGATAATAAAACAGACCTCTCAAGCAGTGATTGACAAGAAAGAGAAGTGCTTGGTGGCCTCGATGATGCATGGAGCAAGAAGTAGAACAGAAATTTGAGGCAAGTCTCCCATACTTTTTCAAATCTCCCCTCACCATTCTGTCCTAAGTCTCTGTTGGCCTGTAAAGTCCTTTACATGGTCCTTGGGCCATGCCTAAGGAGCAGTATCACTGGTAACATGTGAGGATCCACAAGACCTCATTTTGGGTGGAACCAGCCAGCTTGGCAATTAATTGGTTACAAATCTGTAAGGATCACCAAAATATCACATTGATCCCATTCCCAGTGCCCTGGAAAGGAAGAACGAAAACATCCCTTACTAGGGCAAACCTACTGCAGCTGAGCATTTTGGGGAAAGAGCATGATGGCCATCATCTCAAAGTCATGATCACAGACAGCTGGACTCTGACAATGAAACGTGTTCAGCACAGTGTTCTTTATAGGAATGCTTATTTTATTATCTAAAGTTTAAACACTTTACTATGCTTTCAACAAATGATAATTTTGGGAAATTGCAGAACTAAGCAGTAAAGAAAAGAAGAACCACAGAAGAATAGGAAGTTTTGCCAATATTTTCAGCAGAATGTTTTTATTGGTCAGTGAAAGTGAATTAGTAAGAACCTGGTTTGTGTATGAGATGTAATAAAAGACAATTCATTTCTCTGCTTCCCTACTAAGATGAGTATTGAGCTAATATTTTTTTAATATCAGTTTGAAAGACTATCAGATCATGCATTGTCCCAAATTGCCTGCCTATTCCAGCCAGTTCTGGGTGGTATTCTTTCAAAACAACAACAAAAATTTCTGGAATGAATAAGTGAAGATCTACTAAAATTGTCCATGGGCCAAATACTGCAGAACCACTGTCCTAGAGACATTCAAATGGATTCGTCCCTTGGGAGTGCCTACTGATGAAAAACAATGGACTGAAGAGCTGAATATATTCCAGTTTTCCTGGTGGTCTTATTTACTGAATCAGTTTGATTACATGGTCAATCCAATTGACTGTGGATTAGTTTAAATGGCTGGGGGTAAAAAACATATTGATCCTTTTTCTCTACGTGGTAGTTTATACCAAATAAGCATGGTTTTTCTAAAGTATCTGCAGGGGATGAGATTTATTATTATTGCTCTTTGATAAACCTTGCCAATGATTAAATGCCCTAAAATCCAAGCCTTATTTTGCTCATCTAACCTAAACTTTCTCAGTGAAATGTAGACTTACTTTCTCTTTGCCCATGACCACTTTAGAAGATGATGTCCTCCTCAAAGCTTCATTTCTGACTCCGAATATACTGCCCACCTCACTCAGCAGAAAATGCAAGCTCCTTAACATTGGCTAAGAAACCCGTGCTCCTGATCTTCCTTCTGCCTGGAGACCTTGCCCCTCGATAGCCACCCAGCATGTTCTCTCCCATCATTGAGTTTTCTGCTTATTGTTCCTTGACCAAAGAGGCCTTCCCTGATATCCCGATATAAAATGGCTACTCTATCATGTGATAACTTTGTCCCTTTGCCCTGCTTTTAATACATTCATATTTCCCCCAAATATTTATGCATCTAACCTATGTCTTCCACTCTAGATTATAAGGTTTGTGAGATCAGGGTCTTTGTTTCTGTTCACTGGTATATCTTCTACACCAATTGCAGGTGAACATTTATGCATTTATAAGTACTCGTGAGCATTGCTATGTGACAGACACTGAGACACATACCGAAATCAAAAGTGCAGCAGAAAGATGAAGAACCAGCCTTTTCTGGTGTGAGGAGGGCCATACTGCAAGGGGCTATGAAGGTTGGGAGCCTTTTCTTTCTCTTCTGTTTTCAAGTAAAGCAAAGATGATCACATAAACTTTTCTCTTCTTTAGTTTTTTCAAAAAAAAAAAAAAATATATATATATATATATATATATATGTATATAGTCCTGTTTTAAGTTGCTTTTGCAATTCTCAGGGTTCCTTCTTTATCTTCACAGACTAATTTTTTAAATTGTTCATAAATTTTTTTTCTCCCAGTGTCTTATTTTTTTCACTTTATTTTCAAAGAGGATTTAGGTTGCAGAAAAGTCACATGGAAAATATAGGGGATTCCCATATACCCCACATAAAATTTTTAACAAATTGAATTTTCTCTTAAAGAAAAGGTTAGTTCTGGGGTTGCACTGAGACATGACATGTCTTGTGAATTAATTGTTTTTGACTCCTGCACATAACCCAAAGTCATAGATTTCAGCAAGAATAAAAATGGAAATTTTTAAAGCAGTATTAGGGGCTCAATTTTGGCTAGGCTTAGGAAAAATATACAGAAGTTCAGATGTCTATCAGACCTTCATCTTTACATTTGGGCAGAATGGCCATGAGTCAAAGCTCCATGCAAGTGGCAGTGTTGCCTCTCTTACACGCATCACCTGGTACCTGCACCCCATTACTTCACATGGCGTCATGTCGCGTTGAATCCGTTAGAGAACAGTTGTTTGTGTCTCTGTTTCAGTCCTCTCAGGCAAGTACTCCTGCCTTTATCCCAATGTTCCTGGATATTTTACTTTGTTTTAGTAGTGTATTGTATCCTCCCCTCCTGCTACCACACAAAGACGCTGTCTTTCTCAATAGAAGCTGGAACAATATCTTCCCATGAAGTGCCTTTACTTTAGGCACCCTACATCCTACTTCTCAGTATTTCTACTTCTGTTCCCACCAAAGTAAACAGCTCCTGCAAACTTTGAAAAAGACAATGAAGCTAACCTAATTTTATTTATCCATACAAGCAGTCTCGGTTTAGTTTGAGATTTTGACCAGGATTTAGGACAGTTCCTATGTTGTCAAACATGTTTAGCCATCCCAGAGGGGGAGCCTGATTACATTGTTTAACACAGCAAGGAGAGAGAGAGAGAAGTGGTGGCAAGTTATGGGAAATGGGAGAAAGGCCTTTCCCTTACCTCTGGGAATTGTAGATGGTTGATATGGAAGATTACACTGGAACAAAGATTGCATTGCTGGCTTGTGTCATTTATGCTCTACTTGTACTACATTATTATAGACCAGTTCTATTGTCTTGGTAGACAATAGAGGGTTTTATTTCAACATATGTACAGAATGCTTGTATGGTCTCTTTCTTCCCTCCTCCAGATGCAGGAAGATATTTAGTCTCAGATTTCTTGAAAGAGCCATGTCAAAATGAGTAGGTATAAAACATTTCCTATTTTCTCCTCTTTCCTCCCTCCAGGCCAGCTTTCAAAGTCCAGTAATTCTTCTGTTGTTTGTGATAAAAGAGTAAAGCATAGCACACTAGTGTAGGGACTCCTTTGGCTACTCTGTACACACAAAAGTGTGCAATAACATAGGATCCTAAAAGGATGATTTCCATCTCAAACACCTGAAGAGCATGTCTTTTAGTAATTTAAGCAAAGAAAATGGTGTAAGTATAAATACTCAGAAAATTTTGCTTTTAGGTAAATTTTTTTTTTCTTTTTCTTCTTTCTCCCAGTTCCAACCTCATCATATACATATGCAAAATCAGAAGTGTTATATTCCCAAATAGGTACATAAATACTTAATGCATAACCAATGCACATTCACAGTAATTGTTTTTAATTAAATCATTGCTTATAGGTGTCATCTGCTGGGATGTATATCAGTGATGATGCCAAAATTGTATTCAACTGAACTTTATGCTCTTTCTGGTTTCTTGTTTTTCTCTTCCCATTTGTGACTTAAAGATTATCTTTATTAAAAGTAAATGGACATTTCCTTGCTGGAACACAATATCACAATCCCCAATCCTCCATGTGCTCAGCTTTAATCATCTCTCATTATCTTGTTTCACCACAAGTTTGATCACACCAGTTCACTGCTAAGTAACTGCCACCTAAAACCAAACTGACCTGTCTCTTGCTAAAGAAAACTGATGACACGGGAAGAGTACTTAAACTTTCCATGCACCATTGCCCCATCTTCAAAACACGAATCCTTCATCAGTCTTAGAAAGAGCAGTGAGAGTTGAACAGGTAACATCCATAAAGCTCCCTGAACTTGTAGAAGGTGAGACGTGGAGGGTTGGAAAAGGAAGCATCTTAGACTTAATATTATTATCTTCTTTAGCTATCATTTGATGTGTACCTTTCAAATTACTCAGTCCAGTATACAAAATTCATCAGTAAATCTGGGCACAATTTCTTCAAACTAAGTTGTCACATTTTCAGAAGGCTAAGCAGAAAGCATAACTGATTTTATTGCTTCACTAATCAAGGCAAACTCAATTCTCTGGGAGAATAAAATAACACACCCACGTTTTTTTTTTAATCTTCTATCTCTTTTATTCTTTTTTGCTACCACCTCCATTCCTACTCTAATGCCACACCTTGAGTGCAATAACTTCTTAACCAACCTTCCTCCCTCCCTTGCCCTTCCCTCCTCCGGCTTATCCTGAGATTGCCCTCCAGATTCATTTTCTTAAAGCACAGCT
The DNA here is from genome assembly GCA_026826555.1 of Tolypeutes matacus. Lineage (NCBI taxonomy): Eukaryota > Metazoa > Chordata > Mammalia > Cingulata > Chlamyphoridae > Tolypeutes > Tolypeutes matacus. The sequence goes on along the minus strand of JAKSZT010053792.1, from coordinate 3,841,775 downwards.
AAATCTTCAAGCTCCTACACAAACTATTTTACTGTCTCTCTACTGCCTCTGCAATTAGGATCAAATCCTTTAGTCTAACAATTTGGTTCCCAACTCCGTTTTAGTCTCAAGCCCTACTACTCCTCAAGGTTGAACTTTAAATACAGTTTATTTTGCACTATACTTTCCATATTTTCTAATCTCCATGCTGTTGCTTCTGCTGTAGCTACTTAGCCCAACACTGTCCCCCAGACTTTATCTTGCAGAGGTCAACCCTTCAGCTCCAGACATTATCCCCACTACAGCCCGAATCCCTTCCATTTCAGCATCTGGAGCACACCATCTACATCACAAATAAAACATGTCATCACTGCCTAGAATATGATATGTACAGGTACAAGTTTTCACTCTCCCACCAGACTGCAACCCACTGGAAGGAAGAGGTCATATCTTGCATGGACAGCTCAGTACCAATGTCTTTTGGGGGGAGAAAGATGGTATTGATTAAATATTCACAGAATGAACGAGTTAATAAGATCCATAAACATAAAAGTGAGCTCTAAGAGAGAACAGAGGAGGGATCATGATTTTTAAAAAGAATGAAAAAATCATTTTGTCATTAAGATGATTAAAATAAAATATGCAAAAAAAAAAAAAAAAAGCTATAAGCTATTTCTTAAGAAAGTTCCAAATGGAAGATGATAACCTTGTATGAGGACCAAATGCTTCCAAGTATTCTATCTGCATTAGGATGAAACATTCCCAGTCTAACACCATGCTTTTGCAGGTCAAGGCAAGTGAATTTTTACTACCATAAGTGGATGCTGTTATTTCAGAAATGGACTGGTCATTTGTATCGTTAAATGTGTTTTAGTAACAAGCTTCAATGAACCCATGGTCAATTTACAAAGATGATTCAGTCCATAAGACAATGCATGTCTGGATGATGAATTCCATTAAAGCTGTGCAGAAATTCAGACCTGGAAGTCTGGAAGCATTTGGAAAGGTAATGTTTACACCAGTCTTTAACTATCCTGGCATACCATAAAAGTTAATAAATCAGTGATCCGGAGATAGAAGAGGAATTATATCACAACCATTAGAAGAATTTTGAATGACCTAATGAAATACCCTACCCTATATTTTAAATTTTTTCTGTGGAAAACAATCCATCAAAACTTATTGATATTATAAGGCTTTATTTCTTATAAAAGTAGTTACCTAAAAAAAGTAATTACCATACAATTAGACTGGTAGTTGTATGCCAGTTTAGTTAAGGAAGTTAATTAAATAAGTCGAGTATACATTGATTATTTTATATCAAAAGACCTGGCATTATGCAGATCTCAAATATTTCCTCTATTCCATGTATGAAATAATAGACACATTCTGGGTTAATGTGTGCTTTCCCATAAATGTCATTTTTAGAAGTGTGTATCAGTCTCCTAGCCCAAAGAATGTAAAGCATTTAAAACCAAAAGGCTGTTTTCACCTTGTGTTTCAGACCATTTACACTGCAGAGCTTCCTCGGTGCCCCTGGAGATGGTTGGCTTCACTGACTTTGATGCCATAGGTGTAAGGGTAAAGGAAGAAGCTGCCTGAGTGGTGTGGTTTCAAGGGTGGATGCAAGAAATTCCACCAAGAAAGCTTTCCCTTTGTCTTTCAAATCTGTTCCTTTTACAATTACAAATAACCCTTCAAAATAAACTTTTAAAGCTCTTACCAATCATTTGTATACTGGTGCTCCTGGAGGATCTAATGGCTCATCTTGTTAGGCTCAGAAAAGGGGACAGGAGGGACTGGAGATAGCAGCAGGGAAGGAGGAAGACTGAGCTTTAGAAGAAAGCATGTAACTGAGGAGAGCAGGACACGAAAGACTGTCCTAGAGAGACCAGAACACCAATCTGAACCTTGCCTATTTCCAAGTTTAGGTTATGGTCTCCTAGGCTATGGATATGCATCAGGGTATGGATATATTCTTGTGATCAGTTCAAATCTATCATCAACCCTACACGTGATAATTGTGGAATTTTTGCCAAGAAAGAGATGGTCATCTCAAATTCTTAAAGAGACACATCTTGCTGATAAAACCATAGTCAGATACAGCAAATTAAATTGTGGAAAGACACTGAAGGAAGATGCTTCAAGAAAGGAAAATATTATTATAATTAGGAAGACCATGAAATTTATCATTCAAATGCAGTCAAAAAGTGGGCACTACTTGTAAGTATATCAGGACAGCAAGTAGACAGGCAGGCTAGAGTATATGGTTATCCTACTTATAACCCAGGTTTTGGCCATGAAAAACTACTGCTTTAATTGTTCTTGAGAGTTGAATGATGGATCCCACAGCTACTACTGTTTACAAATCATATTTGTTGTCTAAGTCCTGGTTAAATTTGCAGCAATGCATTAGATGTTTGAGTACCCTATTAAATCCTTCAATGACAGCTGACCCTGGAGTGAAAAGTGACAGGCACACACAGCTGCAAACAGAGTTAGATGTTTCTCCAAGAGGAAGCCAATTCTTTAACACAAGATAAAGATTGTGCTTAGAAGACTCTGAGACAGGAAGGATCTGGAAGGGAGGCTGAGATGCTTGCAGAAGGAAAGGAAATGCTTTTAGGCATTGCAGGAAAATGTTGAGTGAGAGAGAATGAAAAAGGAGAGTTCCTGAAACCTCTGCAATTAAGGGAGTAAATGGCCCATTTATTTATTTATTTATTTTTAAAGAAGGGTTATAGTTTTATTTCCTTGTTTCCATAAACTGTATTGTACCAATTCCCATCATGCCAAGCCATAGCTACTCTTCTTCCTTCTCCTCTTTAAGAAGTGAAGACAAATATGCCATCATCACCAGGTAAAACCCCCCATGGCCCAAAGATGGGTTCTGTCCCTGGGAATAGAGTCAGCACTGTCTGAGGCAGTCCTTAGGCATATTTAGGAAATAGGAAGGATCACTGGGGAAATTCTAAGGTTTAAAGTCCTGAACTAATTTAACAACAACAACTTTAGACATATTCAAGGATTTCAATATAGAGATCTGCAAATGTTTTCAATTCTGAGCTATGGTTTTTATCAAAAAGAAAAAGAGCAGAGGTTGCATTTTAGTATGATCACATAACATACTAAGTCCTGATTTTCCTAAATTGCTCTTCTTAGTGGAATTCATTTACGAAATCACAGATCCTTCCCCCCCCCCCAAAAAAAAAAAATGCTATACTATTCCAGTTCTCCAATGCAACTCATTTCTGAACAGTTCAAGGTTGAGCTGAGGCTGTAATAAATCCACCTTTAAACACTTCCATTTATTTATCATGAATTTTTTAATTTGATTCTATGCATTCTAATTTAATAGAGCAGAATATATATAGCAATGGAAGTTAATCCCTTAGTCTTTTCTTTTTCCTGTTTATTCTCCATTTATCAATCCACTTTGGTTGGAGTAAAACATAAAATGGATGATTTTGCTGATAGTTTAGAACAGCGGAAAGGCTAGCAGCAACTGTTTCACATTTCTCTCTCTCTCCCATCGCTGTCAAAGAACGTTAGCTTTAGTTCGGTCTTCTAAATGTGCTTTTCAAAAACTCTGAGTAAACTTAATTTGGGAATCTTTAAAATGCCAACCGTGAGTATTTCCTTGCACTCAGCCTTTCGTACAGCAGCTCAGGTTGTCATGGTGAAATGGGTCAGTGCCGTTTGCCAGGCAGCCCAAGAAACTGCAAGAGAGCTGCTGGCGGAGTGATCGCCGCGCAGGCCAAAGCAGTGGGCAATCTATAGCTGAATCTAGGTCAGCGGGATTCTTTGATGCTGCAGCTGTCCACGTGGGACTTCCATGTCCAACAGGGCTCGCAAAGCCCTCAAGCACACTGGACGTCCCCTGTCATTCTGTCAGGTTCCCTCTTTCTGCTGGCCATGCTATTCTCCATATTTAATTGATGGCTCAGAGACCTATGAGCTGGAAAACATTCTTCGTGTGTGTGTGTGTATGTGTGTGTGTGTATTTGTATAAGAGAGACAGAGACCTTGTTCTGGAGCCTACATGCTGAAATTTCCCCCACTTTTAAATGCATATTTCTGCAGAATAAGCTAAATATTAATATCACATTCCTCTCAATGTAAACACCAGCAGCAAGATTTGGCGGCTCATAAAAAAACGAGGAAGAATTCTGGATTTTTCTCTGTATGCAGCATGTGCGTTTTTTCCCCTGGGTACCATTTACGTTAGCACCATGTCTGAAATGGCAGGAATTTTGTGAGATTGGGGTGGGCGTAGCTGAGAGAGCAGAGGGCTCAAGCATGTCTGCAAACCTGACTGTTTAATAGAGATCCTCTTACTAGGAAAACCTTAAATTGTCCTTTCATGTCAGAACTGTAAATTATACATTTGTGTCCATTTATTTGACATGACTCCTTAAAATATTCATTTGAAATGACCTTTATCTGTTCTATTTAAAAGCAGTCATCTATATTTGGAATACAGGCAGCCAATCTTCTTTAGCATTTTTATTTTCATTCCTTTTTTTTTTTCTATGGTCGGCTTTCCCATTTGGGGTACATTGTTTAATTGAAGAGCAAAGCATTTTTTTCACTGTCCAAATATGAGTAAGGATTTCCAAATTTTCAGACTAGAAGCTAAATGTACACATACACACACAATTCCAGTTTGACCCTTGTGTCTACCTTACCTGCACTATAAAAATTTTAAAACAAAGGGTCTTTTCTCATTTTAACATAATAGGAAAAAACTCTTCCTATAGCTACAATAGTAGGTATGTGAACTAGGAAGGTTTGTACTTATCCATCTCTTTCTACAAAGAAAAAATGTTTAAAAAAAATAAATAAATAGGGAAGTGGCTGTGGCTCAATTGGTTGGGCTCCCGTTTACCATATGGGAGGCCTTAGGTTCGATTCCTGGGGCCTCCTGATGAAGGCAAGCTGGCCAGCGTCGGCGCAGTGAGCTGGCGCAGCAAGATGATGCACCAGACACAGAAAAAACGCAAAGCAAATGGACACAGCGAGCACAAGCAGCAAGGGGGGGATAAATAAATATAAAAAAAATAAAATAAATCTTTAAAAATAAATAAATAAATAAATAAATAAATAAATAAATAAATAAATAAAAGGAGGTATGACTTAGAGCTGTAAATATCAAGTCACTAAAAAAAAAAAAAGAGGAGGGAGTAAATACTTGCTGGAATGAGATCCAGGTGGTAGGGTTAACCTTGAAAAGGAGAAAAAACATTCTGAAAGCAGAGGGATGCAAGCAAGGATGGCTACAAACAGATAAGTTTGGAAGGTGATGGACAGGAAGGTAAGAGACTCTTTGCCTTAGCTAGACATGTAGAGTTATAAGTAATTAAACCAGCTGTCATTCTAATCTGTGTCTGCACTGTGTCAGGCAACATGCTAAGTGCTTTCATGCAATGTCTACCAAATCCTCACAACAACACAGGCACTGAATGCTGTTACTGCCCCCATTTGACAGATGAGCAAAGAGTATGTGTGTGGCGGGGAGGTGATGGTTAATCATTTGACCAGAATTTCACAGAAAGTCAGTGGTGGAACAGAGTCAGAAGCAGGTAGAATCCCTCCAGGCCTCACGCTTAACTAACATACAATTGTCACTTGTGCAGGCATATATCTTCTCTGCTTCCTTCTTGAATCCTCTCTGCCAATTCAAAGCCCAGGTGACATTCCAGCTATCCATAGAAAGCCACTCCTTATGCTCCCAGTTTCCTCCGATTCCTGGAACATAACTTTCTATGCATTCATACGGCACTGACTGCCCACTGCTAGGAATTACTGTCAATTATCTGGAGATATATCTTGTGTCCATAACCACAGAAAAGTTCATTGAGAGCTGGAGCTATATCTTGGACTTATTCCCTAGCATCTTTTAGTGGGTCTAGCTTGTAAAGGTGCTTAAGATACATTCTTTTTTTTTTTTTTTTTTTATTATGGGTAAAAATCAAAATTCTCACAATACATACAAACATTTGTAAAATGATATATAAATATATATGCATATATGTGTATTTGCTTACAAAAATGTTATATATATATATATATTTTAAGAGGTGCTTAGATTACCTAAAATATTACACGGAACCCACTGGGATTCCCATGTTGCCCACCTCCCACACCTCCCACCACATCCCACACAAACATCTCCCACAGTGTGGCCCACCAACCTCAATGAACTTACACATTCTTTGACTGCAGCTTCCAAAAATAACCTCAGTTCAGACACTGTAAATAAAATCCATGAATATATCTCAAATGTAATCTGGGGTGTGTGGTATCAGCTGTGTTAGAGTCTGGGCTGGCTTGCTCTTTTAAGACTCTGCACGGATTTGGTGCCTTTAAAGGCAGTTACATGAGGGAAAGTGGGGGTTGTGTCCAGTGGTCCGTGGCTGAGTTCTGAACCGACTTGTGTCTCCCGGCCAAGAACCTGTACCTTCCCCTTGCAGGCTTATTTCTAACACTCACCAGTTTCTCAATTTGTTCTGTGGAAAATGGAAAATTTTAAAAAGGCAAACACTTAAAAACTGAGGGACCTTGAGTAAGTTACTTAACATCTCTGAACCTCCGTTCCTTATTTGCAAAGGGATGGTGATAATTCTTGCCTCAGAATCCCCACCACAGCCTCATAGGTTGGTGGTTAGATTAAAATAGGCAATAAATATATGTAAGGTGCCTGGCACATAGCAGATATTCAATATATGCTGATGACCCCTTCTCTCACTTCTTCCTGTGCCAAAATTAAAAAATAATAATAATAACCAATTATCATTAGTAATTAAATTTCTCTGGACTTTATTTTATTTCCGGATAGTATAAGAACATGATGACATCTCTCCACTTCTCTTTCAGCTAAGAAGAGAGAGGTAGTCAAAAGACTAGAAAGAACTTGGCTCATTGTATAGCTTGATTCAAGTTATTTCACTTATGGTAACTCCATTTTTATCTATAGAGTCAATTTACTTGTGGTTTTGTGTTTGTGTGTGCATATGTGGGTGAGAAAAAGAGAGAGAGAGAGTGAGAGAAATAGTTCACGAAAATGGTAGTGACGTGCTTAGTTAAGTTTGCAAGTGCGTTGGATACTCTCGATAGAGTAGGGTCAAAATTTGCCTTCCAAAAACTGACTTGAGCAACCAAGATATTGGAAAATGAAATTTTAAAAGAATACCATTTACAATAGCATGAACAAACATAAAATATGTAGTAATACATTTAATGAAAGTTGTGCAAGGACTTTAAACAGAAAACTCTAAGACATTGCTAAGGAATTATTAAAAGAGTTGAATAAATAGCATGATATACAGGTTCATAGACTGGAATACTCATTATTGCTGTCTCTTCTTTACAAATAAATCTATATTTTCAATGTAATCCCAATAAAAAATCTAAGCAGCATTTTTTTTTGTAAGTTACCATGGCCGGAGATTGAACACAGGGACCTCGTATATGGAAAGATGGTACTCAACACTGAGCCACATCAGCTACCCTGAGTTGGTTTTTTAATTTTTTTGCTTGTTGTTTGTTTTTAGGAGGCACCGAGAACTGAACCCAGGAACTCTGGGCGGGGGGGGGGGGCGGGGGGAGCAGGCACTCAACCACTTGAGCCACATCTACTCCCCTATTTTTTCAAGAAACTGGAAAGCTGATTCTAAAATGTATATGGAAATGCAATGGATCTAGGGGGAAAAAAAATCAATTTTGGAAAAGACAAACAGAACTGGAAAGCTTACACTGCTTGACTTCAACATGTTCTATCAAGCTATAGCAATCAAGACAGTGTATATTAAAATAGAGAGTCCAGAAAGAGATCAACTGATGTTTGACAAATGAACCAAGGTAATTCAATGGGGAAGGAAATTCATTTCAAGAAATGGTACTTGGAACTTTGAATGTATTGTACAAAACATGGAACTGTATAACACAGGGAATCCAGTGGTAGACGATGGACTGTGGTTAACAGGATAAATATGAGAACATTTTCTCCCAAACAATAACAAATATATAATACTAATATAGGGTGATAAAAATAATTAGATGGGTTGCGGGAAAATACACCAAATGTAAGATATGGGCCATAGGTAGTAATATTTTGATGATGCTCTTGCATAGTTTGTAACAAATGTTTCACAACAATGCAAGGTGGTGGTGGTGAGGAGATGTATGGGGAGCCTTGTATGATGATATGCACGTTTGTTTTGTAAATTCACAAATTTTACAATATATTTATTGTTTACGTATGTTCATGTATGAATGATGTAGTTCAGTAAAATTTTATTTTAAAAAACAGAAATGATACTGGGATAAAGGAATATCTCTATGGAGAAAAACAAACCCTGAACCTTACTTCAGACAATACACACACACACACACACCAATTTCAAAACGGATTATAGTCCTATACATATAAAACTTCAAGAAGAAAACATAGCAGAAAATTTCCATGGTCTTGGAGTAGAAAAAGATTTCTTAGGGCACAAAAGCACTCAAAATAAAATTAAAAATTGATAAATTGGACATTATTAAATTTAAATCCTTCTGTTCTATTCAAAGGATACCATTATGAAAATGAGAAGGCAGAATGGGAGAAAATATTTGAAGTACATATAACTGACAAAGAAATATATCCAGAACATATAAAGCATTATTTCAAATCAGTAATAAGAAGACAAACAATCCAATAAAATAATTTTTTTTAAAATGGGCAAAAGACTTCAAGAGGCACTTCACAAGGATCAACAGATATCCAAAAAGCACGTGAAAAGATGTTCAATGTGAGTCATTATGGAAATGTAAATTAAAACCATAATGTGATATTACTTCATACCCACAAGAATGACTAAAATTTAAAAGACTGCAAATACCAAATGCTGACAAGAATATGGACTGGAATTCTCATACACTGCTGGTGAGAGTGTAAAATGATATAACTACTTTGGAAAATAGTTTGGTAGTTTCTTACAAAGTTAATGATATAATTACCATATGACATGGCAATTCCACTCCTAAGTATTTACTCAAGAAAATTAAAACATATGTGCACACAAATAACTTGTACATAAGTGTTCATCACAGCTTTATTCATAATAGCCCAGACCTGGAAGCAACCCAATTGTCCATCAACAGGCAAATAGATTAACAAATTGTAGAATATTCATACAATGGGCTACCTGCTTAGCCATTAAAAAAAAAAAAAAGTACTGATATACATCATCACATGGATGAATCACACAGACATTATGCTGAGTGAAAGGAGTGACACAAAGTATACCATGTATAATTCCACTATATTAAATTCGAGAACAGGCAAAATTACAGAAATCAGATCAGTGGTTGCCTGAGTGTGGTTGGATGGGGGGAAGATTGACCACAAAGGGGCACAGGGGAGCTTTCTGAAGAAGTAGAAATATTCTATATCTTAATTAGAGTGTAGTTCCACAGTGTCATCAACCAGTATATTTTATGTATATCAAATAAATACGTGGATTTTATTGCATGTAAATTATACTTCAATAGAGTTGGTCTTACTGAAACTGAACTTGGTCAAACCTCTTTAAATACTTTTTTTCTTCTCACTTCATAAAAGTGCATGGAAATCCTTCTGTTCTAGAACAGAGATTAGTCTGCACTGAGGTCTTTAGATTTTACTGAGCAAAACACTCAGACGTTCCTAACATTATTCTCCTTGGACCAACAGTTCTGATATTTTAAGAAGGGTGAATAGTAAAAGAGGGTCATATTTATAAAAATACTAACTAAAAAGACGATGACTATGCCTACAAATATAAGAAGTTCCACAGGATTTTTTTTAAAGCATTTTGTTATGGAAAGTTACAAACATAGACAAGAAGAAAGTAGAACGTAAGGAAACTTTTCCGTCCTATGGTCTAGCTTCAACAGTCATCTTTGTATGGCCAGTCTTGTTTTATCCATATCTGCACACTCCCCTCTCTCAGACCCCTCTGAATTATTTTAAAGCAAATCCAAGGTATCATATCATTTCCTCTGTAAATGCAAGAAGCTCTAAAATTGTGTTTGAGTCGTTCTTGCTGTGTCCTCTGCCTGCTGTGCGGAGCCCCCTGCCCTTTTCATGGCTGGCTCCTTCTCATCTTTCAGATGAGACCTTTACAGAAAGACCTTCCCTGAACTCCCTCTCTAAAATAGCCCGGCTTCTACCTCGCCCCTCTGTTTTTTTCCTGGTATTCTGAACCTTGGTCTTTTGAATCATTTGTCACAATTTGTAATTATTAGTGACTGCTTTTTGCTTGTCCTCTCACCTCTACGTGCCACCAAGACAGCACTAGCACAATGCTTGGAAGGGGGTTAATAAAAGGTAAATCCTTGTTGTTAAAGAATTGTCTAACCAAATAATCACCTACAACTTTTTAGAGACCAACAATTAGCATTTCCATTACATGTGGTGAAGTGTTGGACAACCACCACAGATGAATCGGTATTGCTTTTTTCAGAATTTCCCAAAACCTCCTGCTAAGATATTAAGAAAGCATCAAGTAGGGCCAATGGGTATATTTCTTCTTCTGCAGGTTTTTATTAGAACCATTGAATGGCATAAGTGGAAGAGCCTTGAGAAATAACCTACATTCATAGATCTGTTGGCTTTTATAATGAAGAGGATCCTTAGATAATATTTGTTCAGCCTTTTTCAGTTAACAGACAAGAAAACTTCATAGCCCAACCTAAAGTCACAGATTTCAATGATTTAAAAATGATAAAAATGTGAGAACTTTTTCTAGAAAAGTGATCTATTGACTTGAGTAAGAATTTAACATTATGAAATATTGGGAAACAACTCAATTTTATATTATCTATAAACAATACACTCAGTTAAGACATCTATTCAGCAAATATTTATTTAACACCTATTATGTCCCAGAAACTCTTCTAGTTAGTTGGGGACTACACCAGTAAACATAATGAAAAAGCTTATATTCTAGCCCATATGTCAATATTGTAACCGCATTCTCCTGAATTTATTATAGGGTCATCATCAAGTAATAGAGAAGGAAATACTTTCTAAGCTATCACACTATGTTCTCACTAAATGCAGACTATAACAATTTCTTGTAATATCTGTAAGATCAAAATCACAATGTCATTCTTTAGCATCTCCATTTTCTAAACTCCAAAGGATTAGCTACTGCCAGAATACCAGGTTGTCACTAGCTGCTAGTCCAGGATTGAAGAGAACATTTTACCCCAGGAACTCCTCTCCATGTTGATTTATCAATGTGAAACGTGACAGCATGATTTCTTCTTAAATAATCCCAAACCTTTTATAACAGGACTGGGTTGGAAACAGAGATGGAGGAAGACACACCCTTGACTACACCTTTGGATTTCAAGTCACCCCTAGTTGTTCACCCAAGTTCAAATCATATAGAGATACATTCTCCACCACATTTTCTCCAAGAAGTTCTGTCAACTATTCAGTCTGTTTTCTTCATAATTCACTGACTTATCAGAGCACTACTCTCAAGATATGGTTTGGGAAGTATGGATGCCAGGGTAATACTTTCTCCTGTATTGAGCATTGAGCCATGGGCTACCTCAGATGTGTAAGGAGCAGCAGCAAGGGAAGCAAGGCTGGGCAGCAAAAGGGAAGACTCATCTCCCACAGTGGAGCAGCCCCCATAGTCTCTCCCACAGTTTCAGGACCATTTCACTGCTCTGCTCTCTGCCCTCCAATGTTCCATCCTCCTACCACCATAGGTGGGGGAACTTCCCTGGTTTCCTGATAAAATTCTTCTCCTTCTCTAAATATTTACGTGGCTTTCCTGTGACATTCCTAGCATCTCTGGTTAGACCCGCTACTTTACCTGGTGGCCACCAGTACCAGAGGCACCCATTTGGGATGACAAAGTTGTGATAGCAGGAAAGCCAGCCAACCAAGTGTGGAGTTTTGAAACAACTGTATACTGAAACTGCAGTACTTTCGTTTCCCCTTGGCTAGAAAGAAAAAAAAAAAATCATGTATTTCATTTATAGAATTATAAAATAATGCAAATTTATTATTTTAACAACTCAGACCTCAGTTGCCAAGTAACAAAAGCCCCAAGTCCTCTGTATTTTCCATGAACCTTCAAAGTTTATATTCTGGTGGACTTGAGGGCAAGGAGGAACTTGTTGCTAAATATATTGCATGTTCTTCCTACAAGAAATTTGGGGATTTCTCAGAACAACTGGGGAGGGGGGTATGGCTGGTAGATGGGTGATTGAAAAGTCACTGCTTTTTCCTTTCTGAACTGTTGCTTGTTACTACCTAATGAAAGACAAAGACTATTTGTTCTTCCTGGTGATGAAATGTTGCTTTGAGAAGCCAGAGGCACTTCTGAAAAGATACAGCCTTACCCAAGCAAATTCAGGAAAAGGCATGCCAGAGAACAAGACCGAGATTCTAATTTCCTTGCAGGTAGTTTTCTAACACTCCTAATTCTGCAAAATTGCAGTCAGTCCACAGAATTAGAGGCCCAGCCCTTGTTGTCAAATGTGTTGTCTCTGTTCCACATTCTTGATGAAAACTCATACTTTCTCCTCTACACTTTTATAGATCTTATTTTTTGTATAAGCTCTTGGATTCATTATGCCCTATCCTGACTATTGATGAAAATTGGTACATATGCATTTGTATATCCCCAACTAGATTACAAGCTTCCAGGAGGCAGTTAGAGTGTATACTTCTTGTATATATTCTATCTCCCTAGATAAAATGTTCTACACATAAATTCTGAATATGTGTTAGGTGGTTAAACATTTTCTATATGCCTGGGCTAAGGGAATATAAGTAATATCTGCTGACAATATTCCCTAAGTTCTCTATTTCCTTCTCTAAATCCCAAACCATCACACACACACACATACACACATTCACACTCCTATAAATACTAAAGGAAGAAACTACTCTTCATTTCCATTACTCCCAATGTTTAACTTCCTTTGCCCTACCGTGACTTCTTATAGTAATATCTGGTAATAAATGGGCCTGTGCTTAGTTTCATTTTAGTTTTCTTAGAAGCTGTGATTTTGTAGACTTAACACTCCTTTTTTTCCTCCCTACTTCTGGTTTTGCTTCTCACTCTCCTTTGTAGGTTTTCTGCCTTTGGCTCATCTGTTGGTTGTTTGTCTCCTCAGCATTGTGCCCCAGTTCTGCTTTCCTGGCAATCGCCCCAGATAACCTCATCCATTACCATCTACATGCTGGTAGCTGCCAATTTTCTATCTTCCAACCAGCTCGCTCCTCTGAGCTTTAGCCAATTGCCTACTGGACATCTCCATGTGGATGTCCCATGGGACACCTCAAACCCTGCTTGACCCAAACCAGAATCTTCATCATCTTCCCTCTACAAACCTGTTTTTACTCTTGTTTTCCTGATATCTGAAAATGGCTCCATGATCAACCCAACTACCTAAACCAGAAACCCTTCTCTTGACCTGGCTAACAACCAATTATCAACAGCTGTCAGTTCTACCTCCTGCATGTAGCTGAAGGTTTGTCTCTTTCTCTCTATGGCCACTAGGTTAGTTCAGGATTCCAGTATCTCTCACCACATTACTAAGTAACTGGTCTCTGCCTCTTGATGCTGAAATAAGAGTGATCTTTCTAAACTATAAATTTAATCTTGTCACTCTGTGCTTAGAAATTTTTCAATAAATTCCATTTTTCTTAGAGATAAAGTAAAAGTCCTTAGTTTGGCCCCTAGATGACCTCATTTTTGGCATTCCATGCTCAACACTAACTTTTTTTTCAGCCCACCTCAATGTCTTTACTACCTGGGATATGCCATATCCACTCTCATTTTTAACCCTTGCCTCATGCTGTTTCCTCAAACTATCACACTACCCACCAGCGCCACCTCCAGCTTTGCCCCTCACTTCTGCTTATCCTTTATTTTAGCTTCCACCTCTTCCAAGAAGCCTTTGCTGCCTACCGCCCCCTCCACTACCACCACCAAGTACAGGTCAAGTGCCCTCCTGGGCATTCCCGTATCATCATGTACTTGCCCTTTGATAACATTTACAATATGGTGTTATCCTTGAGTCTTTTGTTCTGAATTCTCACTAGCCACCCCATGAAAAAAGAGATTCTATCTATTTTGTTCACAGCTTAATCTCTAGCATCTGGCCCAGTGCCTAGCACATAGTAAGCACCCAGAAAATATTTGCTGATGAGTGTCTTGAATAATAAATCACTTTCACTAAAGAGATAAAGTATTTATCTTGTATTTAAACCCAGAAGTGGGTTTTCATCTTACCCAGTCTCGTTGGTTGTTTTAATTACCAAGAAAAGGAATTTCCTCATCAAGTGGGATAAAGGCAAGAGCTGTACAGAAGAGTTAGAGATGAATGCTTCCAGTGTCCAATAAGATCAGATTCCCCTGAATCTCAAGTCCATACAGTGTAGGAGTCCAGAAAAATCTAAATTAATTCCATTGGAACTACAATTTTCTTTGACTTATTGACTGGTCTGAGATGGAGCCAAAAACAATGTACATTTCAAACTTCTGACCCTGGAATTTTGCAACTCTGGAACATTGCAGATCAGTGTTTTTATGCATAGTACATACATAATAATGATGGCTGTTTAGAACTAATGCTTGGCAGGTTTTCCATTAAAGGTGGTCTGTTTCTTGTTTGGTTGCTCAGATCACCTGGGGCTCCCATTAAATTCAAAGGGTCTCAGGGTTTGACTCTTCTTCAACTGGATACTGAGCAAAATAAGCAAAGGTGTAGTGCATTCATTGATTCTAGTGTCCAGTGAGAGCAGATTAGTAATCTCCCAAATCCACAGATTTTTATCCCAACCCAGGAAGTCTGTGCATTTCAGAGTTAAAGACCAAGGTGCAAAAGAAATCCAGCCTTTAGCTGAGAGCAGGTTAGGAAGAATGTTTTCAAGATGATTAAAACTAAAGGTCATTAGCTGGCAAAGCCTGTAGAACCAGTTGACTACTTTCAGAGTAAACAGATTGCCTAAACTCCACCCAAAGGCATCTAAAGGCCAGAATGCTCCTGTCAGGAATATGGGTCCTAATTGCTTCCTGGAGGGGGGGGTGGTGAAGGAAGGGGACAGAGAGTGCCTTAAAAGGAGGAAAAACACAAGACAAGAACAAACAAAAATAATTCTGTTATATTCTTAGGTGCAACTGCAATGTCTTTATTGCAGCCAAAGGACTCTAGAGGAACACAAGGGAAGTCAACCTTTTTTTGCACTGACCTTACAAACCAAACACTCAACCATCAGTTCCTGAACTCATGTTGGGGCATTGTTTAGAGCTAGCTAAGATTTGTGATTCCACCAACACCTCGATGTAGATGTGGTATGGTCAAACAATTCCAGAACTCAAGTCAAGAGACCCGAATTTAAAATCAGATTGTTACACATACCAGCTGGGTAAACTCAGATATGTCACTGAATGTTTTAGAACTGAAGACTCTTTCTTTTGGATTGGAACATAGCAATATCAATAACACACAGCTGTTGTGCTTAAGTTAATGAATCTTAAAAAGCCAGTCACGGGGCCCTGTACATAGTACGTATACAATAAAAACTAGGGTAAGAGATGAGCTGTGAACCCATGGCCAAGACACACCATTTCTGTACATTTCTGTTTCCTCAGGCATAAAATGTGAAAGAATGATGATACCAACCCCATACGCTTAAATAAAATAAGGTATGGAAAGAACTTAGAATATTCCTAACATATTTGGAACATTCTATAAAATGATAGAATCTCTTATTAATATACACTGCCCCATACATTACATCTTTAAAAAACAAATGCATATTACTTAAGTCCCTTGTTAGCCCTAGGATCACATGTGTCCAGTTTCTTATAGTTCAAAAAAAATTGTGGGGTGCAGATGTAGCTCAAGTGGTTGAGCACCTGCTTCCCATGTACGAGGTCCCAGGTTCAATTCCCAGTACCTCCTAAAAACAAAAACAAACAAACAAAAAAACCAGCTCTCACTGGGGAGCAGACGTAGCTCAGTGGTTGAGTACCTGCTTTCTACGCATGAGGTCATGTGTTCAGTAACTCCTAAAAAAAAAAAAATTGTGATCACTGTTTAAAAAAATCTAGCAATGTCACAGAAGTTCACCCAGATCTGCCTAATTAATCTTACAGCCAGCTCCCTCTGGGGTGTTGGCCTGATATTTTCCCGGGCCTTGCTGAGAAGTGAGATGATCAGTGATAGAAGAATTTCCAAAAAGAGTCCCCATAGGACCCACATTCAGGGCTCTTGTCTCAACTACTGAGATCATCAAGTAAATTCCTTTCCAGAGTTTTGGAAACCTCAGGGTTCTGACTGTGGGTTAGAGAACTGGGCAGGTCTGTCCCCTGGCTTCTCTTCTAGAAACAACCTGCTATGGAAATAGCAATAATGTTTTAATCCTGACCTCATTTGGCAAAGGTTAAAAACCATTTCACATCTTTCCGAGTTGCTTTTATCAGCAACCTAGAAAGCTCTTTCACTTATGCCCAATTACCCAGCAAAATGTCAAGCTTGTGAATTTAGAAACTTACTGTCAACACTTTGCTACAAGTAGATATTAATTAACTTAAATTCACCCTGGAATGCCTATAGAAATGCACTGCATGCCAAAGGCTTCCTGACTGAGGAAAGGTAAGTACAATGAAATGATTAGATATGATTTTCCATTTCTTTACAAATGTTGCTAAATACTTAACTCAGCAGCAATTGGGTTTTCACTTTCTTTGTTATTAGTTTACTTGTATTCATTTTGTCTAGCTCTCTGCAAGTGGTTTTTTTTAAGCCCTTTAAAATAAAAAAATACAGTCTTAAAAATCAATTTGCTCTGCTAATGATATTACTTTCCCCAATACTAATTATTAAGCTGAAATCTGGGTAGGCAAGCATACTGAAAGAAGTCAAGACTTTCAAACATTTTTAAGGAAGAAAATGTGTACCTCTGATTTGAGTGTGGAGTTATCACTATATATTTGAGGGAGATTGGTAGGTAGGTAGGTAGGTAGGTAGGTAGATAGATAGATAGATAGATAGATAGATAGATAGATAGATAGATTCTATAGTTATATCAAATACTTCTCTAACTTACAAAGTTGGATTATAGACAGATGTACTGCTTAGCAACATTTCTCACTTTCTTCTTTTAGGACAAGGGAGTATTATACTTTCCCACCTCCTCAAAATTAGATTTAGCCATGTGACTTCCTTTGGCCAATGAGAAACAGGAGTCACTCCTTTCCAGGTAGAAGCATTTAATTGCTGGTGTGAGACCCTCCAGCATCCTCCTGCTCTGCTTCGGCTAGCATGGAAACACATGTTGCTATGAATGCACAACAGTGAACCATCACGTGAAAAAAGCTGCCCTGAAAAGTCACCCATTCATGTGGCAGACTTAGCATAAGTGAGAGAAATTCTTCTGTCCCTTTAAGGTTTGGCGGTTGTTTGTCACCACAGCATAACCTAGCCTTTCTAACCAATACAGAGACCACCAGCCCCACCTCAGCAAGCTCCCTTGCTTCCTTACACATGTCTTCAAGTGCTACCCATTTTCTCCTCCGACTCATTACTCAAGTTAGAACAATATTTTTTAGGAGAACTAACGTGAATATATTGGAAGCTAGGGCCTAGAAAATAAGTTGTTTGGGTTAACCATATTTACATGACCTAGACAGAAAAGTAATGTATTGAATTAAGTAGCTACTGGAGCTTTGTCTTTGAGCATAGGGGATGTATTAGTGTCCTATTGCTGCTATAACAAATTACCACAAATTTAGTGGCTTAAAACAACACAAATTTATTCTCTTACAGTTCTGAAAATCAAAGTCTAAAATCAAGGTGTCAGCATGGCTATGTGCCTTTTATAAGCTTCAGGGGGAGATCTATTTCCTGACCTTTTCTAGAGCTCACCTGCATTCTGGGGCTCCCAGCTCTATCTTCAAAGAGCATCACACCTACCTCTGTTGCCATCGTTGCATCTTCTATTCATTCTGATATCCCACCTCCCTCTTATAAGGGCCCTTGTGATTACATGGGGTCCAAGATAATTGTTCCATCCCAAGATTCTTAATTGCATCTGCAGAGTCCCTTTTGCCATGTAAGTTAACATTCACAAGTTCCAGGGATTAGGAAGTGAACATCTGGTGGGGCCATTACTCAGCCTACCGGAGGGGATGTCTTTTAATCACCTGGACCCACCTTTCTCCCCCTGCTCCACCACACCCTTCCCGCTACTGTCTAGCACAGTGCCTGAAACAGAAATCTTTGCTGATTGAATGAATGGTTGGTTCAAATCTACACCATATCACAAAATCACCTTTATTAAAAGCCTAAATAAATAATGTCATTAATAAAGGTGCACACACACACAAACACATACAAAGAAAAGAAGTAATGTCCTTCAAAAAGGAAGAATAGCAGGAAAAAGCAGTTTGAGTCAGGCTCATCAAAATTAATGGGAAAGGGAATTAAAATGTCCTCTCATAAATCTTGAAAGAAATATGAAAAAAAAAATGCTTCTAGTCTATGACTATATAAATACATGTATTGTACCTACATATATCAACAGTTGATATATATGCATGGATTCAAAATCACCAGTAACTAATCCCAGAATAAGCCGTATGTCTTCTTGCTAAAAGTTGCTTAAAAATTGTCTCTCATTCTTTCCATACGAGACAATTTGCTGAAAGACAGAGTCAGTTATTTCATTCTTCTCAGTTCAAGGTCTGAGCAGGATAACTTCTATTTCTGCTCTCTTAGAGCCTTAGTATTCGTCAATGAACATGGACCCTGAGTGAGTAACTAGTAAATAGCCTTCTTTAAATGTGTAATCGCGCATATCTGCCAAATTCCCTAACTCTGTAGTAATTGTTTCGGCCATTTTCCTCCGCTGATCTAGCACTTACACTACCACAAGATGGAGGCCATTCTCTTTTATGGGCTGTTCAATTTGCTGCCTCTCCAGCACCTGACCTAGAGGTTTTATCATTCTCCCAGAAGTGTAACATTGACAATTCTGGGATCTTCCAGTGGTGAGTATAAAATCAACTGAGCAATTATCTCTGGGGCTCCTAATTACACAGTGAGTGAATCCAATAGGTGAATTGAAAATAATTCTCAGTCACAACAAAAAGGGTTTCTAACTTGAGTCCAGGTTCTAAGGGGGAAGCTAAAAATGTGAAAAACTCAAGTATTATTTTAAGGGCTGTGTATTAGTTTCCCAGAACTGCTATGACATATACCACATAATGGGCTGGCTAGCATTTATTGTCTCACAGTTTTGAAGGCTAGAAGTCTGCAATCGAGATGTCTGTAAGGCCATGTTTTCTCCCAGAGTTGGTGGTATTCTGGTGATGGCCATCCTCCTTCACAAGCCAAATCTCACTTTGGACTTTTTAGTTACATAAGAAATACATTTCAATTTTTGTATGACACTGTTAGAGTTTTTCCTTTCTCTCCTTTGCAGTGAAGATCATTCTGGCTAATTCAACTTAAAACCTCCAAAACAAACAAAACCACTAGTTTATTGCCTCCAGCTACAAATGCTATCCAACCATGGGTTATTGATTCAGCTTAACTCTCTTATTCTTGGGGCCCATTACTTTAACTATCTATACTCAAACCCAAACTCAAGCCCACTAGGCCTTGGCTTACAATGTCCCCTCATCTGATTTTTTTTTTTAAAGATTTATTTATTTACTTTATCCATTTTAAACACCCCTTTCCCCATTTGCTGTTTTGTGTCCATTCGCTGCGCAATTCTCTGTGTCTGTTTCCTGCCATCTCTTCTCATCCTTCCCCTCCTGTCTTCACCAGGATTCGATCCTGAAGACCTCTGATGTAGGAGAGAGGTGTTCTGCCACTTGTGCCACCTCGGTTCCTGGTTTTTGGAGCTTTCTGAGCATTTCGTCTTGACTCTCCCCCGCGTCTCTCTCCTGCTACGTCATCATCCGGGGCCTGGAGGCTCATCGGCACACAGAGCCTGGCAGCCCATGGGCCTTCTCTCTCTCTCTATATATATATATATATTTTTTTTTTTATTTTACCGGGAGGTCCCGGGGGATCGAACTCAGGTCCCTCCATATGGGAGACTGACGCCCAACCATCTGAGCCACATTCCCCCTCCCCTCCCCGCCATTTGATTTTATCACCTCCACATGTACCTGGTCCATGTTGTGGAACCCAACAACAGAGACATGTTTTCCTCTAGTTGACCCTGATGCACTTGTAGAACCACAAAACCAATATAAATGTTTCCTCTATGCTTTTTGCTTCCATATTTAATATGTCAAAATGAATTTATGCCCTGTATCCCCAGTCAACATACATAGTTGGCACTCATTTGTGGAATAAATGAAATAAAGCATGCTGGGCCCTTTCTGTCTTTCTTAAAAGGAAAAGAAGCCACTAAAGGTGGAGCTTGACCCAGGGGCTTCAACGAGACCAATCCCCAGGCAAGAGAATGTTGACCTCATAGTTACTTGGTCTATTACAATTCAGAGAGCACAGAAAAGTGGGTGAGTCCATTTTAATAAATAAGAAGCAAAATCTTGTTTCATTTTCGTAGCATAAATTCTAAAGCCTACTCTAATGAAACCATAATATATGACTAGTACATGAAGAAAAAATGAATGTTAATATAGGAAAGTGAAATCAGTCATTGCAATAAAAGGGTGGGACTGGGGTTATATTTTCTCTTCTGGAAAAAAAATCCCTTTTATGAAGTTTCCTGTTAGTACTTTCAAAGCACTTAGCACAAATCTCTAATTTTTAAACGTATTACAGATAGTTCAATTGTGTTACGACATATCTACAAGTAGGAAATTCCTTTGTGACAAAATATCTAGAAAGTAGGGCACTAAAAAAAATTACATGTACACACACATTTGGGTTAAAGGAATGAGTTTCATTTGATTAAATAGACTATTTTCATCATATTATGTACAAAATATTTAAATGATAGAAAAATGTCACAAAAATGATTATAGGCTTTTTTTTTATCACAAGGCATGAACATAAGGTATATATATTTGAAGTTACGTTAAAAAAAAAAAAAGAATAACTCATGTGCCTACGTGGCAATTCCCCATCTGCTTAGGAAATCCCTTTGAGGTATCAAGGAAGTGAGGACACACAGGAAATGCAAAAGTGCAATGCTCGCCTAAGAACCACAGAAGCCTCTAAATTTCTATTGGATGTGAGAGGGGAAACATGCAGAGAGACCAACCAAAGAGAAGGGAAGAAAACAACAAAAGGCTATTTTTTTGGGGGGGTGGGGAGCTGAAAGGACCCAGAGGCGCAGCGGCAGAAGCTGGGGCAGAAGCTGGGACAGAAGCTGGGGCAGAAGCTGGGACAGAAGCTGGGGCAGGCAGTGGGACCACAAGGAGTGAAGGCAACCAGACCCTCAGTCTCCCTACTGCACCCAAACCGCCTGTCCACAGGAGATCCCGGCAGGTCCTTCACCTGCGTCCAATGAGCCGCCAGGCTGAGGAGTTGCCTGCATAATTTGCAAGAGAAGTTTAAAGCTCAAGAAGGAAAATAGTGTCTCTTTTGAAGGGGAATTTCCCTTGCCATGGAGGTTTCATATCATGTTCTGCTGCAATCTCCCAGCTTGCGGCAGGGTTTTAGGGAAACGAGACAGCTCACATGCAAATCACAAAGGGGAAAAAATTCAGAGGCTTGAGAAAACTAACTGAACCATGCTGAGTCGGCCAGTGCAGCATTCTAAGATAGTGCAAAGTATAGCAAGTGCTGCTTGGAAAGGGTGTACCAGGGAGCACCAGAGAAGAGCAGATATCATTTAGTCTTAAATGATCATTAGAACTTCCCTTTACTGAGATCCTACGATGGGCCAGAAGCTTTGCACACATTAGCTCTTACCCTTAGAATAAATAGCATGAAATAGACATTATTATCCTCTCTCCCATTTGTAGAGATGAGAAATCACACTCAGAGAAGTTAAGTAAATTAACCAACAGCACCCGATTCCAGGGCCAAGATTGAAACTGAGCCCGTCTTCTATCAGTTACCTTGCTTCTCCTTTGACTCTTCTGTCATGAATTCATGTGACTCACTGGGTAAGTCACAAACTTCTGTATACAGGAATTTTCCCTTATGACATGGCAGAAGAAAATCTACTGTTAGATAAGGGAGGAGTCTAAAGTTAGCTGACTGTAGCCCTAACCTAGTGCTCTGTCACTAACCAGCTCTGTGGAAATGGATGACCCTTGTGACCTCTCTGGGTCTCAGTTTTCTCATCTATAAAATCGGTTAGTAGCCAGGGCCTCTCCAGCTCCATAATGCACACATACCTAGTCCTCCCATGCCAAAACAGGGAGGGGAATTTCAAAGAGATATATATATATATATATATATATATATATAT
>JAKSZT010053792.1:3781580-3819288 GCA_026826555.1 Tolypeutes matacus | reverse complement strand
TATATATATTTTTTTTTTTTTTTTTTTTTTTTCCCGGCAAAGTGTGTCATGGTATTCTCAGATTCCAGTTGTCCATGGATAATCTACATTTGAGGTGAAATACAATAGAAATGCCTTTTTTAAAAAAGTAGAAATCCCTTTTACATTTTTAAGTTGACTTTGCAAATGGATTCAAAGTATTTCTCACCAACCCTTTGTCAGCCTGAAGGCGGAATAGAAAAAAAAAAGCAAATCAACATTCTTTACCTCTCTCTCAGCATAAATCACCACTCACTGTGGGAAAACTGATTACTTGCCAGGAAATTGGGCATATGAATCATTATACTATTGTCCTAGGCCTCTGACAGAGCAAGCACTAAAGGGGGGAAGACTGCAAAGGTGGGGTGTGAACTCTGTTTCAACAATACTTCCGCTCATGACACCACCAGGCCATGAAAGACCAAAACCAAGTGAATCCAGAGCTAAACTGAGTGACAGCGCAGCCAAGTCTAGAGCAGAACAGCTTTCTGAATCACTCTTAGGGTCAGAGTCTTTACAGCTCCAAAGAGTCATAGATCAGTAAATGCAAATAATTTCACCTCTGGGTTTGTCCTAACAGGCAATCATCTTGTTAATTAATGCATAGACACCCTCCTTATATGGAAATACCAACAAACATTACCAGGAAGGGGTTAAATTGCTTAACATCAGCACTGGTTTTCTAGAAGACAAATGTGTGAGAGATAGGCACCACAAACACACTTTCCCTTATGGTTCCAGCAAAGAGTAGGCTTTAATTTCTCCTCTGTTGCTAACAAGTGACCTACATAGGTACAATAAATACTTTTTATACTGTATTTTTCTTTGGGCCTCTGATGTCTTGACAAATTTTTTGGTTTGAACAAGGAATTATTTTGTGATCAAAGGCATAGAAAAATACAACATGTTTAAGTTAAAATCACACACTGCACACATAAAACCCTGGGAATTTATAGAGGAAGATAGGAAAATTGATCTCTTATCTACTTTGAGTTTTATTTCCTACTTTCTTGGTAGTGAAGGTAGTGAAAGTAGAACTATGTTTTTCTGATGATGTAGAAAGGAGGATGTTTAAAAGTTTCCTAGTCCTAAGAGGGGATATTAGAAATGGTTTTCGGTTAATGGGTTATGGATTATGGAACTAGATTATGGAGCTAGAGAGAGATTACTTGGAAGTAATAAATTGAAAGCAGAGTTAGCTCAATCTTAGCAGGATGTTCTTTGGACGTGAAAAACTGAGAAATGGAAACCTCTTTCTAATTCTATAAGGTAGAATATTTCTGCAAGTGTCTTTCAAAGAACGCTGGGCCTGTGCGCTATTCTGCAAAAAGAAGGTTCTTATCCTGCAGAGTGTGTGACGCCTGCATGCCCACGCTGGTGGAAATTCGCAGGTGTCCTGTAAGACACCTGGGCACCCTTGTCAGAACTAGCAAATTGCAAGCTTATTGAAGACATCAGAATCCATCCTGTCCCTTTATTTTTCATGTAACAACTATTAATCCTGAAGAGCTAGTGTTCTGTGACTAATTCTTAGTAAAATACTGGTGAGGAAGAAAAATAACTATAAGGGGGGAGGATTTTCATGGAAGAGGAGACACAGAAGGCTCCTTATCAGTGATGCCCAAAAGTACAAGATCTTAATGTGAAGAAAAGCTGGCCAAGGGATGTTATGCAGGTAATAAGTTAAACTGATCAAGGTAGGAAGAAAGCCTGGAAAGAGAATTAGCGCTTATTAAGCATAAACTATATGGTAGACAATGTATACAATGACATGGTGGAAATATATCCAACTTTGGGGAGTAGGAATCATTATCCCATTTTACTAGTTGGGAATAAGCACCAAGTAATTAAAAACGCTGAGAGGCAGGCACTTCCAGCCATGTAGAGCACAGTTCCAGGGGCTGCCGTCCACTGAAACTATTATGGGAATGGCATCTCTGGAATTGTTCAGTGGCACAGTCCTGTTGGGATTTGAAAACAGATTTGCAGGTTTTCAAAGCCTGACTGCGCTCTTTCCTTTCCAAAACAGTCTGATCTGCAGGATGAAAAAAACTTCTATTTCTTCCTTTCCCTCTATCTATGTTCCTCCAAGAGCCACCGCCAACTTCATCTAAACTACTAATTGACTCCCTGGGTATCTATACCCAGCTTCTACTTCTGGAGATAGCTGGAGTCCTAAAAAAAACTTCAGATCTTGAGTAAGGCAGAACTTCCTCTGACTGTTCTTCAGTACGCTGCTGAAATGAGAAGAGCATCTTTTGGAACCACCTTCATTACAGTGCGTGGACTGGAAGGGATGGCTATTACTGGCAAGGTGTTACCTCATCGGTTGGCTCTACATTTATGTGCTCCCACATTTTTACCAGTTAAAAACTTGAGCATGTCCCCCAACATATCCATGCTTTTACTTATGAATTGCATAACTGTGCTATGGACTAATATTTTGTTAACAAGATAAAGCAGTCACAAAAATCAAATTTAATAAGATGAGAGTGCTGGCCCACAAAGGAGTGCTGGCCGGCGCAGGGAGCTGGCGCAGCAAGATGATGCAACAAAAAGAGACACAGAAGAGAGACAATAAGATACACAGCAGACCGGGGAGCTGAGGTAGTGCAGGAGATTGAGTACCTCTCTCCACTCTGGAGGGTCCCAGGATCGGTCCCCAGTGCTGCCTAAAGAGAAGACAAGCAGACCCAGAAGAACACACAGAGAGCAGACAGTAAGAACACACAGAGAGCAGACAGTGAGTGCAAAACAATGGGTGGGGTGGGGTGGATAAAATAAATAAATCTTTTTTTAAAAAATGATCAGATTTAAAGGTACATTCCTTTAATTTTATTATTTCTCCCTGTATCTCAGTAGATCATGGAGTATGTGCACTCCACTTTGGGACCACTGACCTTACAGTTTGCTTAACATGATAGAATTTATCTATTAAAGCTCCAGGAAGGTTTGAACCACTAAGTAATCTTGTTAAAATCCTAAATAGCCTGCTAACAACAAGGCTGATCTTAAGGCAACTGTATTAATCACTCTTGCAAAATCACAAGGGAAAAGAGTCGGTTGGCTTTTAAGGAGCTGCTTCTAGATCCCTAAATGTTATTTAATCAATGCCCACTGGTTTTTGAGGGAACAGCTAAATATCATCTCGGTAAGGACATTATCCCTCAAGTGTACTTAATTGCCCAAAGCTGTTTCTCTAGAAGGTTATGTGAAGGAGAGAGAACAGCTTTCCCTCCAGGACAGTTATGAATGTGGGGCTAAGAGTTCTTTCTGTCCTCAAAACTCAAAAATAAAGGGGATCATTCATGTTTGCGAGGGGAAGAATCGGGGCAGAACACAGATGATGAACCTCCTACTTGGACATGGGATTACTGAGTTCCTAGATTCAGAGTGTTCTTGGAAGTACAAGTAAAATATATGGCACCTCAGACAAAACAGGACAGGAAGGCACTAAGCGCCTCATGGGTCTCTCCATCCAGGTTCCCCTGTGCACAAAATTCCCCTCCTTGGAGGAAGAGCATGGCCCCTCACTTCACCCCCCATTTAAGAGTGTGTGTTTGTTCTTTTAAGACTCCTCAGCAGAGAAACCCACTAAACCACTATTAGCATCTTAGTGCGACCCTCAAGCCCCATAGACTAATAAAAGTGCTAAGAGGATCTGAAACGTTGAGGATGGAGGGGGGTGGAGAAGAAAGGATGAAAGCAAGAAGTCTGTTTGGAGTGTCTCTTGATTTGAAAGAGGGAAATTTTGAGAGGAAAGTGATGAAGAAAATCTGTCAAGGGCAAATTTAGCATCATTGACACTTTTGTTGAAATGGTTCTAATGACAGTCACCCTAAATTTTGGTTCCTTTTTGTGTTAGTTCCACAATCGCTGAAATGAGGAAGTGAACTGGACACTTTTGTAAACCTCAGAGTTGACAAGAAGTTATGAAAAATCCTGGTGGGCTTACACTAGCCTCAAACACATAAGCAAGGAAAAACAGGGAGATTCCGTTGATGAATCCTGTTAAAGGTACAAGGGAGACTACAAAAGGTTTTCTCGGATGAAATGAGTTCTTAAGAAGTTTGAAGAATGAAACAAAGTTAAATTTGGGAGGCATGGTTCTATTTCCTACAGAATATGAGAAAGAACACTAAATGATAAACTCTTCAAAACAAAGATTGATGTAAGAAGAATGCTTGGTCAGAAGAGAGGAAAGTGGGGGTAAAGCTGCCGGTTCCGAGGCTGGTGGGAGTGTTGCAGGATGATCTTGGGACTAGGTCAGCAGGGGCACGGGAGGAATGGGGAGAGGCAAAGGCATGAGACGAGGTGACAGGCGAGTCCAAGGACTGGGCCAGATTGCCATGCCGAGTTCCTTATGGACTCAGGCGTTTTGACTGTAGAGGCTGGAGGAGACAATGACGAACTGCATTAGGAAGAAGCACATGGATGGGAGATGAGTAGATTATGGATGAGAACCTCTTGTAAGGCGTTTTTGAGGCAGGCTAGTAGATTAGGAATTAATAGGCGTATCTGGAACCTGGCAGGAAACCCACGTGGCCACGAATACCCCGCAAGATGACTGCTGGGAGACCCTTGCAAGAACTCCCATTCGGAACAGATTTCCTCCAGAATCAAGGAGAAGCCCCGGATATTCTCCAGGGGGCCTTTTACTTGGGCCCTCCCAGGGGATTGAGGGGTGGGGTAATCAATCAAAACAGCAAACAGCTGGGACTCCTCCCCTGTCATTAGCAAAGGGGTAGAATAATTAATGGTTTAAAAAGGCAAGCGCCAAAGCCAAATGGCCCCTGTTCTTGCCTTCTTCCCCCGTGCCTGGATCAGCATGCAAGTAAACCTGAGCATTTTGTAATCTGTAATGGCAAAGTGTAGTCTGTAAATCAGCCCTTTTTATTCCTTTTCAGCCCCTTTCCTCTCTACCTGGGACCCATAATCTGTTATTTTCTCCCACTTCTCTTCCCTCCCTTCCTTAATAAATTACTGGCCTAACTAAACTGGTTTGGATTTAAAATTTGTTTTTTGTAGCTTAGCCAAGAACCTAAAATATCCAGCAACATTTTCTTATTGAACACATCTACTATAAAGTGCTGGCATCAAATTTTGAATGGTGTAAAAATTGTAAAAATGGAAACATTTATTAAATGTGTGAAATGTTGTGTCAGATCTAATGTGAGTATAAATAATTTGAACACCATCGACAATAATTTAGGAGATTGTAATCATATCTTCACAACAAAGACATTAAAGTCTATATGATGTCAAAGCACGCATCTGAAGGAAAGGAGAAAAACACAAGCAATAATTTTTCCTGCAAATGCCAAACATCTGGATATTTTGGAAAACCAAACAGATTTCAGGAAACCGCAGTATTTATTCTGTGATCTGCTGCTTGGACCTAATTATTTCCATGGTATTATTTATACATGAGAAAATAGTTATTAGTTCAATAACTAATAACCAAATAGAATCATGGTAATTAATGTTTAGTAGTGCTTGAGCTTCAAAATGACTCCATTATGTACATATTTTTCGTGCCTGTATTTTATAAATAATGAGCCTTTTATAAATAATTTGCTTATTTTCAGCAAGGCACAATAAGGATCCAGTTCTATGTTGATCTGCTTCCAGAATCTTAGCTCATCCTACAGATGGACATTTACATCTTTCAAATTGGATTTAAACAATAATATTTTTTTTTAATTAGCCATCATTTCTGTAATAACTTTTTATCTTACAACATCCTGTTTTATTATAGTGGAAGCATCTACTTACTTGTCCATCTCCCCAACTACACTGGAGTTCTTCCATAACTTACATGAGGTCACCAGCTTCTGGTCATGTCTGGAAAATAGTAAGTGCTCTATTAATGTTTATTAAACAAAACTAGAGCTATAATTGAAATGAAATTAAGAATACTTCTAGGGATCAGAGGTCATGTCAGATTATTTGTATCTAACTAATAGTGCATTAGCTTCTGTACTTAAGCAAACAAGCTTCATCTGCAACGTTGATTTTGTTGGTTTCTTCAATATTCACATCGACATAAATGCAGTTTTATTACTCTAAATGTGTGTAGTTCGGCTTGTTCTTTATGACTTTCTTTTTTGTTTTCCTTTTTGCTGGTTCCTTGCCAGCTTTTCTGCACTTCCTTCTCACCCCCCACCTTGTCATTGCCTCAAGACAAGCCTATTTAGTCATTTGTTAGATTTAAGATAAAAGTTAGAGACAGGAAGAAAAAACAAACATGAACCTTGGGCATAGACTTTTTATTTTAATTGTATTTCCAGAATTACTGTAAAAACAACTCAGCGCTTCACACACACACACACACACACAAACACACACACACACACACTTTTTTTAGCACATTCTACACCCTGGACAGGCAACTACTAGTTCTTAATGTGGGGGCTTTAAATATTCAAAACAGATTGTTAAGTCTATTATAAAATATTTACTTACTCTGTGTCTGTGCCTATGCAAAGCCACTAACAAACAAACAAAGACACATATTTTGGCATTCATTTCCATAACATAGGCAAAATCCATTTCCTGGGGCAAATGCTTCTGTGGTTTGATACACCTACGCATGGGGTGGGGCTTGGGGGAACTGTGAACCCACCTTCCTGCTGAGCCAGGTGGGTGAGTACTTCAGGCTGATTCAAATACGTCAGGTACAAGTGCAGATCAAAATGTTTTATGCCATTTTAAACTTCCTCCTACATTCTCAAAGGAATCAAAACTTAATTGTCAATATTAAGAAAGAAGAAAGCTAGAGGACTTACTGATAAGATTGTGTATTGGAAAAAAAAATTAATGCTTTGATGCGAAAATGGACTTAAGTTCAAATCCTGCCTCTGAAACATTAGCTGAGTTACATTTCTTTACGAAGCCTTGTTTTCCTGATCTATGAAATGAGGATAAAATATGCTCTCTTCACCTGGTTGTTGTAAGGGATAAATGAGATTATTATACACACACTCACACACTCAAACATGCATATAGATATATAGATACAGATATACATGACACACAGTGTCTAGAACAGTGCTCAGTAAATGGAAGTGCTGCTTATCAAACAGTACATGTTAAGCCCTGGAAAAAGCTTAAGATTCAATATTATCTCTGTCCTCAAGTAGTTGAAGATGTAATTTTTAAAATTATAATAAAAATCATGAACTATAATATATAATTAAGGACAAAATTGTGTAAAATTTTACTATATATGTTGTAGTGATTCAAACATGGAGGCATTGCATGAAGGCTGTTGAAATTTAAATAGCAAAATAATCTTTGAATACAAATGTAAAGTTATTTTCTAAAACACTTTAAAAAATGGCCCAAATTCAAATAATATACAAAATATTTGTTTGCTTTGCTTTACAGTATGATCTAAGCTAGAACCCAAGCAGTGTGTATGCCCAATGACAAAACGTTTTGCACGGCATTTCCCTCTTCTGACACACAGCTAAAAGCTAAATAGCCTCAAAAGATTATTTTAAAAAACAGCAACACACCTTTCCAACTATAAGTAGTGATATAGGTATCATAATCTTACCTCTAATATAAATTTAATACATAGACATTAGAGGTCAGAAATTTAAGAATTTAGGATCTCATAGACCATGATCTCATTTCTTCTCATCTCACATGGATTTATTTCATTTCTGAGATATTGAAGTCGCAGGTGTCTTGAAAAAATAGCAAGTTATTAAAAAAACAAAAACAAATGGCATTGGAAGAACCCTATGCATTGTTTCTATTGAGAAAATAATCAAGGCCAGTTGCTATGAATGGCCTAAATTGATTGGGAGACCTCCTAGGTTCTGGAACAACCAAAGGTGATTATTCAGTAGGGGATTGTCTTTAGGTAATATCATTCATCCATTCAGGCCCCTAATATATGCCAACTATCACGTGCTTGGGAGCAGACGTGTTTACAGGTAATTACTGCAATATGGCCAGTGTTGTAATGATAAATGAACACATTGCTTGGGAAGCACAGAAGAGGAAGTGTCAAATTGCAGAAACAGTTAGGAAGGGCTTCACCAAAGGGAGTATTTGCTCTGGGTATTTGAGAAGTGGCATCCCAGGTAGAGACAATCAGCACTTGGTACTTCTGCTAGATAAATGTGAGCCATAAGACCTCTGTGACTTCCCTGGAAATGCCATTCAGCAACCATTTCTCAGGGCATCGGGCATTGTAATAGGCACCAGGACGACATCTGACTTGTTCATAGCTTTTTAATTTTTTTAGAAAGTACCTTAATATTCCTTCTTTCCATATAGGATTCTATATTCCCAACATTTTCAAATTAACTGGGCTAGAAAGTAAGGAACAGAGGTTGTGGAAGGAGGGCAAAGGAGTCTCTGTGGCAAATGTGTTCATGTAGTCCTTGGGAGTCTCCAGTGAGCAATTTGGGGTGTATTTCTAATATTCTTCTTGGTTTTTTAGGGAATTTACCTACTGAAATATTTTTAAAGGATTTTTATATTACTTATTTTAACTTTTTTTTTTAAGATTTTTATTTATTTATTTATTTATCCCCCCCTTGCTGCTTGTGCTCACTGTGTCCATTTGCTGTGCGTTTTTCTGTGTCTGCTTGTCTCCCTTTGTTGGGTCATCTTGCTGTGTCAGCTCACCGCACTGTGCAGGCTGGCTTGCCTTCACCAGAAGGCCCCGGGAAGCGAACCCGGGGTCTCCCATATGGTAAACAGGAGCCCTATCGATTGAGCCACATCCACTTCCCTTAACTTTTTTAAAAAAAAATTTTTTTTCAAACTTAAAGGACAGTTGGAAAATTAATAAAAATAACTCATATAGAGAACTCTCATCACTCTAAACAGAAACCTTGACCCATTATGCATTAACTCCCCATTCTCCCCCATCTCCACCCCTGCCCGTGGTAACCTGTATTCTACATTCATCTCTAGAATTTGCATATTCTACTGTTGCATATAAAGGGAATCATAAAATTGCTGTCCCTGAGTGGCTGACTTATTTTGATCAAAGTTACGTCTTCAAGGTTCATCCATCTAGTAGCACAGATAGAAGTTCATTCCTTTTTAAGACTAAATAATATTCCATTGTATATATCTACCACATTTTGTTTATCCATTCATCTGCTAGTGGACATTTGGGTTGCTTCCACTTTTTGGCTATTGTGAATAATGATGCTATGAACATCAGTATGCGAGTATCTATCTGAGTCCCTGCTTTCAATTCTTTGGTATATATTACTAGAAGTGAAATTTCTAGATTAAATGGTAATTCTATGCTTAACTTTTTGAGGAATCACCATGCTGTTTTCCACAGTGGTTGCACCATTTAATATTGCCACCAACAATGTTCTTGCTATTTTCTGTGTCTATGGTGTTTAATGAGTAAAAATGTCCTTAAGGGAAAAAGAGCTGAGTGATATATGTAGTTGATTTAAAAGAACATTCCAATACCTACATATATAACAACATTAAAATATTATATATATATATATATATATATATAGCCCATGCAAAAAAAAACTCTTGAACGTGACCCTATTTCAATATTTGAACCAATAACCCTACTTGCTGCTTATTAACTTCTCTGCTCCAACAAGTCATTCATACTTCTGACACAGTCATGCACATATACATTTTTGGTCTTCAGTGATAACTATATTCTTTAAACTTTCTACTTATCCCACTCACTATTTTGCAGAAGCTCTTCAATGCCGGAGCTTGCACTAGACATGATCATGTCTGCCCAAGATTTTGACCTCACTGTTTCTTTGCTACAAGAATCTTGTTGCCTAATGGAATTTTGTTGTGTTAAGTGTCTTCCATTCAGTTTTTTTCTTTAGGGTTTTGCTTTTCATTTTCTCCTTCATTGTTAGATAATTTGCCAGATTCCACCCTCCACTTTTATCTTCCTTCTCCACTTCCCATCTTGCCATTGCCTCTTGACAAACTAGATTTAAACACACTCATGTGTACTGAATATTAAGGTTGATCTACACAGGCTAAGTAGGATACTAAGGTAATTATTTGGAGGAACATTCGGCAAGAAATAACAGTCTCCTTATCCAGGGAACGGCAGGTGGGACTTGAGACCACAGTTTTTCCAAATTCATACTAATTTCTAAACCTTCTAATTCACTTTGAAAAGTGTATGTATTTGTATTCTATTTAACTAACCTTTTAAAGGGCTATTATAAACTAAGTGCTGAGCAGAGGAAGCTGGGGCAAGAGGATGGCAGTGAAACACAGGAGTAGGGAAAAAAAAATTATTGAAGAACTGGATCTAAGCCGTGTACTTTATAAGAATGATCTAATTTAAAACCAAAAACAAACCTGTAAAGTAGGTGTTATTATCTCTTGGAAAGATGAAGAAATGGAGACTCAGAAAAGTAACTTTCCAAAGTTTTCACAGTTAGTAAGTAAAAAAAACAGAATATGAAAACAGCTGAGCTGATTCTTCAGTCCATGCTCTTTCTACTTGACAAACTGCTCTCATACCAAATGGGCCTACCCTGCAAATGCTTAAAATCCACGGGGAGAGGCAAGATTTAAACTGAAAAAAAAAAAAAGGGAGTGGGGTGGGGGAGGAAGATGATATTTATGTATATATAATACATATATATCAACCTAAAACAAGATGGGATACACAAGAAAGGTGGTCAGGAACCACAATCGTGGTTACAGATAGAAAGTAGAGAAGAGGAACGATCTGTGTTGGATGGAGTCAGCTTTGATGTATGCCCTATTAAATTCATTAATTATCACCTTTCCTGTGCTGATATGGAATTTGGACTCAATGACATAGATAGCTCTGAACTCTCTTTAACTGTTTCTGAATGTGACTACAGAGTTTGAGAATCAATAGGTACTGTTGAAGTTGTTAATTCCTTAACCTCCTCACTCACCTACCTTTATCAAAATGCCTTCCCAAAAATGCCAGCCAAGCTTGTAATACTTGAAAAGGATCAAGAAAGTAGAATTTGCAATTATTTTGAAAATATCTGTGCAAATGGCCAAATTCTATAGACCACGACATACTGAGGGCTGCAGTGTTTACACCAAGAAAGGTTCAAGCCAAATATTTGCATCTGGGGCTTCACCTTTTAGAACAGCAGTGAAGAGTCCAAAGTACAGAATCAAGGGCTCTTGGCGTGGTTTATGAATGTTTCCCTGAAAGTTCCTGGCTGTCTCTGGTATACGTACCTATACAACTGTCTGTGTCCAGTGTGTGTCCTATGGTGTCCTATCCTGTGGGCTCCCTTGAAATGGGGATATCAGCACTTCCCATTCGCTTATCAAAAGCAGGTCCAGGGGGCGGATGTGGCTCAAATGGTTGGGCGTCCGTCTGCCATATGGAGGGACCTGGGTTCGATTCCCGGGACCTCCTGGTAAAATAAAAAGAAAAAAAGAAAAAAAAAAGAAAAGAAAAAAAAAAAAAAGCAGGTCCATTACTGGGTCAGATAAAATTGTTTGAGTACTTCATTTGAAGCCCTTAGCAGTCATTCCTGCTTTGCACCATGAAGACAGTCATTTAAAGTCACAGCCTGAAAATAGAAGAGAAATGATTGGGGAGCTCAACACTTCTTGCTTCCTTCCTGGAGCTGGAACTGTAGTCTCTGGTGCACAGCGGTAGCTGGGAAAACTCCCGTGCATTCTCCTGGGAACTCCCAAGATCGTTCCTTAGATCATTATAAATCGAGGGTTTTCAAAGAAACAATTTCGTGTTTTGTTTTGTTTTGTTTAGATTTAAATGAATTCAGGCCATCAGATGAAAGAAAGAGAAGGAAGGGGATGTGGCCGTTGTCTATCAGCCCAAGTACTAGAAAGTCTTCTTTCAGAGTATCAGTGTTTAATACAAATTTAGCGTGACTAATTCCCAATGAGAAGTGAACGTCCATTTCTTACAATAAAGAATTTCTAACTAGTGAGTTTCAAGTACAGTAGAGACCCCATAACACTGAAATGGGGCCTAGGTGCCATATACTTAGTAGAGACCTTTTGTTTAATACCGAGAGAAACACATTCTAGAAAGAGCAAGCAACCTGCGCTTTCAGTTTTCTGGGCATTCCTGATATAAATATCATGTCCCACTGCCAGGACAGAAAAAATACGTACCTATACAACTGTCTGTGTCCAGTGTGTGTGTTCGCCCTTATATTGTAACGCAGTACTGGTTGTGTTTGACCTAGCAAAGTACAGAGGTGGTGTCAGGGGAAAGCTCTGGATTCTGGGCTTCTGGGTTCTTGGCTTATGTCACATAAAAGAATTTAAGGACATGCCATAGGGTAAGCAAGGAAGTAGAGTTTATTAAGGAATAAGAAGAATACACAGTCCTAGACATGGCTGTGGGTGTGCTGCAGGATGAGTCGAGCGCGTGAGGACCCCAAGTTAGGCCTTTTAGGACTTTTATTCTTCCCCCTTCACAGTGTTGGGGAAGGGCCTCAGCTGTTTTTCTTCTGATTGGTTGCCTTATGATCCCTACCTGTTAGCTCTCAGGGACCCACTGAGGAGGCCTGTTTGGTGTTATACGGAGTTTCTCCTGGACCCCAGAAAGAGTTCCAAATGGAATGTCATGGCCAGGGTCTCACAGGATCTTTCCGGCAGCCTTCCCCTCAGAAGGTTTCCGGGTGGGGTCTCACTGCCATGTGGTCTGATGGCCTCAGCCGCCTTCCCCTCTCACTATACTAACTTGCCTCAGTGGATCATATTGTAAATCTTTCTGCTTAAAATATTCATAGCTTTTCATCAATTATAGACTAAATACAGTGTGAGCCCAGTTTTGAGAATTAACAACAGAGGAAAGTATTATTTACAACCTGATTTTATTTTTTGATTACTAAATTCACCAGGATTTTGGGTTTGGAAACCATTTTGCTTTTCCATAAGCATACCACGGAATAATATTTCTTTTTTTTTTTTTTTTTTTTTTTTTTTTTTTATTATGGGTAAAAATCAAAATTCTCACAATACATACAAACATTTGTAAAATGATATATAAATATATATGCATATATGTGTATTTGCTTACAAAAATGTTATTTTATATATATATATATATACATATATTTTAAGAGGTGCTTAGATTACCTAAAATATTATACGGAACCCACTCGGATTCCCATGTTGCCCACCTCCCACACCTCCCACCACATCCAACACAAACATCTCCCACAGTGTGGCCCACCAACCTCAATGAACTTACACATCCTGGAGCCTTGCCACCAACCATAGACCACAGTTCACACTGTAGACCACACTCTCTCCCACTCAGTTCTGAGTGGTGTGTGCTGATTTAAAATGGCCTACATCCATTGCCACAACAGTACTCAGGACAACCTCCAACTCCCAAAGAAGCCCCTGTATTTCAACTGCTCATCCCCTCCCTACCCAAAAAAACTGTCAAGTGGCCACTGGCTCCACCTCATTGTTATAATTTCTTGCATTGCAAGAATCACCATATGTGAGCAAGAGAATACCATCAAGTCCACTCTAGTCCATAGTTCTTCCCCCAATCCAGAGGCGACTGGGATGGTGATGTCCACTCCAACTCCAAGTGAGAGAGGGCTTATATCCCATGGATATGGTGGGTGGGATGATCCTGCCTGCAGATGCAGGCCCTCTCCATTCCCTGGGATGGCCATTTCCCATCGTTGTCTCCTCACCAGGTGACTTGGATGAGTCCATTGAGCTGTAGGGTAGGAGTTGCAGCTCCACCTAGATTTCATGCACACCTGGCACATATGTAGGTGGGAGGCTCCAGTCTCTGGAAGTATACCTAAGAAACTCCAGCATCACATGTAGGTTTGAATAGAAGGGACTGGTGAACCATGTGCAGGGAGGACTTATTTGAGTCTAATTCTGTCACTCTCAGGAGCACAGATTCCAAAATAGAACCCACTGATAAGGCATCAGTCTCTGGGGCTATCCCCCCTTATATAAGACCAGGGTGTCTCCGGAGCTCTCAGGAACCCCACTGAGTGGGGTGATAGGCACTTAGATGTTCTATGAGCTCCTACTGAGGTGTGCGTAAGAGTTACCTCTGGGATGACCTCCCGACTCTCTTTGAAGTCTCTTAGCCACTTGAACTCATTTGTCTTTACCGTTTCCCCCTTTTATTCAAGGTCTTTTTCCAGTTGTGTTGCCAGTTGGCACATGGGAAAAGTTTTCAATTAGCAATAATCGTGCCTCGGATAAACCTCATTGGCTACGATACTGCCACTGCAAAAAGCTGCCAGTTGGCACTTGGTATTAATCCCTCGTTGCCAGGGAGGCTCATCCCTGGGAGTCATGTCCCACGTTGGGGGGAAGGTAATGCAATCATATGCTGAGTTTGGCTTAGAGAGAGGCCACATTTGAGCAACAAGGAGGCTCTCAGGTGGCAACCCTTAGGCACCCCACAACTGCAGGCTAAGTCTCATTTACAAGAGCAAAAACTCACAAGGGTAGTCATCAATTAAAAAATAAAAAAATAAAAAAATAAAAAAAAAAACACATCAGTGGGTCATCCTATTTTGACAGGCACTGTGCCTACACTCAGAGGACTATTGCTGCTCCCTTGGAGATTGTGGCAGAGCTCTCCAGGCTAGGAATTCAGATTCCCTCATTTATTGTGTGATTATCCACCCATCGTGACCCTGCCCCATCCCCTGATCCTTTGAATGATTTTGTATATCTTTCATGCATATTCGGTTGAACCAATCCCCACGAACCACCCCCCCCAGACACCCTCCCCCCAATAATCCCCCGCAGTACCCATTGTAACCCTTCTGTGATCCAAATCCTCCATGAACATTTAGTCCATAAAATAATCAAATACACTTACTAGGAAAAAGAAACAAGTGTGATAAGCTTACATGCAAGAGACAAACATAAGGAAACTCAGGGGGAAAAAAAAAAAAAAAAGAGAGAGAAGGGAAAAAAAAAACAAATAATCAAACAAAGAACAAAACAAAATAAAATATAATTAGTGGATTGGGACATTCAAAAAATGGGCAAAAAAGCCAAAGGAAATGCCTTTAAAATATATATATATATTCATTTTTTTCCTTTCTCTCTTCTTTTTTCCCCTTTTTCCTTCCCTTTATCACTGTGTTATCGGATGTCTGGTGTGCCATGACACCTTCCTCCTCTCAATCCCCATTGTCTCCCAATTTTTCATTTAATTTTCAAAGAAGTTTTAGGTCACAGCAAAGTCACACACGGAGTGCCGGAGACTCCCAGATACCAAACCACCCCCGCTTCCCCACCCCATATTAATTCCCCCTCCTTTTTTTTTTTTGGTTGTTAGCATTGTTATAACTGTTATGCAGATAGCAAAATATAGCAACTAAACATTGTCAGTGATTTACAGTATAGTTTACAATTTAGATGATACAGTTAAATAATTTTGATGATATTTACCATGTCCTGTGTCCATTACTGAAAGGTAATGAAAAGCCTTCCCCATGACCACCAAACATCCCATTAGATCTTGACTGTTCCCTTCTCCCCAGCCCCCCAGGGCCCATGATACCCCCCTCTCCTAACCCATGGAATGTCAAGATTCACCGTTGCATGCTCTGGGGATTTGAACCAGCACTTCCTAAACCATCCACCCCCCAGTGTTGTACCACCAAACCCAGGAACACCACCGCTCATCTGCCCCATCCCCCAACATGCAACCACACTCTATCCCTTTACCATAGATTATGTCCATATGGGAGATGGCTCAAAGCCTGCTCTTCTCTTACTCTCCTTTGTTAACCTATCTTTCAGACAATGGTTCTCAGAGACTGCTCACTTTCCTCAGTTCAGATCAGTGAGGTCATATACTGTTCATCCTTCAGTGCCTGGCTTGCTTCACTCAACATAAGGTCTTCAAGATTCATCCACGTTATTCCATGTGTTAGCACTTTGTTCCTTCTTACCGCTGAGTAATATTCCATTGTATGTATGTGCCACATTTTGCTTATCCATTCGTCTGTTGATGGGCACCGGGGCTGATTCCAACTTTTGGCAATGGTGAACAATGCCGCTATAAACATTGGTGTGCATATATCTGTTTGTATTTTTGTTTTCAGTTCTTCTGGGTATATACCCAGTAGTGGAATTGCTGGATCATACGGAAGATCTATTGCAAGTTTTCTGAGGAACCGCCAAACTGTCCTCCACAGTGGCTGGACCATACCGCAGTCCCACCAGCAGTGGATGAGGGTTCCTATTCCTCCACATCCTCTCCAACATTTAGTGTCTCCTGTTTTTTTAATAGCTGCCATTCTGATGGGTGTAAGATGGTATCTCATTGTAGTTTTGATTTGCATTTCCCTGATAGCAAGTGATGTTGAGCATTTTTTCATGTGCTTTTTAGCCATTTGTATTCTTCCTTGGAGAAGTGTCTTTTCAGGTCACTTGCCCATTTTTTATATGGGTTGTTTGTCCTTTTATTTTCGAGGTGAAGGATTTCTTTATATATGCAGGATATTAGGCTCCTATCAGATACATGGTTGCCGAATATTTTTTCCCATTGGGTAGGTTGCCTTTTTATTTTCTTAATAACATCCTTAGAGGTGCAGAAGTTTTTAATTTTGAGGAGATCCCATTTATCAATTTTTTCTCTTGCTGCTCGTGCTTTGGCTGTGAAGTTCATGAAACCATTTCCTATTACAAGGTCCTGTAGATGCTTCCCTACATTATCTTCCAAGGTTTTTATGGTTTTGGCTCTTATATTTAGATCTTTGATCCATCTTGAGTTGATTTTTGTATAAGGTGTGAGATGGTATTCTTCTCTCATTCTTTTGGATATGGATATCCAGTTCTCCAAGCACCACTTGTTAAAGAGGCCACTCTCTCCCAGCTGAGTGGGTTTCGTGGCCTTGTCAAATATCAGATGACTGTATATGTGAGGATCTATATCAGAACTCTCAATCCGGTTCCATTGGTCAGTAGGTCTATCCTTGTGCCAATACCATGCAGTTTTGATCACTGTAGCTTTGTAGTATGTTTTAAAGTCAGGTAATGTGATACCTCCAACTTCATTTTTCTTTTTCAATATATCTTTGGCAATTCGGGGCCTCTTACCTCTCCAAATATATTTTGTGGTTAGTTTTTCCAGTTCCTTAAAAAATATAGTGTTGACTTTTATTGGGATTGCATTAAATCTGTAGATTAGTTTGGGTAGGATAGACATCTTGATGATGTTTAGTCTTCCCATCCATGAACAGGGAATATTTTTCCATTTATTTAAGTCTTCTTTGATTTCCTTTAACAGTGTTGTGTAGTTTTCTGTATATAAGTCCTTTACATCTTTAGTTAAATTTATTCCTAGGTATTTGATTCTTTTGTTTACTATTGTAAATGGTATTTTTTTCCTGATTTCCTCCTCAGTTTGCTGGTTATTGGTGTATAGAAATGCTACTGATTTTTGAGCATTGATCTTATAGCCTGCAACATTACTGAACTCCTTTATAAGTTCTAGAAGCCTTGTTGTCGATTTCTCAGGGCTTTCTATGTATAGGATCATGTCATCTGCAAATAATGAAATTTTTACTTCTTCTTTTCCAATCTGGATGCCTTTTATGTCCTTTTCTTGTCTCAGTGCTCGTGCAAGTACTTCTAAGACAATGTTAAATAGGAGCGGTGATAGTGGGCATCCTTGTCTTGTTCCCGATCTCAGAGGGAAGGCTTTTAGGATTTCACCGTTGAAAATGATGTTAGCTTTGGGTTTTTCATATATACCCTTTATCATTTTCAGAAAGTTTCCATCTATTCCTATCTTTTGTAGTGTTTTTATGAGGAAAGAGTGCTGTATTTTGTCGAATGCTTTTTCGGCATCTATAGAGATGATCATGTGATTTTTTTCTTTCAGTTTGTTTATGTGGTGTATTACATTGATTGATTTTCTTATATTGAACCATCCTTGCATACCTGGGATGAAACCCACTTGGTCATGATGTATAATCCTTTTGATATGTTGTTGAATGCGATTAGCAAGTATTTTGTTAAGGATTTTAGCATCTAGGTTCATTAGAGAAATTGGTCTGTAATTTTCCTTTCTTGTGGTATCTTTATTTGGTTTTGGTATTAGGGTAATGTTGGCATCATAGAATGAGTTAGGTAGTATTCCTTCTACTTCTATTTTTTGGAAGAGCTTAAGTAGAATTGGTGTTAGCTCTTTCCGGAATGTTTGGTAGAATTCAGCTGTGAAGCCATCTGGTCCTGGACTCTTCTTAGTTGGGAGGTTTTTAATGACTGAGTCTATCTCTTTACTTGTAATTGGGCTGTTGAGTTCATCTATTTCTTCTTTCATCAATGTCGGCTGTTTGTGGGTTTCTAGAAACTTGTCCATTTCCTCTAAATTGTCATTCTTGTTGGCATATAATTTTTCAAAGTATCCTCTTATGATACTCTTTATTTCTGTGGGGTCAGTAGTGATATCACCTTGCTCATTCCTTATTTTATGTATTTGCATCTGTTCTCTCTTTTTCTTTGTTAGTCTGGCTAAGGGTTTGTCAATTTTGTTGATATTCTCGAAGAACCAGCTTTTGGTTTTGTTTATTGTTTCCAGTGCTTTCTTATTCTCTATTTCATTTAGTTCTGCTCTAATCTTGGTTATTTCCTGTTTTCTACTTCCTTTAGGTTTAGTTTGTTGTTGTTTTTCCAATTCCTCCAAGTGTGTAGTTAGGTCTTCAATTTTAGCTCTTTCTTCTTTTTTAATATATGAATTTATGGCTATGAACTTCCCTCTCAGGACTGCTTTCGCTGCATCCCATAGGTTTTGATATGTTGTGTTGTTGTTTTCATTAGTTTCAAGGTAGTTACTGATTTCTTTTGAAATTTCCTCTTTGACCCACTGTTTGTCTAAGAGTGTGTTGTTTAACTTCCATATCCTTGTGCCTAACCTGTTTCTCTGGCCCTTATTGATTTCCAACTTCATTCTGTTGTGGTCAGAGAAATTACTTTGTATAATCTCAATCTTTCTGAATTCATTGAGTGTTGTTTTGGGGCCTAGCATGTGGTCTATTTTGGAGTATGTTCCATGTGCACTGGAGAAGAATGTAAATCCCGCTGTATTTGGGTGAAGTATTCTGTATATGTCTATTAAGTCCAAATCTTCTAATGTATTGTTGAGTGCCTTCGTTTCTTTATTGATTCTCTGCCTAGATGTTCTGTCTAATGATGATAGTGGTGTGTTGAAGTCCCCTGCTATAATTGTAGAGGAATTTATTTCTCCTCTTAGTTTTTCCAGAGTTTGCCACACGTATTTTGAGGCACCTCGATTAGGTGCATAAATGTTGATGATTGTTCTTTCTTCTTGAGAGATTACTCCTTTTACTAATATGTAGTGTCCATCTTTGTCTCTTACAATAGTTTTGCATTTAAAGTCTATTTTGTCTGATATTAGAATAGCTACTCCTGCCCTTTTTTGGCTATTGTTAGCTTGTAAAATGGTTTTCCAGCCATTCACTTTCAGCCTCCTTGAATCCCTGGGCCTAAGGTGGGTTTCTTGTAGACAGCATATAGATGGATCATATTTTCTTATCCATTCTGCCAATCTGTGTCTTTTGATTGGTGAATTTAATCCATTAACATTCAGTGTTATTACTCGTAATGAATTTCTTACTTCAGTCATTTTTTCTTTGGGTTAATGTATGTCATATGTTGTTTTGTTTCTCTTTTTGAGTTTTCAGTTGTTTTTAAACTCTCCTCCAACTCTCTCTCCTTTGTTTTTTCCTTTCAATTTGTAGAGATTCCTTTAGTATTTCTTGAAGTGCTGGTTTCTTCTTGACATACTCTCTTAATTGCTGTTTATCTGTGAATATTTTGAACTCTCCATCATTTTTGAATGCCAATTTTGCTGGGTAGAGAATTCGTGGCTGGAAGTTTTTTTCTTTTAGTGTTTTGACTATGTCATACCACTGTCTTCTTGCCTCCATGGTTTCAGCTGAGAAATCAGCACTTAATCTTATTGTGCTTCCCTTGTATGTGATGGTTCTCTTTTCTCTTGCTGCCTTGAGTATTTTCTCTTTGTCTTGAGCATTGGACAGTTTGACAAGTATATGTCTTGGAGTTGGCCTGTTGGGATTTATACTATTTGGGGTGCGCTGTGCTTCCTGGATCTGCACATCCATCTCTCTCAATAGAGTTGGGAAGTTTTCAGCCATAACTTCCTTCAACACTCCTTCTGTTCCCTTTCCCTTCTCTTCTCCTTCTGGGATGCCCATAATGCGTATGTGTGTGCGTCTTGCATTATCGGTTAATTCCCTGAGACCATACTGGATTTTTTCTATCTTTTTGTCTATGTTTTCTACAATCTCTTTGATTTCAACTGTATTGTCTTCCATATCACTAATTCTTTCCTCTGCCTGTTCAATTCTGCTGCCATGTGAGTCCAGCGTCTTTTTCATTTCTTGACTTGTGTCTTTGTTCGCCATCATATCCATTACGTTTTTAGGTGTGTTAGTTATTTTTTCAGTATGTTCTCCCAGTGTCTTCTTTATATCCTTAATCTCTTCCTTCAGTTCTTTAAGTTGGTCCATGATATTTGTTTGGATAGCTTTGATTAGTGTTCGATGTACTGAATTGCTTCCTGGTTTTTATTTTGTGCACTGGACTGGTCCATGTTTTCCAGTTTTTCAGAGTCATTTGTATTTTTCTGTTGCCCTCTGGTCATCATATTATCTTGATGGGTTTGTTCAGTTGATTAGCTTTTCTCTATGCTCTAGAATTTTATTTAGCTTTTGGTTCTGCGTGTGAGTTAAGTTTTCTCTTTGGCAGTTTTTCTTCTTATTTTATTTCCTTACTTCTTTCTATGTTCCCTTGAAGGCAAAAGGTTAGGGCCAGAGGAATCAAAAGATGTAAGGAAGGCAGAAGGATAATAGAAATGTTGATAAAAGTTAGAAGAGGGGCAAAATGAGATTCAATGAGATGAATATTTAACTTGTGTAGGCAGTGTAGAGTACTAGGAAAAAAATATGGAGTTCCTATAATGGACTGGGAAAACAAATGGAGGAATATATATATATAGTGATTTAGAAGGCTAGAATTATGAGGAGGTAGAGAAATAGTAGAGAAAGGTCTGAAAGGAAAAAGTTAATACTAATAAAAAATAAAAAAAGAAAAAGAAAAAAGAAGAAGGAAACAAGGGGGGTCAATGATATCCCTAGGGTCCAAGTGGATCCTTCCTGCCTACTTGTGTTTATCAATGAATTTCCCCACAGGGTTCTATATGCAGGTCCTGAAGCAGCTTTTAGCTATTAAACTAAATTTAAAAGAATTTATTTTTCAATTGTTGAGGTGACCTCACTTTTTTATTTTTTTTTTTTTTTTTTAGCCAAATGCAGGACCCAAAATAATTCCTCTTCTAGACCTACCCCCTTACGGAAGGGACCCTAGCTGGGCCCGTGGAAATTAATCAAGCACGTCCCACTTTCCGGACTGCCCAGGTTAGCTGAAACTCTGATGTTAGTCAGTGAAGATTGCTAAAGACGGCGGATTCCGCCCCTTCTGGCGCCGAGCTCCAGCGTCACCGGGCTGCTCAGTAAATCAGTTTGAGTGCAGATTCGCGTCTGCTCTCAGCCTGGTGCTGTTTCAGTTCGGCTTATCTGCTCCCCAAAGCTATGGGGCGGTGCAGGCAGCCAGATCGATGTCTAAAAATATAAAATACCCTTCCCTGTCTTCCAACCGAACCCTCCCTTCTTTGGGAAGTGTCCCTTCCTCCTGGCTCCGCAGCGGCCCGGGTCTTATCCCTGGGTGGCTAGGGAGATCAGCTCCGTTCCCCGACCAAAATCCCCCTCCGGTTCACCGGGTGCTGACTAGCTTTTTGCTCTGCTCACACAAGGTCCAAGGGGCGCCAGGCAGCCAGCTCCCCAGAAAATAAAACTTTTTCGCCCCCGCCCGCGGCTCCAAATGGCCGTTTTATTTTTTTTCCCCTAACCGCGGGGCTCAGACGCCTGTGCCAACCTCCACCGGCAGCCTCAAAACTCACGAATCTCCACCGTTCGGTCCACGCCGCCGATCCGCGCAGATAGATGTCCCAAGCTTCTCACTCCACGCGT
Source organism: Tolypeutes matacus (assembly GCA_026826555.1). NCBI lineage: Eukaryota > Metazoa > Chordata > Mammalia > Cingulata > Chlamyphoridae > Tolypeutes > Tolypeutes matacus. The sequence continues at coordinate 3,797,236 of JAKSZT010053792.1, read as the reverse complement.
GCACAGCACAGACCCCCGGGCAGGACCCCGTCCCTAATCCGCCTTGCTCTGGGAGCTTGCAGTGTGCGCCCTCCTACACCAACGCCATCTTGCCTCCGTCTCTAATATTTCTTAAAAAACTGAAATACATCCCATTCTTTGGATGCTTGCTTTGGTGGTTTTTAAAAGAAACCGGATCTCTTTTGTAATATCCCCACAACCAACATCAACCGACCTAATGCTTTAGCTTGAAAGCATTTGGGTGGGGTCTCAGCTGCTGAATCAAAAAGGCCACAGAAGTTCCAGTCAACAGACAGAGGCATATAAGAGTGACTGAAATTGCTTGATGCCACCACCAAAACTCCCAACTTACCTTTTCCTGATTCCCCAAGCACAATAAATGCAAATCCACAAAGGCCTGAGGCCTTTCTGTAGTCAAGTCTCAGCCTGAACTCTAGAGAAGACCAGGAATCTTGGAGAGCAGGCACGGATGTGGAAACTTTTCCCATAGAATTGTGGTAGGTGCCTGTTGTGGTTGGAATCCCCTAGTGATTCAATGTAATGGCAGGTGTTGTTACCATTTAATTTCTTTTAAGGGTCTGAATGGCTAAGAAACAGTTCTGTGAGGACAATTTATTGGTTTGGAGTTTTTGTGGGGTTTTTTTTTTTTTTTTTGGTTTAGTTTTAATTTTTAAAATTTTTTTTCCTGGGGGGGGGGGGATTGTTTTTAACCAGTGCCCCAATCCTTTTAAGAATGCAGCCCCCAAAGAAAGAAAGGGAAAACTATGGGGGGAAACACAAGGAGAGAATGTATGAAGTCTAACTTGTGCTTTTACATCTCTGTCCTGCAGGAAAGCCATTTCCCAATAATGAAAGTGTGGTGGAGACTGAATTCTTTATTTAGTCTTGATTCTTTCCAAAAACAGCGAAGGGGTGGGGGTGGATGGGAGAGGGGCTCTGAAGCTGCTTCAACACGTTCACATCTACCCTGGCCTCTGCCAGACTCAACCATGGGGCCTTGGGGAACAATAAAAGCTAACACATGTCAGGCCAGCCAGCTGACCATGAGCTTGCTTGTAACAAGGTGCATATTTCATGCTGAAAATATGCACCTCCTGGAAACTTTACTCTCTTGATCAAGTGTATGTAATGTGATTTACATAATGGAATGTGGAAGGCATGTGCTCACATGCATTCTGATCCAGAAATTAGATTTATATTATGTACAGGACTCAGATTGTCTCTTGTAGTAGCCTCAATGCTTTTTATTTTTCCTCTAATTTTGAAATTATTTTAAAGCAATTGCTTTTCTATCAAGCCCTAAACCCAAAATATTCTCATGGAAGGTAACTAGGCTACAGTTAATAGGATGTCCGGAGCCTAATTACATGAGCCATTTTCCCCTGCTGTCTGGGCACCCTTGGGCTTGGCACCCAGGAAGGGCTATTGTGTGAGTAACAAGCAGGCAGGGAAGCATCCTCCTTGGCATCCACTCTCTTTACAGTCACCTCCTGCTGAGGGAAGTGTGGGTGGACATAAGCGGGGGTCCAGGCTTCTTGAGAGGTACGTCTCATGGAGACATCATTAAAATATTTGCTGGAACTCTTTATTTCAGGATCTTTTGCTTCCTCCTAAGGCTGTGTTTGTGTTCATTGAAGCTTGGTTCTTAGGTGATGTAGGGAGTAAGGAACAAACATGCTGTTCCTGGGAATCAGGAAGCCTAGCTAGCTTAGTTTCAAGTCTTACCTCTACCACTAACTCATTAGTAGACTCTGAGCTTACTTAACTCTTTTAACCCAGAAAACTTATTGTTATATCCTGGACTACATTACAAGTGTTCCACAGAATATGGTTTGAAATTGAAGATTACATGCTGAGTGAAATAATCCAGATACAAAAGGACAAATATTATATGATCTCACTGACTTGAAACAATTAGAATAAGCAGACTCATAGAGTCAGAATATAGAATATAGGTTACCACGGGATGGGGTGGGGGTAGGGAACAAGGAGTTCATGCTTAAATTGTATATGGTTTCTATTTGGGTTGATCATAAAGTTTTGGTAATGCATGGTGGTGATGGTAGCACAACATTGTGAAGATAATTGATGACACTGAATTACAGATGTGAATATGGTTACAAGGGGAAATTTTAAGTTGTATACATGTTACTGGAGTAAAAATTTTTTAAAAACCACATAGGTCTGTTCAACACAGTGTACCCTATTGCAAATGATGGGCTCTACTTAACAGTAAAATTATAAAAATGTTCTTTTATTATTTGTAATAAATATACCATAATAATGCTAGGTGTTAAAAACAGGATGTTATACGAGAATTCTGTATTTTAAGCATGATTTTTCTATAAACCTACAACTTCTATAAAAAAAAAAAAGCAATGTAGAATTAGACACATATAAAAAGAAGTCCAGTTTACAATCCTGTTGTATCAAGCAAGGTTTTATGTTGCAGATAAAAGTATCCACCATAGTTAGCTTAAGCCAGAAAGGAATTTCTTATAAAGTAATCACTAGTTTATGGTATTTATGGGAAGGCCAAAGAACCAGTCTTGAATGGTACCTAGGAGAAACATGGCAAGGGGAAATGTCCAACCACATCAGCTGTGTGAGCAAAAACACCTCCGCCACTACTGTGCACTTATGCCTCTAGAAAATGGAGGTGAAAACTCTACCAAATGGCTCTGGAAGCACCATCTCTGCAACTGTGCTTGCAGAAAGGAACAATCTCTGCATGTGAACCCTATCTCTTTTTGCTTACTTTTGCCTTCAAATGTCACATTTTGGTAGACAGAATTCTGAAGTGTCCCCAAGATGCCTAATATACATGCCCGGTGCAATGCCCTCTTTGAGAGTGAGCAGGTCTTATTACTGTGATAGCATATCATTACCATGATTATGTTATGTTATATGGCAAAAGGGTTTTTTCAGATGTAACTAAGTCCCCAAATCAGTTAACTTTGAATTAATCAAAAGGGAGATTATCCTGAATGGACCTGTTCTAATCAGGTGAGCCTTTAAAAGAAGTCAGAGATTCAAAGCTGGGGAAACTCAGCCACTGGTCTTGAAGAAGCAAACTGCTGTACCATGGAGATAGCCACATCACAGACAAAGGTGGGAAGCCTCTAGTTGCTGGAATGGCCCCTGGTTGACAGTAAGCAAAAAAGTAGGGATCTCAGTCCAACATGGAACTGAATTCCAACAACAACCAACGAGATTGAAAGAGAATCTTTAGCCTCAGTTGAGATGGCAGCCCTGGCCAACACCTTGATTTCAACCTTTTGAGACTCTGAGGAGTGGATCCAACTAGTCTTCTGATCTACTGGGCCAATAATGATATTGTTTTATGAGTTAAATTTGTGGTAATTTGTTATGTAGCAACAGAAACTAATACTTATAGCTGCTTGACACTGTCTGAGTCACTCCTCAAACCCAAACTTCAAGTGCCTTTGTGAAATGTGATTTTTAGTCTTCTGCCCTCTAAAATTCTGTAGGAGAAGCCAGAGAGGCTGCTATGAGTATTGAGTGAGTCAATCTTCTGGTATCAGCCAAATTTTCTTTTGGGAATTCTTTTCTAAAGGTCTTTTATAGGTCATATAATAAGTTAGAAAAGTCCCTTAGTTTTCTTTTAGATGGCAAAGATCAACCTATCCTATGAATATTCAAGACAAAGTCATTAACATTTTTGCCAGCAAGTCCCTTATTTGACTCAACCAGTTGTCTCAACACACAGCCCAACACTAATTCTTCTACTAAGGGAAAAAAAAAATGTTTCCCATAAAAAAAATTAAAAAAAAAAGACAACTCTTTTAGGAGGTTAATGCTATCCCAGGAATAGTCTCTAAACTAGGATTGTTTACATTGAGATTTTTCAGAAATCTAAACATATTTTGATTGGATTACCTCATGGCCTCTCATTCTTACCAACATCTAGTCTATCTCATTAAGAATCAAACAACCTGTCAACTTAGAGATAATAAGAAAAAGAGGTTGAAAAAAAACACCTCAAAAATCTTTTCCAACCCTAATATGGCCCAATTTACATTTGTCACATCAAGTAAATTTTAACCATCTCCCTCACCTTATTAAAACTCCCAGACCCAACTTCTTCTCATTTCAGAACCAGCAAGGGTGATGAAGGGTAAACAATGAGAATGACATTTAAGAAATTGTGGACTCAAAAAAAACAAAACAAAAAGTCCCATTTGCTTTACCTCATGTTGTAATTCCCCAGGCTTGTTCCTCTTGGCCAATGTTGAGCCAGGCAGGCATTTTCTCCCTGGGAGGCTGAGCTCCTTCTCATAAAACCATAATCTGTGGGTTTTCCTGGGAGCCTGTTATTTCCTGAGCAGCACTTAATAACAGTCCCTTAATTTTTACCATGCTGAGAGTGTGCAAAGTGCTTTCAAAAAGACCTGTGTCATCAAATTTCATCCCAACAGGAGTCAGAGCAAGAATCATTATTTCTAGTTAATAAATAGCAGAAACTTCCATTGCTAGAGTTATGTGACTGGCCTAAACTATGGTAAGCAGGGAAGCCGAGATTAGAATCCAGGTCTTTTGAATGTAAGTCAGGCAATCTTTCCACAGGACTGAGATCTTCTTACAGACGCATCAGTGAATGAATAGAAATAAATATCCAATAGGTGGTGGCTTCCTACCATTCTCCAGTCTTGCCCATTCAAACCTTTTTTCCACACTTCTAAAATACACGAATGATCATGGTTTACACAATCAAGTACAGGTTTCCTAGCACAAATCTGGATCCTGCTTACCTCACAAGTCTTACCCTTTGTAGTCCAGAAACACTTCATTTCTTTATAGTTGGCTCCTCATACTTCCACAGCTCTGCCTAGACTTGCCTCTCCCCTGTTTTGTCTGAGTAAGTTGTATTTGTCTTTGGAGACTCTGCTTAGACTTTGCCCAGGCTGGTCAAGAGCATCCCCATCCATGTTAAGTCTGTTCCTCTATTTATCACATTATTAAATTTTCTGCTAATATGTGGTTAACCCTCTCTAGGATATGAACCCATTTAAATGTCTGATTTATTTTGTTTCCACTGTCTTTAACACAGTGCTGGGAATTTCAGCACTTAAATGTTTATAGAAATAGAATTAAAAAGGAGTGGTTTTATTGGCTAGGGAATAAAAACAAACTAAATGAGCCTCCCAAGGTGTAGCTTCCCTAGCAAATCTTGCTCTGGGGGCTTCAGGGTCTCAGAATGTCAAGAATCACCTACTCTTACTCTCTCTGCTCCAGGGTCATTGTTAGAACATGGGTTAGGCTGGAAATGGGAGTGGAAAGTAAAGGGAATAGTGCCAATAATCTTTAGAAAGTTCTACTGCAGATCTGGGTTTTAGGGTTACATTTTTGGGTAATGTGATGGCCACATTCAAATCTCCCTTCAGGAGGACCTGCTACAGGGAATGTAAATAATTGACAGTCTCAAACTGCCACACCTTTGGATCCACTGCAGCATTCAAGCCTAGTCAAGCTCCCAGACAGTGACAGAGCACAGTAGAGGTACTGGGACCAGGCCATTTCTGCTTAACACAGGACTCCTGTTAAGGGAAACTTTGACTTAGGTTCTCCGCATTGGCCTGGCTGAGACTTTCTCAGAATTACACTGTGGTCTGAGGTTCCTTCCAACTCAATCTTTCTTTTCACAGGCCTGCATTGCAATCTAAAGACTCTCCCTACCTACTACTGTTCCCTCCCCTTTTTTCCTTCACAGGCATCTCCCCTAATAGATCTCCTGCCCATCTAATCCCATCTTGATATCTGCTTTGCAGAGGACCCGGCCTGACAGAGGAACTTGGAGATTCAGGCCTAAAAGTGATATTTTTAATATGCTGTTCTGGCTCAAGCTGTTGAGTGCCTGCCTCCCACATGGGAGGTCCTGGGTTCAGTTCCTGGTGCCTACTAAAAAATAAAAACAAACAACAAGCAAAGCAAATGAAAAAAACTCAAGGAAGCTGATGTGGTTAGTGGTTGAGTACCGGCTCCCCAAATATGATGTCCCGGCTTCAAACACCAGCCTCCCCAACCCGGTTCCTAAAAAAAAAAAAAAAAAAAAAAAATCTATTCTAAATCTGTAGACTATGTCCAACCTTTCACAATGCCTTGGTCTAAAACTATGTAGTCGCTTAGAATCAGAGCTTAAAATGCCACAAGACAGGACAAATGGGTTCTGCTTCTGCATATCTGAGATACATGGGACAAATAGAGGGATAAAAGTAGCCCAGGTTGGAGCATGACTGGGTAGGGAATGTCAGGCTGCTTTTGACTCCTTTGACAGCAGGAGTGTGGCAAAGTCATCAGGAAACCAGATAGGCTGTGGAATATGGGCCAGGCTTGCATCAGTTACAGCGTAGAAGTAATACCTCTGTCACTACCACTAGCTGGCTACGGAAAGATACAGAGAAGAAGAGATTGCAAGAAGAATCAACTTCTTTATCAATCCCTGAAAAGGGGTCACATTTTGATATCTATTTTGTTTTCTAATTTTTATTGAGCATTTTTAGACCATTTTGTAGTTTTGTTGTGTTTTGTGGGTATTCATGACCATAAAGGTGTATGGAAATCACGATTGTGACCTGGAATCTTTTCATTGTATAGGGATTCATTCAGAACTCCACCAGTAATTAATGAGTTGGCCCCTTTAAAAAATCTTTCTAATAGAGACCCCAAACTCCATGGAAACACAGCTTCTATTCCCCTGAAAATACAGCACCCAGTCACCCAAACCTGCAAAGCTGAGTATCAGTTCTCTTACACGATCTTTCGCACTACAATTAAACCAGACCTTCAACCTGTCCTTGATCTTGTGGGTGAGCCTATGAAATAACAACAGCTCCACACTTCAACACTTCTCTAACTCACAGTCTGCTGGTTTCCTCTTCTTCTTGATCTTTCTGAACCTAGTCTTAATGTGATTCATACTTTTGCCTTTCTTTAAAATAAGATATGAAAAACAAAGGTAACTGAACTTTCTAGCACATCCAAAGAAAACCAGAGGTTAAACTCTTCTATTTTTCTATCCAAAAGGGAATTTTTTCCTTTACTACTTCTTCTATTTCACTTATGAGAACTTGGCTCCTTGAATGATTTGTATAAATGAAAATAAAAACAAACCAGGATTCTGTCAATATGAATCTTACAGTAAAACTTAATAAAAGCGAACTACTTAAAATCCTGCAAATTAGATGGATCACCTTGATTATTTCACTCATAATCGAGGGCAAGAAGTAAAAGGTCTTAAGAACACGTTGTCACAAAGCCTATAATTTGATCATCCTCAACTACCTCTTTGCCTGCAACTTTCTTTCCTCCTCCCTTCCCCACTGGCTTCAGTGCTGGCCTGGACGAGCACTCTGCCAGCATTGCCTTTTTCTCAGAATACTAGAATTGTGCCACCCACAGTCCCATGGCTGGAGGCCAGGGCACTGCCAGCAACACGGGCATGAGGCAGGCTGTGGCTTGTGCAAACATTCCTGGTCTCAGTTCTTTCCTGATGGTTCACTTGGAATTGCCATCGTCAACAGCATGATGGCAAGAAGTTAGGCAAGAGCACTAGACAAGGAGTCAAAAAACTCAACTTCCAGTTTTCTTCTCTAAATTTGTGAGTCAGCATTCCTCCTCATCTGGTCTGGCTATCTCACAGAGTTTTTATAAGAACCAAAATGAGACAATGAAAAATAATTTCTGTTAGTGGGAAAAGTGGCACTCATATGTCACGGGTCAAAATGCAGATTACAGAAGCTTTCTGGAGGGCAATTTGGCAGTAATTATCAGACTTAACGATGCCCAGACTTTTGACCCATTTACTCCTCTTCTGGAAATTCAACTCAATAAATAATTAAGAAAATGTAGAAAGATATATGTAGAAGCATGTTTGTCAATATGCTGTTTATAATAACAAAATGTAAGAAATAACCAAATGCCCAATAATAGAGAAAGATTAAATAAATTATAATTCATTTGTTTAATGGCATACTATATACCTGTTAAAAATAAAATTGCAAAAATGAAAAATATAGCTATTGGTACATAATTGTGTGCCAGTATAAGAAATTCACAAATCTGTAAATAAATACACATATATATAATATGATGTATACAAAGAGAGAGAATAACATTTGGAAACGTGTTCATCTTGGTGTTCATGTGGTTTAATGCAGAGAAATATTATTTATTTTTCTTTTATTTATGTGCTTGCATTTTCAATTTTTCTATAATGTTCATGGATTTCTACTGTAATAAAGGAAAGTAACTTTATCACAGGCCTGTGCCTGTGGAGAGCGGGCACAGCAAGATGATGCAACAAAGGGAGACAAGCAGACACAGAGGAAAGTAAGATGAAGTACATAAAAACATGTTGTAAAACTTGTTTTATAAATACAAGATGTTCTGGTAGCTTATGTGGCATATCCAAGAATCAATTTTCTTCTCTCTGAACATTTTCTATATATATATAAGACATTCCATAATAAATGTATGAGGTCTGATGCTAGGAAATATTCACTTTTAAAAGGTGTATTATATTGGGAGCAGATGTGGCTCAAGTGGTTGAGCACCTTCTTCCCACATAGGAGGTCCCAGTTTCAGTCCCCAGTGACTCCTAAAAACAAAACAAAAAAATAAACAGCAAGTAAAACAAACAGAAAAACCAACTCAGGGGAGCCAATGTGGCTCAAGTGGTTAAGCACCAGCTTTCTGCATATGAGGTCTGGGGTTCAATCCCCTGGCCTGGTATCTAAAAAAAAAGAGGTGTATTATATATATATATATATATATATATATATATATATGTAATATATACATATACACACACATACACACATGAATTATAAAATGGCCTAGACTTTGTCTCTTTAAATTTATGATTGAAAAATGGGAAAGGGTCTCCTTCTTCCATGGCAAAGGACTGCTAAGCATTAAAACTACTAAAATATTTTGTGTTCCTTTAGTAAAAGTGATTGAGTTTGATGAAGAAAATGATGAAAGATTTTGATCTCCAAGCAGAAGGTCATGGTAATATTGTCAAGGGGAAGAAAAACTGATTACTCATCTTTGTATAGTACCTTTGACATTTGTTACCCACAAAATATATGGCATATTGTATTCTAAAATAGTTAGCTCATTTGCAAATAGGAAACTCCAGTTCTATTGCTGGTTCTAGCAAAAGCTTCCTGAAGAAACTCAGATGTGTATAACTTGTCTGTGCTTGAATTAATTTGTCTAAGAAATGAACTTCATGTTGGCAAAGTCTTTAAATGAAGTTCAGCTTATGAACATAAGACTCTTATAAACCTCTTCAATGTGGAGAAGGAGAAGAATTTGGAAAAGGAAGAGAAGAAAGTTTCAATGGTTTATTAAAGAAAATTATTTAGCTGTTTCTCAATGAGATGCTACAAAATTTCTTTAATGATTCAACTCCTGTGTTTTAACTCCAACAAATTACTCTGCTGCTGCCTTAAACTGAAGTTTAAACTATTGATATTTGTACCTGACTTATAAGTAATATTTTTATATGTGATCAAGTATCTTAAAGAAATTTTAACTTTAAATAACATTTGTTTACTAAATAATGCATACATTTTTAATATAAAGCTATCTCAGTTATATACTATTCAACTATTTTTTAAAAATTTATTGTAGTATATCACTCATACATGAACATACATAAACAATAAGTGTATAGCAATAGTTGTGAACTTACAAAACAGACATATATAACATCATACAGGGGTCTCATACATCAACCCTCCACCAACACCTTGCATTGTCATGAGATATTTGTTACAAGTTATGAAAGAATATTGTCAAAATCTTACTACTAATTACAGTCCTTATCTTACATTTGGTGTATTTTTCTCCTAACCCACCTTATTATTATTTTTCAAATATATTTTATGACAGAAGTTGTAAATTTACAAAATAATCATGTACTTGTGCAGAATTCCCGAACAACATCCCTCTATCAACACACCACACTGTAGTGGAACATTTGTTACAGATTATGAGATAATACCATCTGATTAATACCAGGTCCACAGCGTACATTTGGCATACTTTTTCCATACTCCCCCATTACCAACACAGTACATCTTCAGCATAGATGCAAGAATATTACATTATTACTGGTAACCACAGTCCATAGGTCACTCCAGTTGTATTTTTCACATGCTTCTCCACATTCCCACCACCCTGCGATAGTGATGTGCATCTGCTCTAGCTCGCAAAGGACACTCTTGCATCTGTACCTTCAACCACAGTTCTCATCCACCTCTGGGTTTACTGTGTTATTCAGTCCCTAGATTATTCTCTAGCTTTCTGTCAATTGGCATTTACATCCCTAGACTGCCATTTTCAGCGACATCCCTATTTATAAACTAGGTGTTACTCACTATAATGTGTTACCATCAACCTGTACATTTCCACACTTTTACAGAAAAGCTAATTAAAGCTTCTACATCCATTAAATATCAGTAGTCCATCTCAGTCCTCCTCTTATCTCCTTTAAGAATTCAACACCTACCACCAGGTCTTGAAGATATTTTCCTACATTTTCCTCTCGAAGCTTTATGGTTCTTGCTTTTATATTTAGGTTTTTGATTCACTTTGAGTTAATGTTTGTATAAGGTGTGAGATAGGGGCCTTCTTTCCTTCTTTTGCTATGGATATCCAGTTTTCTCAGCACCGTTTGTTGAATGGACTGTTCTGTCTGAGCTGGGTGGGCTTGACAGGCTAGTCAAAATTCACTTGACCATAGATGTGAGGCTCTGTTTCTGAACCATCAATTTGGTTCTCGGGGCCTTCTGGTGAGGGCAAGGTGGCCTGCGCCCGTGGAGAGCTGATGGCCTGTGCCTGTGGAGACGGGCACAGCAAGATGATGCAACAAAGGGAGACAAGCAGACACAGAGGAAACACACAGCGAATGGACACAGAGAGCAGATAGCAAGCACAAGCGGTGGGGCGGAGGGTGGTGGTGGTGCGTGGTAATAAATAAATAAAAAAAAAAAAAAAAAGGTTAAAGAACTCCTGTTTTAAAATGTCTTTTTTGTGACTTCTATGGCTCCTCACACTGCTGGTTTACTTTCTATCATTCCCCTTAACAAGTTTCTCTTTCTTCCCTATCCCTTAGACAGTAAATATCAGTCTATCTTGCATTGTCCACTTTCACTGGGCTATCTCATTTATTCCAGTATTCCAAAATCGCCAAATCTTTAACCTCAGTCTTTTCTATGAATTCCAAATCTCTATCTCCAACTACTTCCTGGGTGTCTCCACATGTATACTTGTGAGCTCCCAAACTCAAGTCATCTATCACATCTCTCAAGCAGCTTCCCTCTAGAGTTTCCCATGTCAGTACAGGGCATCCCATCAATTACTTCAGTCAGAACCCAAGTCATCTCTCTCTCTCTCTCTCTCTCTCTCTCTCTCTCTCTCTCTCATTATCATCATCAAACAACCAATACATCCTATTGTATCTGATGCTCTGAGTGCTCTGAACTTCTTATCACCCAGTTCATTTCAACCATCACTATCCTATCACCCTTCAACCATCTCAGTGACTAAAACTGTTCAAAGTTTAAAAGTAATCTTTATAAGTCATTAGTGTAGCAAAAATCATTATCTCCAGGGAGATTTAAAGTTCTGGTTTTCTTTTTAAAAGATTGAAAAAAATCTATAAAATGTTCTTCTGTTTCTTACTCTCATCTTTTTAATGATAGTGTTGGTAAAGTGATATCCCCAATTTTCTCAGAACAATTTTGTGCAGATACACATCATTAAAGTTTGGTGCCGATAAAACTGGGATGATTGTGTTTTCTTTCTACAAATATAATATTTCTACACCTTTAGAATTTAGAAGTTATTGTTGTTTGGCTGGACTCAGCAACTATATATCTGTAACAGGCTAAACAGAAACAACTGAATCAATGTTATAAATAGCAACTGGAATTAAGAGCGATAATGAGAATGTTGCAAGGAAATGTGACCTTTTCTTTCTCTACTCTCTGCAAATCAATATCACCTACGTAGGAAAAAAGCACCACAGAAGGAGGGCAGCCACAGGTGGTGGTAGGCTGGCTTTCCACGGCTGCTGCCACATCTTTCTTCAGTCTCTGTAGACAGCATTTTGGACTTCCAGATTAAAACTCTCTTTCTCTCTTCATAGTTGAGGCCTTTGAGCATGTTGTCAATGACTTTCTACAGTAAAGGAAAACAAACAAACAAAACCTAGTAAACCGGGGGGGGGGGTGGATATGGCTTAAATGGTTGGGCGTCCATCTCCCATACAGAGGGACCTGGGTTCAATCCCTGGGACCTCCCGCTAAAATAAAAGAAAAAACATAGAAGGCATGTGGGCCACCAGACCCCATGCATGGGTGAGCCCCCAGGCCCTATGCGCGGGGATGCCACCGGGCCCTGCAAGCGGGTGTGCTACCTGGCCCCACCACCAGGCCCCACGCATGGGTGTGCCGTCAGGCCTCCCCAGACCCCACACGCGGGTGCGCCACCAAGCCCCATGCATGGGTGAACCACACGCAGCAAGATGATGACGTAACAGGAGAGTGACACAAAGGGAGAGCCAAGACGAGACGCGCTGAAAAACCAGGAACTAAGGTGGCGCAGGAGGCAGAATGCCTCTCTCCCATATTGGAGGTTCCTAAGAACAAAGGTGAAGACAGGAGGAGAAGGATGAGAAGAGAGGGCAGGAAACAGACACAGATAATTGCCCAACGAATGGACACAAAAACAGGAGAAACGGGGAGGGGGGGCAGGGAGGGGGTTAAAATGCATAAAAAGTAAAATAAATAAATAATTCTTAAAAAAACAAACAAACAAACAAAAAACTAGTAAAACACCAGGGCTAGATGCACAACTACACTTCCAGTAGAAAACAAGTGAGAAGCACCCATTAGAAAGTTAGCAAGTATCATTTGAGACATGGAAGTAGTTACATGTTAAGAGTTTTAAGTTCAATTTGTATTAGAAATGACACCAATTTAGTCAAAATTCTCAGTACAATCCTTGATTTTTTTCTTGTCTTCACCTTCCTCCAAAAGAAGCCTGTCAATTCATCTCCACACTACATCCTAAATCTATCCTATCCTCCTAATGTAGGAGCCTCCTAATCTAAGAAATTCACCGCTGTGCCGGAGAGCAATTAAGTTTGGGAAGGTGTCTCAAGCATTCCCTAGGTGTAGTAAACGACCTGAATTTCCTCCATTCGCAAAGCATTGTGCACTTGGACCTCAAGCTGACTAACATTTTGATCCGTGGGCAGCATATCTGTAAAATCGGTGGCTTTGGTTGCTCTGAGAAGCTGGAAGCCCTCCTGTGCTTCCAGACCTCTCCCTCCTCCTCATCCTCACCCATGCCAACTTGGTGGCATGTATGCCCATCAAGCCCCAGAGCTCCTGAAAGGAGACGCTGCCACTCCCAAAGCAGACATCTATTCTTTCGCAATAATTCTGGCAAATGGTGACCAAAGAGGTGCCTTGCTCAGGGGAACAACACAGTATGTGTTCTTTGCAGTTGTGGCCTATCACCTCTGACCATCTCTCTGAGGCTGTTTTCACCAACTCAGTCCCTGGTTAGAGACTGAAGAATGTCACTGAATGCTGAACACCCAGCACTGTGCAGCCGCCGCGTGCAGAACTGCTCTGTGTTGACCTTAGCTCTTTAACCCACGCTTAGTGGCAATGCTCCAAAATTGCAATGAATGTACCATGAAGGATGTTGTTAATGTAGAAAAATGTGGGAGGTGTAGGGAGCAGGGCATATGGGAATCCCCCATATTTTTTATGTGACATTTGTATAATCCAAGTATCTTTAAAAATAAATAAATAAATAAATAAATAAAACAAAATAATTACATATCATAAAAATAAAAAGAAATAAAAAGAAAGGAAGAAAGAAAGAAAGAAGAAAAAAAGAAGGAAGGAAGGAAGGAAGGAAGGAAGGAAGGAAGGAAGGAAGGAAGGGGCTGAGTTCCCCTGGCTTTAAACCTGCATGGAGATATGTTTTTCCCTTTGTTTAAATTCATGTTTTTAAGAAGTGGAGATGTGGAAGAAAACCACAGCTATAAGACAGATTTTAAGAAAATAAATTTACTTTTAAAAAAAGCCCTCCCCTCTCTGCAGCTACATCCCTAATTCAAGCTACTATCATCATTCACTTGGTCATTTACAACAGCCTCTAACTGCTTAGTTCTACTTTTGCTTCCACGAAAATCTCTTTTCCACACAGTAGCCAGGTTGGTCTTTTAAAAATGTAATTCAAATCGTGGCATTCCCATGCCCAAAACCTTTCAGAGAAGTCTTTTTGCCCAAGGAGAAAAATACAAACTTGCCATATCCTAAGAGGCCCCGTGGATTCTAGCTTTCTCCCTGACCTCATCTCAGACTATTTGCTGTATTTCTTTTTACTCCAAACATACTTTCATGTTCCCCAGACCCACCACTTGCTGTTTCCTTTGACTGGAGCCTTCTTTTTCTAGATCATTCATGACTGATTCCTTGTCATTTGTATCTCAGCTCCAAGGTCTTCCCTGACCCCAGTGTAAAAAACAAAACAAACAAACAAAAAAAACACCTTCACTCTCTATCACATCATCCTGTTTAATTTTATAATATATTTGAAGGTCTGAAATCATCTTGTTCATTTGTTTATCAGAACTCCACATTAAAATGCAATATCATGAATACAGAAACTTTTCCTGTTTCAGTCATTACAGTGTCTAGAACAGGGATCAGTGAAACTTTTCTGTGAAAGGCCAGAGAGTTAGTGCTTTAGACTTTGCAGATCAAAGAATTTCTGTTACAACTACTCAGCTCTACTCTGTAGGATGAAAGAAGCCATAGATAATGCATAAATGAATAAGCACATCTGTGTTCCATTAAAACTTTGTTCATGAGAACTGAAACTTGAATTTCATACAATTTTCACATTTCAAAAATGCTCTTCTTATGATTTTTTCCCCAACCATTTAAAAATGTAAAAACCATTTGTAGCTCATAATTCTTGCAAAAGATGGCCAGATTTGGCCCACATGCCATAGTTTGCCAATCCCTGGAGTAAATGGCTATTGCTGCACAAAAAAGGATTGCAATGAAGATTCTTTGAGTGAATGAACAAATGAATGAAGAATTGGATTTATCTTGCAAGAATTCATAAGCTTGCTGTGCACCAAGAGTTAATATAATTATTCATTCTACTGCTTCAGTCCTCAAGATGGACTTGCTGTATCTGATTGGTTGTTATTTGTTTGTGGGAATGCTTGACTGTTAGAGTAGGTCACCCTAATCAGTGTCACATGGGGAGGTCTTGTAACATAGGAACAAGAACAGCTGGGATCTTTTGATTACTTTTGGATGTAAAAAGCCAACTAAATTGGATCAGAACTTATGTATTTGAATTCCAAAAGCTTAATTACAAAAATGAGAAAAATTAATAATCTATTGCTCTTAAAATATATACCTATAAGCTATGAATAAAATAAGAAAAATATCAAAGATAATTTTAGAAAGACTATTTTTTTATTTTCCTCCAACTCCTTACTTCATATAATAAGGGAAAGTTTCCTAAACAAAGTGAAATTTGAGGAGTTTTAAGCAAGGGCTTTTTTTTTTTTTTTTTTTTTTTTTTTT
>JAKSZT010053792.1:3659071-3781480 GCA_026826555.1 Tolypeutes matacus | reverse complement strand
TATTTTTTTTTTTTTTTTAAAGATTTTATTTATTTATTCATTTATCCCCCTCTTGCTGCTTGTGCTCGCTGGGTCAGCTAACCACGCCATGCGGGCGGGCTTGCCTTCACCAGGAGGCCCCGGGAACCGAACCCGGGACCTCCCATATGGTAAACGGGAGCCCTACTGATTGAGCCACAGCCGCTTCCCTAAGCAAGGGCTTTGAAATGTGAAACCCTCCATTAATACACCCATATCTCAAAAAAAAAAAAAAAAAATGTTCAAATGAATGGAAGAGATTAGACTTCTGCCTCTAAATTAAGATGAGGGCAAATATTAAGTTGAAACAATAAAAGGGATATGACAATACAGGCAAAATCTTTTAACTTAAAAAGCAAGTTAAAATGACAAAGGATAGCAATAAAGATGATAAATTGTTCTCAAAAAAAAATGATTTCCCCTAATAAATCAGATTAAATCACTCATTCAAGGGAAAACAACATATGATGTCTTAAGGAAAGTTTAAATAAAACCTTCAACAGCTCCTGGCAGCAGAAATTTGACTGAAAGGTTTGAAAAGCAATGACAGCATGAGTTTGTACAAGTGTTAGGTATAAAGGTATATAAGATAGGTATAAAGAGAACATGGAGGTCTCATTAGAAATAACTGCTGAACTGGGGGCTGTGCCTTACTTTGGAGCATCCCAGAATTCTCTGCTCTTTAGCAGTGAATCACAAAGTGGAGAATTTTTGAGTGATTTCTTGGACTTCATAGTCTCATTATCATGAATAAAGAGAGTACACAATTGGGGGAGGGGGAAGGAAACCTTTTTCTTCTGGAAGCTCCAATTAGAAGGAAGGGGAGGAGGGAGGGAGGGAGAGAAGAGAGAGAGAAAATGTTCTTTGTATTTCCATTTCATTACTTTTCTAAACTCATGCCTGAACTGCTGAGAGCTTCCTTAAGGCTTGCTCACCTTTCATTAAGCCTGGGACTCGTGGTATCTGTATAAAAGCCAAATTTTGAGTAAACCTGAGGCTATTTACAGTTTCACATTGGAATCATGTGCTATTCAAGACTAAACTTGGCAAGTTTTGTCTGGATCATATGTTTGCTGGCACTTGAATTATGAAACATACCAGGAATGGAGGAAGGGGAGCTCAGAGGCAGCACTATTGAAACTGAATTCAACAAGCACAGTTTAGCTTTAAATCCCTACCTGGAACCAGTCCCCTGGCTAACACATAGCTGATGCTCAATAGATACCTGTTTTGCCAGGTGGAAATATAATTACAAGGTGGGACATACTTTCAGTGTTCTAGAGTTAAAAGTTGACATTCCCCTCTTCATTCTCTATTCTTCCAAACTCAACCATCAGGCTAGGAGAAATAGCATGAACTCTTTGTAAGTGTGAATGTGTATGTTTTTATGTGTGTGTTTCCTTCACTGAACAACTGTTGTTGCTACACACAAACTAAGGGAGAGCAGCTGGAATGGACATCAGAGATTAAGGCCAAATGACCTACAGCCATGGGCTCAGAAGTCAGGTTCAATTGTGTTTCCCCCAAAACTAAGTATCTCTCTTACAATATAGAGTGGGCCTTTCAAGTTCAAGGTGATATAAGAAAGTAGGAAAAATATTACTGCACATAGTCTGCCTTAGTATTGAAAAAAGTAAGACATTACAATACTGAGGCTTTCGCTATGTCAGTTATTGGTAATCTTTATTCTGCCTATGGTAAGCATAGAAGGTAATGAAGATCTAAAGTTCTGAAAGAAAAAAAGAAGTTCAAGTGTAGATTAGCAATTGCCTGAGCCCAGAGCAGAGAGGTTATCAGAGATTTGTATAAGGAACAGTTCCTTGATAAGGAAGTGCTTAGGATCCTAGTCAATTAGAATCTGTTTTCTTAAGATTAGAAGTTGACATTTAAAACTATTTATAGGGAAGTGGCTGTGGCTCAATCAGTAGGGCTCCCGTTTACCATATGGGAGGTCCCGGGTTCGGTTCCAGGGGCCTCCTGGTGAAGGCAAGCCCGCCCGCATGGCGTGGTTAGCTGACCCAGCGAGCACAAGCAGCAAGGGGGGGATAAATGAATAAATAAATAAAATCTTAAAAAAAAACTATTTATAGAACTTTGCAAATTGGATACAGGAAAACACTAAACACAAAACTAATTAACTGGGAGAGAGAAGGGGGACCACAGCAAACCAGACCAGAGAAAGTACAGTTTATTGGACCCCCTCAGTGACAAACAAGGAAATTGAGTCTAAGGCAGTGTAAATGATACAGATGGTTAGTCAGCAAATTAATATCTGGGGATCAGACTGTTCTCTATTGAAAGGAATTTCCACCCAAGGTGATGAGAGGTCTGGTAGAGGAATTCTGGGCAGGCAGAAATTCCAATGTGCTTCAAAATGTGCTGTTTTTAAATACAACAGAGCAAGTTGTTTTTACGGGTACACACAGCATACAACACAATGTCTTAATGTTCCCTTAAAGGAAGTCCATAAAGCGAGTCTTAAATGCCATTACCAACTTAAGATGTGAAGGGTTAGTATTCTGATTCATAGAATCTCCTTAGGTTTGCTAAAATTATATTTGCTATATAGACAAACTGCCTTATTTGGCAAAATAAGGCAATTATCCAAAAGTCATATTTCTCTATATCTTTCAAGAGAAAGTTGACCCAAACTATTCAAAAGTAGCAATGGCCTCCATTTGCCACTTTACTGCCACATATTATTTTAAAAACCCTGAAATCGGGGGTCGGATGTGGCTCAACTGGTTGGGCATCCGTCTCCCATATGGAGGGACCCGGGTTCGATCCCTGGGACCTCCCAGTAAAAAAAAAAAATAAATAAATAAATAAAAAATAAAAACCCTGAAATAGTCTATGCCACTATTTTACTGATTTCACACACATATACAAATGACTTGGTCAAGCCAAATCTTTCTCTTTGCAGAGCAAGAGGAAAGAAAAAAAAAAAAAAAAAAAAAAAGATTGCTGCTTGATCCAAAGGCTGATCCATGAAGGGAAAGTCTGCATTTCTCTTAAGGTCTTGTCGCCTGCTGCCTCCCCAGATGACTGGCTCCTCACGGCCGGTTCACTGACAGTCAAGACGGTCCTCATCTTCAAGGGGAGGCAAATCAAAGTTTAGAGATGGGCACAAGGAGGGGATGGAGAAGTAGAGGTAAGATGCTGTAGAAGGTGCTATAATTACTGCTGTGAGCTGAAGCAGCTTCCTGTGTGCGATTTCAAACTCAAGTATGGCTTGTTTTGACAAGAAATGTAGATACTATTTACTTAGGCAACTGAGTGCAATCTCACGCTCCTGTCCTTGAGGTTTGTGTGGCTTTCTTGGCCTTACTGCTTCCAGATCCTTTGAGTAAATAGATCATCCTCTCTGTCTTTTCCTCCAAAAAAAAATGCAGTTATATAATTTTCCTCAACTCCTGGTAAAATTTCAGATTCTAATTCCTTGTCTCAAATGTAGTGAACAAACTTCAAGGAAGGATAAGCCAACTATCCCACTTTATTGAATTCAGTTTGGGCTGCTAAGTTATTGATGACTGTAACCAGAACTCTTAAGCAGAGAAATGGTGTAACTCTTTGATATTTAACTTAACTGATTTCTCTAAAATAATTCTTTCCCTACCCCCACCCCCAGTTCACCTATGTTTATGTACAACGGTGTGTCAACTTCCTAAAGTCACCAGGGCTTCTCTAGAAGAATCACAAAGCCTGCATCCCCTATCTGGGAGATGGTGAGTCTCAGACTCTCAAGACGGAATCTGTAGTTGTTATTACCAGCACCAAACACTGTTGAGTAGCTCCTTTGTGTAGATTTCTTGGGTAGGTATGTAAGAACTCAAAGAGTGACACAACTATAAAATGTGTTCCTTTTCCTCAGTTTAACTGGGAAAGTAAGGCATGTGCATTAAAAAAAAAAAAAAGATAAGAACAAAAATAACAATATAAGGCAATCAACCTAAAATAAGTGCTGCAGGTCATAAAAACAAGTGTTCAAAAACCAAAGAAGTCAGAAGTCATCAAGGGCTGGAGAAGGAACTATTTTCTTATTTTTAAGGAAGGGAAGTTATAAGGAAGGGTTCTCAAAACTCTTTTAAACATTCCAGCTTCCAAACATTTAATTCCTATCATAAAAATGGAATCCACTGGATACAGATGGTGGGGGGAGGGGTGCATTTCCAAAGTATTATAAAGATAGAAAGTTATTAACCTTTATTTCTGAATGACATCTCAAATTTACTCACAGGATTATTTTCTTCAGTCTGCTCTGGACAAGAAGGCAGCTGCCTTGATGCTTTTTTCTCCTCCTATAGTTTTCAGCAGACCTTGTAGATGTGTGTCTGTAGAAACAAGAGATAGTTGTGTTGGCTGGGACCACACTAGGAGCTGACAGATGGAGACAAACAGATATTTCCCCTCCCCCAGGTCTCAAGAATTCCCAGACTTAGAATAATGAAAGAAAGCTTCCTCAAAAGGAATTCAAAGATTTGAGAACACCCAAAAACAATACACAAATTGATAGCACTCAGAGATGTTTCACAAACTTTCCTCACTTAATCATATCTACATGAAACCATACATATATGAAAAATTAATACAAATAAATTTCAATCATCTCGTGTTTACAAATATCTGAATGACTGAAGTTTTCAGCTTTCACTCAAATGCAGGATTGGATTTTATAATACCTATCCAACTAGTAAGTAAATTTGAAACTTTATAGGATTTCGCTTCTATTTGATAGTATGAAACCTTTTTTTTCTTTCTTTCTTTTTTTTTTTTTTTTGATGTACCAGGGATTGAACCCAGGACCTCCTATGTGGGAAGCAGGTACTCAATCACTTGAGCCACATCCACTCCCCAGTAAGAACTGTTGAACAATGATAGTACACAGGTGCCATATAATCAGATTAAAGACATAATTTTCCAAAAATGATGTATACATAAATTCTGACAATGAGGCAGTATGATTTGGTGGGAAGAACCAGGGGTTGAGATCACAGAGTAAAATGGAGATTAAAAAAAAAAATTCTGCCTCCTTTCAAGGATTGTTGGGAAGGTCAAACTAAACTCTCTTTTTCAAACTGTAAATATCTAAACAAAATTCAGTTCTAAACATAAGGATTATTGAATACCAACCCCAGCTCCCATAGCTGAGTCATTCAACCTCCTTTCCCTGAGTTTCCTATTTATAGAATTTAAAAATATAGGACCATACCTACTCTACTATCTTGCAAGATTATTGTGGGGATCAATTTATTAAAAGAGCATAAAAGTGCCTCAAAAAAAAAAAAATGTTTAAAACACTTTTCAAAGGCTAGGGATAAAATAAAATAAAATAAGACAACATAGCATAATTAGACATCTAGCTAATTCTCTTTTTTAAAACAAAAAAGAAGAGTCTCCTATCATTGAAAAATTATGACTTAATTATAAAAATATATTTCTTTATAACAAAGGATTAAATAGTAATGATAATGAATTTTCTACTTTGTACTCATAAAATCTTCATCTACCCAGGAGCTAAAAAGGTAAATGCATTCCCACACTCATGATTGCTACTTGTTTTATAATTTATTCATACTCATATGCTATTTCCTTTCTAATTTCCTCATTTCCTTAGACTCTTGAAAAATAAAATGACTTTGGTGTATGAAACCATCTTTTAAGAAAGTAAAACTAACATAAGAATTTTTCTTTTAGAATAGCAATCAGTCTTGAGTGGATTCCAAGTACGATGCTAGCCATCTCAGTTTTACTTCCTGAGAGAGCAAATGTACTTATTTTCTTCCCTGCTCTTAAATATTCTTTTTCATGCATGTGTTTATTCTTAAAATATCAGTAAAAGATACTGCCAATAGTTATATGCCAGGTACTGAGCTGAAACCTTTACATGTTTATCTCTTCTTACAGAAATTGTATGTACATATCCCTATGGTACAGTAAAAAAGGCCAGAGAGGTTAAGCAACTTGCCTGGTGTCACACAGCTAGAACTAGAACTGGGCAGACCCCAAATCAACAGTGATTGCAAAATGTAGCCTCTCAATCTCTTTCTCAATCTTTTTATCACAAGACAGGTAGAGTTTTCTTCATCCAAGGAAGGTCACCAACCTTTAGTGGTAGTTGTATTTCTTCCATAATCTGCTTGGTTGAGTGGGTCCCAGAGTTCAAAGACTTCCCAAATATGCCCAAGGGCCACTTTCTGGAGAACACCATCACATAGTTGGTCTTACCCCATCAAACGGTGGGTTGAGCCACAAAACTGAGATTTCATTCTCATGTACCTACTTCTCTTTCTCCTGAGACCCTTGCTTGCTAAGCTTTCTGAATACTCTACTGATATAAGAGATATCAAGGTTGTATTGTAGTTCTACAGTCTTTCAAGACACTGAAACAAAACTAATACAAAAGACATTATCCCAGCAGTTAAACACTCTTTTTTTTCCTACATTTCCTGTATGCAAACCCAAGTGTTGGGCTTTATTCAGTCTGAAGGCTCACTATGTTGATGACCAGGTTTTAAAGATATAATAATAAAAATAATAATAAGGAAAATTTATTGTAAGTCTACCACCATGCTTTTTTTGCAGCCACTCCCACCATCACTAAAAATAGTTACACCAATATCTAGTTCTTGAGTTGTAGACTATGACACATCTCTCTGCTGATGAAAACCAGTGTTAAGTCCCATCTTTAACTGCAGAACGAATTAAACCTAAGGTCAATATTTAAATTTGGGAAGCGGCTGTGGCTCAATCAGTGGGGCTCCCGTTTGCCATGTGGGAGGCCCGGGTTTCGGTTTCCGTGGCCTCCTGGTGGGGGCGGGCCCGCCCCGCCCACACGGCGTGGTTGGCTGACCCGGCAGGCAAGGGCAGCAGGGGGGGGGGGGATAAATAAATAAATTTAAAAAGTTTTTTTTTAAAAAAATTTAAATTTGATACCAAAGTAAGAATTAGTAGTTTTCAAGATACCCAGTGTGGCAGTTCGAGATTATTTTTGTGAATCCCCCAAAATGAGAAATATGTTTGTAAACTGGTCTGTTCCTCTCGGTATGCTAGCCTTTGGTTGTATTAGATTCAGCTGAGATGTCTTTGATTAAATTATTTAAGATTAGGGCTTTGATTCGACCACTTCATTAGGGTGTAAGTCGAGGTTGAATCCCCACCCCATTGGTAGGCTGATATAACTGGATACTCACTCAAGAAGACACACAAAAGAGGAGAAAACTTGGTCATTTTGGTCCTGCCGTGTGACAGAAAGGAGAAGTTTCAAACAGCTAAAGCCCTAGGAAGAGAGATGAACCATTTGCCTGATAGTTTGCAGCTAAGCAGCCGAGAAGCTAAGACAGCCTGGAAAGAAACGAGCCCTATGCCAGTCTGTTATAGGAAGCCCTGGAGAAAAGCCCTATAGGCCAGCCTACAGATGAGATGGGAAGAAGCTGGCCCACAGGGCCTTAAAAGGAAGATGGAAAGAGAGACCAAGCAGAGACCGCTCGCCATCTTGCTTCAACATGTGGCAGCTGACTCTGGTGAGAAAGCAACCTTGAGTTGGACTCTTTAGGGCCTTGTAACTGTAAGCTTTTACCCAAATAAATATTCTTTATAAAAGCCAACAGATTCCTGGTACTTTGCATCAGCACCCCTTTGGCTGACCTAGTATCCCCATGGTAAATATTGATATATAGATAGTTCTTAAGCTTTCCCCTTGACAGTTAACTTGTTAAGAAACTTTAATTGAGAAAAAAGAGCAAAATAAATATGCTTCCTATTTGTAAATCCTGGTCCAAATTTTAAGCTGAAAGTTAAAAAATTTAACAAAATGAATTCCTACAAACACTTCCAAGATTGAAAATGGAATCAATAAACTATTGATTAAGTGATTTTGTACTCGTTTGTTTCCTATGAGGGCTAAGTCCTACGGGTAACATGTAAACCAGATAAGAGATGTTGAATGGACGGAAATTATTCTACCACAAGATAAGACAGAGAATGGGCCTTTCAGGGAGACCCCCAACCAAAACAAACAGAGGTCACTGAAAGGTAAGGGGCTCATTTTGAAGGACAAATAAAAAAAGACAAGAGTAGCCTCCAAGTGGTGAAATGAATCTCAGTTGTGGAAGACTGTCCCCTATTCTGTCCTGCAAAGGATAGTTCCCACTTACTGTGGTCATACTTCATTTTACACTTGTCAGAGCTGTATGCCTTGGTGTTACTCAGGTATTAATAAGCTTCATTTTTACCAAGATTTTCAACACCATGAAAGTGTACGTCTTTCATCCTTCAACCCCCTTGGGACTAATTTGAGCTATGAAGAGCTTACATCGCAGGAAGCAGGTGAAAATTTCATCCCAAATCTTTGACAGCTTCAGAAGCTAGTGCGTTTACATTAGAATGAACCAAAACAATTCTGGAATTTCATAATTGAGGAACCTAGCTGTATGTATGACTTTGACATATTTTGAGAAGTGAAAAAATCAAACTTTTCCTCTTGCCGGTTTCTTCCCAGTCAGTCCCCAAAGTCTTTACATCAAACTTTGCTTTTTCCAGACTCACCTGGCAGGGATGGACCCTCCGGTCCATGAAGCGAGGAGTCTCTGGCAATAGGCAAGCCAGCCTGCAGCCCTCACACCGGCAGGTCCCAGCCTTTTCCCCTGCGTGTAAAGTAAACATGGAGGGGGTAGAGTTGCAAGTTCCCATGAGGCAAGGCCGCTGGTTAGAGTTTCCAGAGGCAGCAGCAGGTCTCTACCACTTCCCTTCCCTGCCATCAGCCAGCCTCAGGGGACAAGGGTAAAGGGCTCTGTTTACCAGACAAACCGCACAGACAAATACCAACTGCTCACGGGCTAGCCCGGCCCCAACTGTAGAAGAGCAGCTGGTCCCTAAAATACCATAACATCAAGAAGCTCTAATCATACAGGCCCCAGCCACCAAGAGACTCTGTTCTAGAAAGTTGTTTGTTTGAATCTCCGTGGGGAGGGACTCTGTCTGTATATTGCTCTAAAATAATACTAAGAACGAATAGCTGATATTTATTAACCACTTCCTATGGGTCAGAAATTCTTCAAAGCACTTTAGAAGTTATAACTCATTTAATCTTTGTAACTTTTTATTCCCCATTTAACAGAAGAGGAAGCTGACACCCAGAGTGTCAGTAAGTTCTTGGCACATGAAAGTCATAAAATAAATATTTGCTAATGAATTTATATAAGTAAGCATGCACTACTCCATATAAAATTCCATAAATAAGGGGAGAGTTTCCAAGATCAGTCCATAAAACCAACTTAACCCATTTGTACTTGGTTATTTTCACACTATTTCATTTAAATGTAATAATCATAAGTTCATTTTTATAGGGATATCTGTTCCAAATTCTAGCTTGGGGCACCATGCAACAGTTTGTTTATTGAGCAGCTACTTTCTGAGACAACAGTAGTCCCTAAGGAAGGCACAAAGCTGAGCAAGGCAGATTCTCTGTCCTACAATAATTGTCCCTCCTCATCCCCCAGCTGCAGCGCCAATGCTGGGAATGGCAGTAAGCCCTCCAGGGTATCAAGGCCCACTCCCTCTCCAGAAGTTTCCATAGCCTTCCAACAGAACCCTGGGGTTCCCTGAGCTGTTACAAGAATAGAGGGCTTATCATCATTTCCCAAATCACATTTTTAAATTTAGTTGATGGGTAGAATTTTCTTGAGTCTTCATTTTCTTTAAATTTTTTGCACCTGTTACTGCACATCTAGTGACAAGTGCTAGCAGATGACAAGATGAATTAACAAGTAGTATATTAACAGAAAAATGGGGAAACAGTCAATCTTGCTTAGCTCACCAGCTTGAAGTTATTTTTGTGGACCCGGGTGTTCACAGTTGTGATTTTACAGTACACATATATATGTGAAACGTAGTAATGTTTTCTGTCTGTAAGATCAATTCTGGCTGTGGGGTGAAATAAAATATATCGCATCTGCATTCCATAGTGCTCCTCAATGGCACTGAAGCCCTTCAGCACATAACGAGATTGGAGGATTACCGAGCTATGCCTCACTTACTTGGTGGGGCCCTCCCCCACACACCTCACCCAAGTACCCCAGAGGAATTTCCCCATCCTAGAGGCTGAACTTGGCCTCTCCTGCCCTCCCATTCACCTGTAGAGGGCTGACATTAGTCACGTGTTTGAAGAGCATCTGCTTAGGAGCCACTTCTCATTTAATCTTAAGAACCGCAATAAACTATTAAAAAAGACCACCTGGCTGAAAGAACCTTCTTTTCCCCTAATGAGAATGAATGCATGTTAAATCCAAAGATGTTTTAAGTCCGTTTGATTAATGATCGGGTTTCCTAAACAGATACACTCTCATTAGGTAAACCTGTTAGAGGTAAACTTCAATCAGCAGCCCAACAGCAAAAGCAAAAGTTTCTTAGCAAGCCAATATTCTTCTCTACTGAATGTTTAAATAAAACAAACAAAAAACCCACCAAATGAAAAAAAATAAAATAAAACTTGGAGTCAGAAACTAATTTTTAGTGTATTCTTTTAGGGTCACCACACATTCAATCTAATCTTTTACATCTATCACTATCCAGCTGATATAAGTGTGCTACAAGATCCTTAATCACCTAGAAAATTTTGCTTATATCCACTGCCCACTAAAAAAAATGTCATTTTTAAAGCATTTTAGGAAGATTTTTAACACATATTGAAAACAAGATTTTTTTTTTTTAGTTAAGGCATTGTCAATCAAAAGAAAGGAAGAGAGAACAAAGTAAATAAAAAGAATCCCCCAATTCCTTGAAAATTCTGCTTAACTGGAGTTTTATTACATGTGAAAAAAATTTTTTTTCTTGTAAGAAATAAATAATGAAATCATTCTATTCTTGGCAAAAGATCTGCCAGGAAATTCCTTTTACATGGCAGTTTCTCTGATGAGTTTAAAATGTAATTTGATTTACAAAGGTATGATTTTCAAACCCAGTTGAAATTTGTTTGTCGTATGAAGTACATCCAGCTGGTCACATCCTGTGCCCAGAGATCCTGCTGTGCCACTTCCAGAGGTACATTTGTAGCCAAAGAATAGCTTAGGTCCTGGGAAAATCTGACTCAATGACATTTTTTGAAGATATAGGCGAGATGTTTTTTCTCCCTGCATTTGGATTCTGCCAATACATCATTTTAAACAGTCTGTTCCCAAAGGCACTGCGACACAGGAAAGGAACAAAGGAACGGGGGAGTGATATCAGTAAACCGAAACAAAAGCAAGTGAGCCCGGGTGCCTGGGGCTTCCTGCCACGCCTCCCAGGCCTCCACACTCTTCTTGGTCCAGCTAAGGCAGACTGCTGCGAGCTTTGGGAGCCACAGATTGTGTTTGTTGATGAGGAAGAGCCCTATTGCTTATCAAATGTGCATCCACTTTCAATGTGCAGAAAATTCCGTATGTTGTACAAAATTCTATTGGAAAGGGAAGCGGCTGTGGCTCAATCAGTAGGGCTCCCGTTTACCATATGGGAGGCCCCGGGTTCGGTTCCCGGGGCCTCCTGGTGAGGGCAAGCCCGCCTGCACGGCGTGGTTAGCTGACCCAGCGAGCACAAGCAGCAAGGGGGGGATAGATGAATGAATAAATAAAATCTTTAAAAAAAAAAAAAAAAAAAAAATTCCATTGGAAATAGCCCCAAACAGCTTTGAGCTGGAATTCCCAGTGAGCTGATTCCCTCCTTATTGCATCCAATTATCCATCCATAGTATCTCTTTGATATTCCTTGTAACTGGCTCCTTCATGATGACTGTATTGTCCACACTTCTTGCCACAACAAATACAGAGATCCACTTACCTTAAACCTGGGTTTTAAGATTAAATTCCCGGTTCAAAGATAGAACTCAGAACAAGATTTCTCCCCTTAGGCAAGGGTTCACAAACTTTAACGTGCATTAAAACACAGAACCCTGGCTCTCATTCCCAGAGTTTCTGATTCAGCTGGTCCGGTTTGTGGCCCAGGAATCTGCATTTATAACACATTCCTAGGTAATGCTGAGGCCGCTGATCTGGAGACCACACTGAGAACCATTGCTCTAAATTAATCTGCTGTTACACAGAGAATAAAAATTAAGCAAGTGTGCGCAAACAGACCTGGCTTTAAAGTTTCCACCTATCTACCCCTTGGAAGAGGAGAAAGAGAATGGAAGATTTCCAGTCCTGGAAAGAGCAGTGTGTGATGGCTCCCACCACTCCAGGTAGGATGAAATTTCCAATGGAGGGAGTCCTCAGAGGAGCTGAGTGGACTTGTCAGAACAATTCTGCCAGTGGGCTCTAGTGGTGTCCTAGATAGCACACGGGCTGCGGTGCATCTCTAGTCACTCCCAGGTCCCTGAAAAGAGAGCCTGGGGGCTCTCCTTTTCATGATTCCTACCAAAAGTAAGGGGCTACTTTCCCAAGCGTAAGTAATAAAGTACATTTTCCAAATTGTATTGCTACAAATGAACCATAATCTTATATTTCAAATATTTGTTTGTCAATTCAAATTTCTGGATCATATCTAAATTATAGCATCTTGCTCATATCTTAAGGCCTATAGGTTCTAACTAATTTGGGAGTCTGTTAATCAAATGAGCAAAGTCTAGCTAAAAATAGTGTTTGCATTGTAGATCTAAGTCCCAAAGGAGGATTGTACAGGGCAGTCATTCCCATCCTAGAAGAAAAGATTACGGCCCTCAAAACACTATATATATCACATACACACCCATGCACATTACTATTCATGTGCTAGCCAGGCAAAGACCAGATATTCAACCATCTTCCAAGTCTGAAAAATCACTCATTGGTCACCATTCAGAGCCATCTGAACGTTTACACCAATACTGAAATAAGCAACATTGAATAGACCCCTGACTGCCAGCCTAATCGTCATTGCATTATGCCTGGGTTACTGCAAAGTCTTCTTTACTGATCTTAATTGGTCAAGATAAGATATTTTAAAGATAGCCCTACTTTAAAAACTTTCCAGGCAACACAACTGGAAAAAGACCTTGAATAGAGCATTCTCTCTCCATACTATCAAGCATGTGTCATACTAATATAAAATCTTAGGCCATTGTTTAATTTTCTATGTGGCTTGACTTCCTAACAGATGACACCCTTTTTGTGTAAAAGGAGAGCAGAAGAAGACTTCAGACAGAGTAGAACCTGCTCTGCACATTGTAGGTCATAATAAATGTTGAATGAATTGAACAGTTTGGTCATCTGTCTCTTCTTTTGAATGTTCTCAGAAGCAAATTTATCAGAACTTGATGTTTCAAATGCACCTCTCATCATTTTTTTTTTCTACTTAGTACAAATCCAAGTTATCTCTGCTTTAAAATTACTAACTGCATTCTTTCAATCTCACCAACTGTTAATTAAATGAATATAAATGTCTTTTTGTATTTGGTGACCAAGAAGTCATGATCTCATGACTTGTCTAAAGAATAGAATATGGCAGGAGTAATGGAACAGCACTTCCAAAATGAGGTTACAAAATGTCTGTGACTTCTGTCTTGGAAACTGTGGTGGTTTGGAGCTATATGTATCCTACAATTACATGTTCTTTAACTTAATCCATTCCTGTGGGTGTGAACCCATTGTAAATAAGACTTTCTAAGGAAGTTATTTCAGGTAAGGTGTAGCCTTCCTCAATCAGGATGGGTCTTAATCCTATTGGAGTCCTTTATAAGTGGAATGAAATTCACACACAGAGAGAGAGAGAGCCACAGAGGGAGTAGCCAGAAGCTTTAATCAACGGAACTGGGAAGAGAAGAGAAAGAGCAGGAGAGGTCACCATATGCAGTACCATGTGACAGAAAAGCTAAGGACCAAGGATTACTGGCAGCCAGCCCCAGAACACCAGTCTCCAGGAAGAAAGCATTGTCTTGATAATGCCTTGACTTGGACTTTCTCTTAACCTCAAAACCATGAACAAATAAATTCCCATTGCTTAAGTAGAACCATTGCATGGTATTTGCTTAACAGCCAAAGAAGCTAAAACAGGACCCCTCCTTGTTCCCTCTTGGATCTCTTGTTCTGGGGGAAGCCAGCTGCCATGTCATAAGGCAGCACCGTTGGGAGACCCGCATGAGTGATCTTGGAAGCACATCTTCCTCCAGTTGAGCCTTAATATAACTGCAACCCTGGCCAAGACTTCGACTGCAGCCTGGAGAGACTCTGAGCCAGAATCACCCAGTGAAATCACTCTGGAATTCCTGACTCAGAAGTTTTGAGATAATAAATGTTTATTGTTTTAAGCCTCTAAGTTTGGGGGTAATTGGTTGCATAGTAATAGATAACTAATATAGGGCTATAATTTGTGCTTCAGACTAAAGTTTGGATATGTGACAGTTTGAATTTTATGAATCCCAAAAAGCAAAAGATTCTGTTTTAAACTACTCCATTCCTGTGGGTGTGAGACCCATTTGACTGGGTTGCATCAGTGGGGCAGGATTCATGTTGAGTCTCCTCTCTGTTGCTTGGGTCTGATACAAGGGGAGACACAGACAGACAGACACAAGAAAATGGAGCTGCCATGTTTGAGTCCACCATATGAGAGAGAGGACTGTAGGAAAACAGAAGCCCCTGAGAAACTCAAAGAGCTGAGGCCCAGAAAGAGACAAGCCCTATGCCTGGTTGCTCACAGCTGAACTCCCAAGAGACGGTAGAATCTGGAGGGGAAGGCAGAGACCTCCTCAGAGATCTGAGGCCATCTTGCTTCATCACGGGGCAGCAGCACCAGGAGTAACAGTAGCTGACTTTGGTGAGAAAGCATTTCTGCTGATGCCTCGATTTGAACATTTCATGGCCTTGGAACTGTAAGCTTTTACTCCAAATAAACCCCTACTATAAAAGCCAACAGATATCTGGTACTTTGCATCAGCAACCCTTTGGCAAACGAATACAGGGTATTTCCTGCTGAAACCCATAAAACCCCAATTTTTTAGGAACCCACTTGCAAATAGTAGCTGGAGGACTGGATTCCTCTATAATAGAATTAATAGTTAAGTGAGGTCACATTTGGTCTCCTATCTGAACTAATAACTGTAAAGGAGAGTTAGATTTTAAAGGATGACCTGGATATGCCTGGAATTCTCTCCTGGTAACTAAAAACTAATTGTGGAACAAGAACTTTTCTAAAGCTAATCTGGGGCCAGGAGAAAACAACTGCTTAAATTAAGGTTGTCTGGCTCCCCATGCTGCTGTCTAAAGATTGCTTGGCAGCAGAGCTCTCAACCCAGAAGGGAACTAATACCTCCCTGGGGACAACTTCCGTGAAACCACATGCTAGTCTCTCTCTCTGTCTCTCTGTCTCTCTGTCTCTGTCTCTCTCTCTCTCTCATTCACACACACACACACACGCTTACACCACCATTACACTGGGGAGGGGAGGGAGGTCTGTGCCCTGGGCTTCTAGGGGCTTATTCAGGAAGCCTTGGTCCATGGGCGTGCTCCTCCATTCTCCACTAGTCTCTTTAGATTTGAGCTACTTTTCCTGGCTATGCTACAGTATTTGAGAAAAGACTGACTCCAGATTTGGGCTCAGCATAACTTTATATCCAGAAACATCACTAACAAATAATATTGTAGTTTCAAAAGGCAAAGGAAGGAATAGTCTGCTGTGCAACTGTCTGGATTTCATACCTCTGAAAGTTCACCATCTCGCTTTGGGGCCCTGTTAGAAGTACAGACAATATTGTGATGGAGTTGGAGGAGAGCTGCAAGGACACAGGCTTTGGACCCAGCCAGAGCTGTGGTGAGGATTACATAATATTGGGTGTTAGGTGCCAATAGCCACTGTACCAGACACCAGACATGTGCTATGCCAGTGTCGGTTACCTCCCCATCCCCTTGGGTGAGGCTGTCTTCCTGCTCCTCCAGTCACCCCAACCCTCATTCCAGCTCTCTTTCTCTTTACTTCCTATGCTCTAGAAAAACCTACTCTCAAATCCTTTGGCCAAACTCAAATGATTGAATAACATCTTAAAATATGCTTTTCCCAAGGATGTTAACAGAAATAATCACGGGATGGCTCAAATAGTTGGGCACCCACCTCCCACATGGGAGGTCCTGGGTTTGGTTCCCAGTGCCTCCTAAAGAAGACAAACTGATCTAGAAAACTGATGCTATGAGGAGACACAATGAGGAGACAAAACAAGTAGGGATAAGAGGTAGCTCAAACGGTTGGGCATCTGCCTCCCACATGGGAGGTCCCAGGTTCAGTTCTTGGTGCTGCCTAAAGAAGACGAGCAGACACAGGGAGCACACAATGTGCAGGCAGGCGAGGGAGCCATCGGTGGGGGGAGGACAATAAGTAAATCAATCTTTGAAAAAAAAAAACAACAACAATAATCAGACACTTTCTCCCAGACACTGAGAGATATTTATGTGGCCTGATGATATGGACAGGCTCCTGAGTCAGATTGCCTCCACTCAAATGCCACTTCTTCCACTTGTGACTGTGTGACCTGGGGCAAGGCAACTGGTGTCCCTACATCTAGTTTCCTCATCTCAAAAATAAAACTACCATTCTCCCAGCACTGTGTTATCACAATGATAAAGTAAGAGAGAGAGAATGAGAAAATGCAGGTGAAGTTCTTAGTAAAGCTCTGGACACTGGAATGAAAGCTTCATGGTGGCAGATACTGTCTGACTTGTGATGGTGCCTATAAGCTAGAACGGAGCCCAGCACAAAGAGGGCCTCAAATACTTGTAGAATGAATGAACTGGTGCATAACACACATGTGTAGATACTATGACATTTGTTAGGCTCTAATACAAAGATAGGCAAATAAGAAAACAGATTATCCACCTGTTTTTGAAATAAAAATAGTTCATATATAAAGTTAGAAAATTCAACATATGATACTTTAATTTTTAAGTTTATTTTTTAAAAACAAATCAATTTTATTGATACATATTAATAAAGCATACACTTCATCTAAAGTGTACAATCAATGGTATTTGGTATAATCACATAGTTGTGCATTCATCACTTGAATCATTATCAGAGCATTTTCATTATTTCAATAACAATAATAAACAAAACACAGACCAAATAAGACAATTCTTTACCTCTCAATCCCTCTCTGTTTCCCCTGCTGTACATAGCTGCTATTTCTGGCTATTCTCGCACAATTATTAAGTTTATTTTAAAAATTCAACCTACAGAAAATGACAAAATGAAAATTTAAAGCCAACACTTCTATTTTCTCCAAATCTTTTTCTCAAAGGAAAGTCTCCAGAAGATCTTTTCCTCATTTCCTGCCAGAAATATAAAAATGTTTTATGCCTGTGGTATAAACAAATGTCAGGAGTCAGAGAGGGCAGAGTAGAAGCAGAGGAGGATTTGGAAAGGGAAGATTGCAGGGCCCTCTGTGGAACTGCATTGACCACTAAGAGCAAGCAAGTGGCACTCTGGGGGATAATTTTTTTTTTAAGTTGTTGAGGTTTATTAAGCAGCAACAGATAACTGATACAGAAATTGGCACCAGGAAGTAGAGCACTGCCATAATAAAAACTCAAAATGTGGCATCAATTTTGGGACTAGGCATTGGACAGAAGTGGGGGAAATGATGAAGGGATGACTAAAGGTTGCAGAAACAGCAGCCTGTGTTCTGATGTGATGAAACAAATGTTTTCACCTGCAGTAACTTAGAAGCTACAAAATGTACCTAATGAACATGTGGATCTGCTAAGAAGATCTCTAGAGAGAATGTTGAAAATGTCATTTGGTTTCTTACAGCTGCTTGTGATAAAGGTACAGAAAAGAAAAAAAAAAGCTAAGCTAAAGAAGGAATTTTCAGTTTGTAAACAGAATGTAGAGGGGAAATGGAAGGCCCAGAATTTGGTGGATTGGAAATAAAACTGCTCCTCATAGTCAGACCGCTAAGAGCAAGCAAGTGACACTCTGGAGGTAACTGATGAACCAGTTGATGCTGGAAGTGTGGCTCCTTTTCTCTGACAAAGAAGATACAAGAACCAGGAAGGTGTCATTTTATTTGCTGCTCCAAGTATCTGGAGGGCAATGATGAGGCCCCATACAGGACTCAGAGCTTACCATGTTGATTGATTAGCAATGTCTGACATGGACACGATAAAAAATATGATATTACTGACACTGCCCCTGCATCTATTTCCTTAAACAAATAAGGAAATCATTTGATTCCTGATTCACTTTGGGATCTCTGGAATACAACTAGAATACCTCTGTAATATTCATTAAACTTATCTTCATCAAATAGGACTTGACTCAGCTGAAAGTGAGAGAAATCCAACTCAGAGGCATAAGGGGAAAGAGGACAAGTTATGGTTCACATAATTCAGAAGTCCAGGGAAAATTCATGACTGGATCCATATGCTCTGAGAATTGCATTAGGGTGGTATATCATGTGCCATATGTCAACTTGGCTACGATATGTGTCCAGTTGTTTGGTCAAGCCAATACTAGCCTGAATGTTACTGTGAAGGTAACTCGCAGATGGATTTGCATCTATAATCAGTTGATTGCATCTATGGTTGATTGCATCCCCAACCAACAAGAGATTGCCTTCAGCAGTGAGGGGAGTCTCTTCATCTAATCAGTTGGAGGCTTTAAAAGTCAGAACCGAGGATTTCAGAAGACAGAAAGAATTTCTGCCTCTACTTCAGCCAGCCAGCAGCATTTCTAGGGAATTCATCTTCCTCAGATTTTCCAACTTGTGGCCTGCCTTACAGAATTCAGACTTGCCCATCCCCACAGTTGCATGAGCCAATTCCTGTAGTAAATCTCAATATGTATATGTTGATAAATAGATGATAATAGATAGATAGATGATGATAGATAGATAGACTGAGATATCAATAGATATACCCTATCGATTATGTTTCTTTGGAGAACCCTAATACAGTGACCTTCACCCCCAGTTCTGATTGACTTGAGGCTTTGTTTTACATCAGGCTTTCCTTTTCTTTGCGGTGGTAAGATTGTCTTCAATAGTTTTAGGCTAATGTCCTACCAGCTTAGCAACCAGCAGAAAGATGTCTCTTTTACCAATTATGCCAGTAAAAGTCCTAGAGTGGGCATACTGTACACCCTGGATCACATGACCACCCGGTAGCAATCACTACCTCCAGGCAGATGAGATACACAGAATGTCCTGAGATTCGAGACACAGAGCCACTCCGGAGTGAGGTCTACAGTATCTGAACAGCATGGTCTAGCACAAAGAATAATCAGAATGAGACTAAGAGAAAAAAGAAGAATGTAAACAGGGCAGCAAAAAACAACAGATAAACACTCTAGGATCCTTTCCACTTAATAGGTGAGAAGGGAGCAGTAGTAGGGACATGTCGGTCCCCTGTCTGCATGGATGCTTAATTGGATTGGCTCCCTCAGCCTTGAGAGCACAAAGTCAGGCAATGAGAAGTCAGTAGCACTGGCACCATGGGATGTTTAGAAAAGTGTCAACTCCATTGTTTCAAAAGAGGAAGCTATTGCCATTCAAATACCCAAAAATAGAAAACATTTATCTATGAGCATAAACTGTACTGTCTTTATGAAAGTTTATTATACATGGAAAGAAAGCAGACACACAAACATCAATCTTGCAAAGGAAAGAACATATGTAGAAATTATATGATAATAAATATAATAGTTATTCTCAAGTTAAAACACGTGATGGAAATAGGCAATCTATTTGAGGTAAATAAATTTATCCTGAATTGTCTTGAAGAAAAAAAGTCTTTGGTCTAAACCAGATGTTTACTTATATGTTACTTTATTTTCTCTTTGCTCCAGCTGTAAAATGTTAAATTCCAAATGGTACAATACTCACCCTTGTAGAGAGTCAAATTCAAGTCTAAACTTTTACCCCAGAATTTACAGAGCATGATAAAATCAGGGGGACGCTATCAACAACATTACTGTAGTGTTTGTTCTCATTTGAAAAATTGTGGCAATCTCTTGCTTGGCATCATGTTTCATGTGTCAATGTTGTAAATCAGAAAAAGTGAGCAGATAGCATCAGAAGGGCTGATACGGCTTATATGACGAACTATTGGAACCTTGCCCAAATTGCTAGAAATTTTTTTTCTAACATAGTTGGCTATTTTTAACACTTTACTATCCTTAAAGCTTTGTGCTGATATGAGGGTGGCTTTTGTTCTGAAGGAGAGCACCTTCTCAGTTCTCAAGATCAAGGATGAAAAAGACAAGCGATCACAGAATAATTCAAGAACCTTTCGTTAGTTTGTTAGGAGTCTAAGTTTGCCTGGGTTGACTTAAACAATAAGAATTTATTTTCTTACGGTTTTGAAGGTTAGTTCCTTGGGGTTCCTTGGGGTTCCCATCACATGGCCATGATCTCTGCTTTCTCTTCTGAGTTCCACTGACTTCCTGCTTCTGGCTCCTCCCTGTGAGCCATCTGGAGTAAGACACACCCTCATTCAGTTGGGCTACACCTTGACTAAAAGTAATATCTTCAAGAGGTCCTATATACAATGGGTTCAAAACCACAGAAAGCAGATTAAAATTAGGAATATGTCTGAATTGGGGTACATAATTCAGTCTACCACACCAGGGCTGCTGTAACAAAGTAACACAGACCAGCTGACTTAAATGTTAGGAATTTATTGTGTCACTGTTTTCGAGGTTAGAAGTCCAAATTAAGGTGCCAACGGATCATGCCTCCTCTGAAGTCTGTAGCGTTCTGGTGGCGGCTTGCCAGCAATCCATAACTCAGTCTCGGCCTCTATCCCACGGCCGACTCTTTACCCAGCAGTCTCCTACTGTGTCCAAGTTTCCTCTGCTTCTAAGGACTCCAGTCATATTGGATTAAGGCTCAACCTGATTCAGTTTATAAACCTTAGCTAATAACATTTTAAAGATCCTATGTACAAATGTGTTCACATCCACAGGCCTAGGGTTAGGATTTTAACATGTCTTTGTGGGGGGGCCTCAAAAGGACACTTTTTTTTTTTCCCACATGCGAAATACATTTATCCTGGGAGTGGATGTAGCTTAAGCAGTTGAATTCCCTCCTCCCACGTGGGAGATCCCCCCAAAAAACAAACAACAAGCAAAACAAACAAAAAAAAAAACAACTCAGGGAAGCCAATGTGGCTCAGTGGTTGAGCGCCAGCTTCCCACATACGAGGTTCTGGGTTCAGTCCATAGCCCCCAGTACCTAACAAAAAAAACCACACACACCTTTGTCCTGACCCAATGGGCTTAAGCCATTTCAGTAGCTACTCTAAGTCCAAAATCTCATCCAAATCAATCATGGGTGTGGTCCATCCTGGGGCAAAATTCCTTTCCATATGTGGTCTGTGGTCCTGTGAAACCTAGAAAACAGGTCACCTGCTTCCCAAATACAATGGGGGACTAACATAGGATAGAAATTCCCACTGCAGTAAGGAAAGATTGTAAGGCTAAAAGGGGTCACATGTCCCAAGCAAGATCAAACCCAGAAGGGCAAATTCCATTAGAATTTTTTTCTTTTTGAGGGGCCAGGGATTGAACCCAGGACCTCGTATGTGGGAAGCCAGCGCTCAACCACTGAGCCACATTGGATTCCTTGAGTTGGTTTTCTTGTTTGTTTTGCTTGTTATTTGTTTTTGTTTTTTCAGGAGGCACCAGGATCTGAACCCATGTGAGAGGCAGGAGCTCAACTGCTTGAGCCACATCCACTTCCTCTACTGGATTTTTTTTTTTTTTTTTTTTTTTACTGGGAGGTACCAGGGATCGAACCCCAGTCTCCCCATATGGTAGACGGACGCCGAACCTCTTGAGCCACATCCGTTTCCCTCTATTAGATTTTAAGGCCTGAGAATAATCTGTGGCTTGATGCTCTGACCTCTGAGCCTGCTGAAGTAGCATTCCTACCCTTCCCAAGTGCCATGGTGGTGGCCACACACTCCCTAAACACCAGGGCAGAAACCCCACCCTCTCCAAATGCTGGAGCAGGCTTGCCCTCTCCAAATGCTACAGTCTAGGGCAGTTGCTCCTCTCTTGGCCAAGCAGGTCCCTTTAGCCCATCTATGTTTCTGCCTTTGGGATCATTCTTCCTTCATTTAGTCCCATCTCTGTCCCTTTCAGTCCAGGTTGGCAGTACATCTGCTCATACAAAATTCTCAAAATCCTTGTCGGTCTTCTGTGCAATTCAAGGGGATCCGAGTCCTCAGACGAAAGGCTCTTCCACAGATCCTTCGTGGATAATTTCATTTCCATTCCTGACACACTGAGATGGTTAGTGGGATCTATGTGTCATACACGTAATCTCTTCAGCAAATAGTTGTTCAGCAGCACCTTCGTGCCAAACCCTGCTCTCTGGGAACTCATCTCCAGGGAACTCAGGGAGGGCCCTGTGAAGGCCGCTTCTGGCCCTACTCAATCTATAATAAATCTCTACAAACACAATCCTGAGGAGTCAACCAAGCCACTCTCCCAAATTTAGAATTGATCTTATTTTAAATCACAAATTGATAAAGAACATCTCCAGATATAAAAGAACTCTTAAATAAGTAGTTCATGATTTTTTTTTTAACTATGCCATTCCACCATTAACAATCTTTTTTCTTAGAAAAAACTATTTTATATTTATGTATTTTTTAATCATTTCTTTCAAAGCTTTGGAATCAACCTTCAGATTTAATTGTGAGGGGTTCCCAAGTGAAAAGGAAGAGACTTTATTCCTTAAATATTTGGACAAAATTATATATTCTGTACTATTTTAATGCTTTCAATCATCAAATTCTTTTTCTTCAACCTAGTATTTTACCTCTGTTTTCAGTCTTGAATTTTAACTCATAGAAATCTACTTTCTCAAGGTGTAAATGACTGCTAGAATATTTTCAGTTACAATCTTTGTCTCTTTAAAAGATAACTTCAGTGTAATGGTAATAAAAGCACAGGGAGTTCTTGGAATCCTTTCTAAAGAGCCCTTTGTTGAGTCAATATTTACAAATCACCTTCTTTGTTTTTCCTCTGTAAATAGAACAATAGAGAGACAGTTAACTAATGAGAGTAGTGAAATGCTGTGTGGGTATGAAATTTAGCTACAGCCTTGTGACACAAACTGGATACTAAATTAACTTGTAATTTTAACTTCAACCATATTATAATAGAATGGAATGTACTTTTTATTGTAACAATGCAGAACCAACGGTCTTTTTATTGTTAGCAAATACCTCATGGCAGAGACAGGCTCTTCTTATGTTTTTCTATTTTCACCTTTTACTTTCCAAATGATTGTTAATAGAAGACCATAAAATATTCACGTCAATTATGTGAATTTTTCTACTGTCATTCTAACCTAGGTTCTACTAAGAATAGTGTGCACTGTGCTAGATATTTAAGAGCTAAGATAAACGAGTAGCCCAGAATCTCAAAAGAAGAGCTAAGGAAGAGAATTTGCTTAGACTTACTGATGTGCTGAGAGAAATATCAGTAAGACAATACAGCATGGCATGGAGGAAAGCCAATAGATTGATCAGTAATGACATCTTGGCCCCAGCTCTAAAAAGTTGCATCTTCATCAGCAAGTCATCAGCGGGTCATTTAACCTGTCTGAATTAACATTCTTTTTTTTTTTTTTTTTTTTTAAAGATTTTATTTATTTATTCATTTGTCCCCCCCCCCTGCTGCTCACGCTCGCCGGGTCAGCCAACCACGCCATGCGGGCGGGCCTGCCTTCACCAGGAGGCCCCGGGAACCGAACCCGGCGCCTCCCATATGGTAAACGGGAGCCCCACTGATTGAGCCACAGCCGCTTCCCCTGAATTAACTTTCTATTGCTGCATTACAGTAACAAATTATCACAAATGTAATAGCCTTAAACAATACAAATTTCTGAAGGTCAGAAGTCTGACATGGGTCTCCCTAGATTAATACCAAGATGTTGGCAGGGCTATGTTCCTTCTGGAAGCTCTAGGGGAAAACTTATTTTGTTGTCTTTTCTAGTTTCTAGAGGCTACCCGTACTCCTTGGCTTATGGCCTTCTTCCTCCATCTTCATCCTTACATCTTCATCCTTACTCTACTGTCACATTTCTTTTTAAACCAGCAAGGAAAGGATCTCTCCTTTTAAAGTTTCACATGATTAGATTGTCCCATTCTGGTAATCCAGGCTAAACACCTCATTTCAAGATTTGTGTCTGTAATCACATTCGCAAAGTCTCTTTTGTCATGTAAGGTAAATATTCACACATTCCAGAGATAAAGACATGAATATCTTTGGTAGCCATTATTCTGCCTAGTATACTATTTTAGCTTCAGTTTCTCATCTGAAAAAACCTCATAGACTGTTATAAGAATAACACATGCCATGCCCAGAGGCCTAAAACCATTTCTGGAATATTGGTCTCCTTAAGTGGTGGTTGCAATGATATTGATGATGACGAAGATGATGATGAAGTAGAAGAATATATGTACAGACTATTGTCAAATAGAGGGTTGGTGGCTGAATTTGAGAAAGATACAAAATTACTGAAGTAAAAAAAAAAAAAAAAACGGGGGGCGGATGTGGCTCAACTGGTTGGGCGTCCGTCTCCCATATGGAGGGACCCGGGTTCGATCCCCAGGACCTCCCGGTAAAAAAAAAAAAAAAAAAAAAAAAAAAAAAATTACTGAAGTAAGAGTGAAAATGTATGGAAGGAAGAGCAAATCCTCAGGCTACCTAAAAAATAGGAGTGTATTCTGAAAACTGAAGTCAGAATTTAGGAAAATTTCCCATAGTGGAGATAAGGAAATATTTTAGCCCCCTTAAATTTGTTTTTCCTCTGAAACTAGAGTAAAAAATTTAAGAAGACAAATATAAAGAATCATCCTGTGGGAAATGTTTCTGATTACAAAAAACAAATATTCTTCAGGAACTAGATCAAGGAATAGACCATCCTCCCAGGATATGAGACAGTCAGGCAAGAGAGAGAGAAAAGAAAACAAATAATTTGGGTATGATAACAATGCCTGTATTTCATTCCTTGGCTGAAAAATTATACATAGTAAATTTTTCTAAGAACTAAATGAATTTTTCCAATGAAAATGACTTAGCAGAGGCCAGAAAAGATAAAGGAGGGCAAAGGAAAGAAGAAATGGATGATTTTCAAATAATCTTCTAAGACAATAAAATGTTATTTTCTGCTGCTAAGGGGTATGGAGTCTTTCTTTTTCAAGTAATGAAATTGTTCTAAAATTTTTTTGGTAATGAATTCACAACACTGTGATTATACTAAAAGCTATTGATTGTACACTTTGGATAGATTGTATGAAATATGAATATATCTCAATAAAACTGCTTTAAAAAAAGATAACTATCTCTCTCTTTCTCTCTCTCTCTCTCTCTCTCTCTCTCTATATATATATATATATATATATAAAACTTTCTGCTATTATTTTACCTTTTATGAAAGTATTTTCCAGTAAACTGTGGTTATTTTAAATATCATTTATTTCAAGTTCCTCTCTACACAATTATTTGGATCTAACTTTAATATTAAGCATTTCAAGGAATTTTTAAAAGCTAAACTACTCACTATATTACCTCAGCACAATTGTGGTATTCAAATGAAGTGTTGTAAGAACAGTTTCCAGCATAGGAAAGTTTAAATCCTCAAAGAGTTATGTAAATGGATCCTCATCACTTCCAAGCATTAATATCAGCTTTAGAATGAAGTCACTCAGGATAAGTATTCAAGAAGAAACAAGTTTGTTTACCTGACTGACAACTGTGTCATATAAATGTGGCATTTAATGTGTTCAAATGTTCATGGAACATTGTCACAATGGGTGGAGATTCACACAATAACTGAAAGAATATTGAATCCCCATCCTGGAGAACTCTGCCACATTATCTGAAACAGCAAGAATTCCCCAAGTGCAGAGGCAATGGCTAGTGAAAGAGGATGGTCCATTGATGGGCCCTTGATATAGATGACCATGCTTATGAACCTTTACTCTTGAAATTGAAACTTAGCACAGTATTACAGGGTGCCTAAGCATTACCTTCTGAGAGCCTCCTTGTTGCTCAAACGTGGCTTCTTTGTAAGCCAAACTCAGCATATAAATGCAATAACTTCCCTGCAGCATGGAACATGACTCCCAGGGATGAGCCTCCCTGGCACCAAGGTATTATTACCAACTACCAACTAGCAAGGCAATGGAAAAAGACATTGGCCAAAAGGGGGAAAAGATAAAGACAAATGAGTTTATATGGCCAAGAGACTTCAAAGTGAGCCTGGAGGTGATTCCAGAGGTTACACTTATGCACATCTCAGCAGGATCTCATTGACTGCCAAATTAGACACTACCCCAAACAGTAGGGCTCCTGAGGGCTCTGGAGACAACCAGGAACTATGGTCAGGGTAGATACCTCATGAGTTTCATGCCTTGTCAGTGGGCCCTACTTTGGGGTTTGTGCTCCCCAGTGTAACAGAATTGGACTCAGTTGTGGTTTCCCTACACATGGCTCTTTGGTTCCTTCTATTTGAACCTATAGTCAGTGCTGGAGTTGGTAGGTGTTGTCCAAGAGACTTGAATCTTTGAACTGTCCATGTGCCAGCTTGGCCCTGAGCCTCAGTGGAGTTGCAACACTTACTCTCAAGTTCACTGAACTCACCCAGGACAACTAACAAGGAGGTGATGATGGACAACCACCATACCAAGGAATGGAGAGAGCCTACAACTGCAAGCATGAGCATCCCATCCATCGGCCATATGGGATTGAAGCACCCTCTGAAATAGAGGTGGAGTGGACATCACTACCCCAGAATCCTAAGGACTGGGGAATGAACTATGGACTAGAGTGGACTTACTGGTATTCTACTATAGACTTATTGTGATTCTAACAATGGAAGAACTTATATCATTGACGTGGAGGCAGTGGCCACTGGAGGTTTTGAGGTCAGAAAGAGGGAAAACAGGTATAATACAGAGGCATTTTTGGGACTTGGGAATTGTCCTGAATGACATTGCAGTTGTAAATCTTGCCATTATAAACCTTTCCATAACTTACAGAATTGTGTGGAGAGTATGAACTACATTGTAAACTATAATCCATGCTTAGTGGCAATGCTCCAAAATGTGTTCATCAATTGCAATAAATGTATCACACTAATGAAGAATGTTGTTAATGGGAGCAAATGTGGGTGGTGTGGGGAGCATGGCATGTGGGAATCCCCTATATTTTTTATGTAATATTTATGTAATCTAAATATCTTTTAAAAAATTAAAAATTAAAAAAAAAAAAAAAAAAAGAAATGTATAGTGGCTATGAAGACGAAGTCTCATAATGGAAGATCTTTAATTTCAGGAAATTTACCGTGTCTGTTAACAGAACCAGTACAGCTCTGTTGAATTAATTAAAATATGATAAATTCATATTTTAAACAATGTCCATTCCAAAAGTAAAGTAATTGGGGGAGTATAGTGCTTCTACAAGTCAAACAATACAGTTGGGAAAAAAAATCAAACCATGTGACAATCCACTTATGTCAATTTCTCACACATCTAAATCATGCTGACCACACAGTAGTTGTAATGACATCCAGCTGGCTTTGAAATCTCTGACTAAATGAAGATGCCTCTACTGATATTGACTCAAATGATGAATCTGCATGCTTTGACAAAGACATGCATACAAATCAACTGTGAAGGCAATTGATGCTGTGTTCACTGAACAAAAAAAACTTATTTTTCCATTTACAAAGCCTGGGTCCCATTGAGTGAGAGGCTTTGACTTAGCACAATGTCATTGTTACTGAAAGACACACACAGCTATATATAGAACCATCAATTCATAAATATTAGTCAGACTGCTATGTTCTCAAGGTGTTGTCCTTGCCCACATGGAGCTTAAATCTTGTTTTATAAACATGTATAAAACAATTTGAGAACAACAATGAAGATAATGCACAATAAACTGCTGCATAGAGAGGTATAGCAACAATTCAGAGAAGGTAGACATAGATGTGATCTGATGACTTCAGGGAAAGCCACAGAAAAGGTGAAACCTGATGGGCCCAGCAGAATTCCTACAGACATTAGAGTCCAGAACGGGGCTGAAGGAGGAAGTAAACATCTGAGTTAGTAAAGAAATGCTGAGGAAGTGAGAAAATCAGTCTGAATAAAGCAGAACCTTATCTGGAATAATCTGACAGGCAATTTGAATATGTTGGGAATTGGCTCTCTATTCCACAGGTACATACTGTCACAATTTAGTGTGCCCTCTCTCTCAGAGAACTAGCTCTACAGTGTCTCTGTCTGTCAAGTGGAACTAACACCAGGGCAGAGAAGAATTCTTAATGGTTTGCCTTTGCTGAAAGGCTGGGAAAGAACAAAAACAATGGAACAATTCTCCTAAAAGGAACATTTTTATTATTAAATTGATTGGAAACTGTATGTACCACCAGAAAAGCAAGTTATAGTTAGGCCATTCCTGTAGGTGAGGACCCATTGTAAGTGGGATCTTTGATGAGGTGTGACCCATCTCATTCAGGACGGGGACTTAATCCTCTTACTGGAGTCCTTTATAAATGGGATGAGAGAGAGAAGGCCACAGAAGAAAGAAGTTTAAAGCAACCCAACTGGCAAGAAAAGGGAAAGACCAGCAGATGCCACCACATGCCTTGTCATGTGACAGAAGAGTCAAGGATCCCTGGCCACCAGTCTTGGGGAAGAGAGCACTGCCTTGATGATGCCTTGATATGGACATTTTCTCTGCCTCAAAATTGTAAACTAACAAATTCTCATTGTTAAGCAAACCCATTTCATGGTATCTGCTTTTAGCAGCCGAGGAAACTAAAACAGCTTTCATAATGATATTATATAGAAAAATGATCTTAATAATAAAAATAAATAAATAAATAAATAATAAATGTGCTTATGCTCAGGAGATTCATGCTGAAGCATTTAGGGGTGTGGGGTCATGATGTCTTCAACATAGTTTCAAATGTTCAACAGAAAGGGTGTGTGTGGGGGTGTATACAATATATGTTATTAACAATTGATGAACCCAGGAGAAGGTTATATCAGTGTTGATTGTACTATTATTTCAACTTTTACGTAGACTTGAAAATTCCCAAATTAAAAGTTGGGGTATAGTCCCCTCTTTATGAAGGAAGAGGAAACACTGCAGGTGAACCTTGAAAATTAAATTATGTGCATCTATATGAAATTATACATACATGAATTATGTGTGTATATATATGAAAATAAGTAGAATGTTCTTTTTTAACAGCTTTATTGAGATATAATTCATATACCACACAATTCACCCATTTAAAGTGTTCAATTCAATGGTTTGGGATATATTCATAGACACAT
Organism: Tolypeutes matacus; assembly: GCA_026826555.1. Taxonomy (NCBI): domain Eukaryota; kingdom Metazoa; phylum Chordata; class Mammalia; order Cingulata; family Chlamyphoridae; genus Tolypeutes; species Tolypeutes matacus. The sequence continues at coordinate 3,752,168 of JAKSZT010053792.1, read as the reverse complement.
GTAACCATCATCATAGTCAATTTTAGAACATTTTCATCATGTTAAAAATCACCCTTCTAGCCCCTAGCCCTGCCCCTCCAAAGCCCTAAGCAACCACTACTGTTTCTGTCTCTATAGGCTTCCCTATGCTGGCCTTTCATATGAATGGAATCATATAGTGTGTGGGCTTGTGTGACTGGCTTCCTTTACTTAGCATGATGTTTTCAAGGTTCATCCATGTTATAGAATATATCAGTGCTTAAAAGATGTAGAACAGTTTTTCTTACATTATGTACAATGAGGATGTTTCATGTCTTCCTTGAGTTACACAAGTTTTGAGAGGAAAATATAGACCACATCTTATGTAATAGGTGCCATCATTGAGTTCCTTCTGTGTACTGGCCACTTTCTATACATTAATTTGATTACTCTTCTCAGTTGCCTTGAAAGATAGACATTATTACCACTTTTTTGTAGGTGAGAAGATGGAAAAGAAGTTAAATAACTTCTGGCAGAACTGGAATTCAAACCACAGTTTCAGTGACTCCCAAATCCATGCTCTTTTCACTTTGTGCCTCTGCCTCCCAGGTTCTAAAATATGGCAAAGGCATTATTTGGCTTCTTAGGTTGCCATGTTTAACCAGTATGACAGTTTTATGTGTCACCTTGGTTAGACTATAGCACTGAATTATTTAATAAAACATTAATCTAAGTCTTGCTGGGAAGGTATTTTGTAAATGTGATAAACATCCACAATCAGCTGACTTCAAGTAAAGTTTACCCTCCATAACGTGGGTGGGTTTCATCCGATCCTTTGAAAGGCCTTAAGAGCAAAACCTGAGGTTTCCTGGAGAAGAAGAAATTCTGTCTCAAGACCTCAGCATCAACTCCTGTCTTAGTTTTCAGCCTGTAAACCTGACCTGCAGATTTCAAACTTGCCAGCTTGCACAATTGTGTGAACCAATTCCTTGAGATACATCTCTTTATCTCAAGATAAAGACACACACACACACACTGTCGGTCTGTTTCTCTGGAGAAACCTGACTAATACAACCTGGGACTACTGGCCTTCAGCAGCGCTTGAAGTAGAAAGGGCCTGAGAAGAGTATGATTCCTCCAAAGGATACATGTCAATGAATCCTTCAGCCGAGGTGGTTATAGAAGGAATGTAGAAAAGAAAAATCCAAGAGTTAGCATGAAGAATCATTAAGTTTGCTTAAAAATAATTTTGTAAGATCTAAATCTATAACTACACACTTATGGGATAAACAGTATATAATTTGCTCTCAGCAATTGTAGCAGTAAGTGTACTTGATCTAAAAATAATTATACAGCATGACAACTGAACACAGAGAAATAATGGTCAGCATGGAAAGAAGACAAAAGAAAATCAACCATTCAGAGAAGGCAACACAGTATGTGTGCAGGGGTGGGCAGGGGGGATGGTGAGAATCACTGCTGGATAATGTAAATAAGTATTAACTTATTTGTAGACTTATGTGTAGAAGTAACTGAAAAATCCTAAGAAGCTGAATTAGCTGGCGCATAGGCAAACCCAACTTAGAAATCCAGGGGCACACCGTCTCTGCTTCACCTCCAGCACACACTTTCTAGTCTTTTTCTGTCCTCTTGCAGTAGAACACAGGCAACCTCACTGCTATTAAGTTGCTGCTTGTCTTGCAGAACTTGTTACCTCTGTGCTTGCCTTGTGACTCCCAAGACAACTCCTAGTGTTCATTACAGATAAAACAAAGAGACGACTACCTTCATTCAACTGACTTTTATGGGCATTCACTGTGTTTTAGCCATGTTGCTAGTATCCAGACAGATAATATAATTTGCAGGGCAAAATGAAATAAGGCAAATCGTTTTCAGTGCAAAATGACAATGCAGGGCCCCTTGTTCAAAATAAAAAATTTCAAAATGGTGAAAGTATCAAAGTAAGTATGGACCCTTCCGTGACAGTTTGAGATTATTTTTGTGAATCCCAAAAAGAGAAAGATTATGTTTGTAAACTAATCTATTCCTCTGGGTATGATACCCTTTGATTGCATTAAACTCAAAAGATTTAAGCTTACTTGATAAAATCAATTTAGGGCCTCTAATTGGCTACGTCCTTAAGGTGTGACTTGGGTTGAGTACCTGTGACCTTGGTGGGCCTTTATAAATGGGCACTCACTCAAGAAGACACACAGGAAGAGAGAGAGCGCTGTCATTTTTTATCCTGGGGCCCCGGGGAAAGATGAGCCATTTGCAGAAGGAAAAACCAGGCAGACATCAATGACCATCTTGCTTCAACACATGGCAACTGACTTTGGTGAGAAAGCAACCTTGAGTTGGACACTTTAGGGTCTTGTAACTGTAAGCTTTTACCCCAAATAAATACCCTTTATAAAAGCCAACAGATTTCTGGTACTTTGCTTCAGCACCCTTTGGCTGACCACAGTTATGGACCACAGTTAGTGTAATAGTCTGATGATGTTCTTTCATATTCTGTAGCATATGTTCCAAAACAATGTAAGGTTTGGTGGAGGGGTGATGTACTGGAATTCCGCACATTATGCATCATTGTTTTGTAAGCTCACAATTTCTCTAATAAAAAATTCTTATTTTTTTTTAAAGTTTGTACTTGCCTGCTTGTCTGCAACCCCAGTTTACAATCAGACCTGCTGGGGCAGGAAGTACGTCTATCTTAGTCACCTTTCACCTTGAACATCTAGTCTAATATATCTGATACATAAGTGACACTCAAATATTTGTTGAAAAAATAAAACCTCATACATTAAAAACTCTCCATTTAATGTACAACTTCATTTCTGTTCATTTTTAATGTACTAGACATGGTTTTATGCCTCTGTGTGTGAAAATGTCATTCACTAATAAGGAAAAGGTAAAAGAAAAAAGTTACATTTTATGAACAAGTATGTCCCCAAAGATTTTTAACTAATTCATTTATTTTTATTAGAGAAGTTCTAGGTTTACAGAAAAGTCATGCAGAAAATACAAAGTTCTCATATACCCCCCTCACACAGTTTTCCCTATTATTAGCATTTTTCATTAATGTCTTACCTTTGTTACAAATGATGATGCAATTTTATTATAATTATACTATTAATTATATTATAGTTTACATTAGAGTTCACTGTGTTGTACAACCCTGTGCTTTTTTTAAAAAAAAATTTATTCTAATAACATATGTACAACCTAAAATTCCGCCCTTTAACCACTTGCAGATATATAATTTAGTGGTGTTAATTATATTCACAGTGTTGTGCTACCATTGCCACCATCCATTACCAAAACTTTTCCATCACCCCAAACAGAAACTTTGTACCAATTAAGCATTAACTCCCCACTCTCTACTACCCACCCCAGCCCCTGGTATCCTATATTCTATATTCTGAATCTATGAATTTGCTTATTCTAATTGTTTCAAGCCAATGAGATCATACAATATTTGTCCTTTTGTGTCTGACTTATTTCACTCAACATGATGTCTTCCGAGTTTCATCCATGTTGTTCCCTGAATCAGGACTTCATTCCTTTTTACTGCTGAATAATATTCCATTGTGTGCACATAAACATTTTGTTTATCCATTTGTTGATGGACACATGGGCTGTTTTATCTTTTAGTATTTGTGAATAATGTCCCTATGACCATCAGCATGCAAATATCTGTTCAAGTCCCTGCTTTTAATTCTTTGTCCCCAAATATCTTGCCACACTTGAGGCACTTGCCATTTGACCTTCAGCTTCAGGTGTTCTTGGCCTGCCCACCACATAGTCAACACCCGTCTGAGCTTAGATGGTGTCCATTAAATCAGCAGGTCATGGATATGGTTCTTAACTTAATGATTTTAGTATTAATCTAATGAATGATCACGATCACTCAAAACAACGATTTCTTCTTATGCTAACTGTTAATTTTCCAAAGAAAGTTGTAGGGTGGTTAAACACTCCATTAGAAAAACCATTCAATGATAAAGAGTTTGTTCTTTCATTCATTTAACAAATATTGATTAGGCACACACTATGAACCAGATGTATGCTAAAAGATGAGGATGAAGTGATACACAAGACAGACACTTTCTTTACCAGGAGAATGAAAACTTTAAATAAGGATTGCTATTTAAAAAGAAAAAAAAAAAAACAAAGGGAAAAAAACAACTAAAGAAACATTGCCTTTGTTTGAACAATCAAAGGTCCAATTTTCACAAAGGTGAAGCATCAGCTAAGGAGGTGATTTTCACGATAGATTTATAAGTATCATAACTCCAAAGCAACATGGTTGTTAAGAGAGAAAATATAACAACTGAAGTTGAAGCAATCAATGTCAGTTGTTGGAATATCTGAACTGAAGATTATGAAACAAATCATAGAGACTTGTAATTGACAATTGCTATTTCCAGAGTTATTGCAAAGTGCCTGGATAAAGAGAACTTTATGTTTGTTTTCCAAACATTTTCATATATACCCTCATTTAATCCTCACAATCACCCTGAGAGGTAGGGAGGGCGACCATGTTATAACACCCAGTTTAGAACTGAGGAAAATGAAGCACAGAGGAGTTAACTGACTTGCTTTTCCTCCCTTCTCAAATTAGTGGCAGAACAAGAAGTGGAGTCATGTCTCTAGCCCAGTGGTCTGGTCTTTAGACCAATGTAGAAACCAATGAGATAAGGTAGTTCTACAGGGCCTGGCTTAAGAACACAGAACAGCTTTCTCAGATGCCATGACCCTGCCTCATATGTCTTTCTAAAGCTGTAGAAAATGCAGCTGGGCAAATGTAGCTAATATGTTTATCCACAAGAAATGGTTGCTTCCAATTCTTTGTTTTTATTATCAATTTTAATTACTACCATTAGAGGATATGCTTTTATTCTAGAAATAGCTCTATGAAGTTTATTGAAGAACTTATGATGGAACATCTGTGATCTCTTTGGGATTATTTATTATTCCTAGTGTTATGTATGATTCTTTAATTATGATTGCTTGTCTTGGTCTCCAGGTCATTAGAGAAGTTGAAAAATCTCTCTGTTCCTGACATAGCTACAAAGAAGGGCCAACATCACATGATGCAGTAGAATGTTTTACTTTCCTCAGAAGCAGAGCATACTGCCAGCATGGCCCACATCACTCATTCTTAGGAGGTCACTGCTGTATGCCATTCACATATTTGAGACTTCTAAGAAACATCTGAATAAGTCCCAGCCTTGGTCTGAAGAAGTTCACAGACCAGTAAGAAAACCCTGAAATGAACACAATCACATGGGAAAATATCAACAGCTCCTTCCATACGCATTTCTGCGGGCCTACTTACTATGTGGCTGCTCATTGCTAAGTGCTCCTTACACTACATTATCTCCTTTAATTCTTTTAATCTCTGGGAAGGTTCATCATCTCATTTCATGGCTGAGAAAACTGAGGTTCAGAGAGGATAGCGAGTTGCACACAATCACAAAATGAGTGACCGAATCAAAACTCACACATCTTTAGACCGAGCATCTAAGAATCTCTCCATGCTTGCGTTAAGGAGGTATATGTTAATAATTATGCTTCAATGATAGTTTCTTTAGGTAAGCAAATCCTTTTAGCTGAAAACACATTGTTGGTTTAGAAGACTTACAACAGAAAGACAGCAAAAAGCAGACGGACGTTCAGTACTCAAGTATGTGAAATTTGGGGAGAATGGGAAGGGGGGAAAGGGGAGAAGAGTGGTCAAATCATCCCATTTGTTTAGGGAAAAATGAAGGGAATACATTTTTTAAATGCTTTACCCTTAGTCTCCTATCATGCCTCCTGCAGGACTCAATGGAAAGGAGCAAATTTAAAGAATTGCTCTGAATATTCATCATAAACTGTTCTTATTTTATTGTTTCTCTCCTCTAACGCCCTTCCTATAAAGACCCCAGTTAGTAGCCTGCAGCTGGCCCTAGAAATACAAGCCAGAAACAAATCATGACTTGTTTCTCAAGAATCAAAAGCATTTATTTACCAATGTTTGCATCCTCGTTCTATATTTAGTCACTAATCTTTGCAAATGATAAAGAAACAAGAATGAGTACTGAAAACAGAAGTAAGAAGTATTGTTAATGATGTTTTAAGAACATATATATATATATATATATATGTTCTTAAAACATCATTAACAATATATAACAATATATATGTACAGGGCACTTAGAGTTTATTATCAGTTTTCTTTAGCCTTTTCCACATGCACCTAGCTGAACAACTAAAGTAAGTGAAGAATCAAGTACCTCAATCAAATTTCCTCAATTAGGTTGAGGCAGACTGATTTTATTCCCAAGAAATGAGTTATTCATTTATTTTTAAAAATCAATAGATATCGAATTGCAAATTATTATCCAAATAATACTATTCTATACAGTTATTGCCATTCACCCAAAGTACTCAACTGTATTTCAAACAGCATGTGTTCAATATACTTTGATTAAAAACTCATGACTAAGCATCATGGTCATATCTGTGATACAGGAAATCAAAGTATACCAAAAAGCATGTTTCCTTCAAAATACTTTAGACAAGCTGTGGCCACTCACTCTATCAGGAAAGAGGGCACGGGGTCTCTGAGGAAGGAAGAGGTGCAACCTGGGGCAACATTTTCTCTAGGATCCCATATTTACCATTGTTACACCCCAAATTAGATCCACTAATTGGGTCTGAGACCAAGGCCAGCAGACCTAGTCGGAACCAATCCTCCAGTATTGGTCCGTAACAAAGAGAAATTCTAAACTTGTTGACACACTGTCTTAAACATCAGCAATGCTTCATCTGACTCTCGTTCTACCTCTCTAAAACAAGCCTGAATTAGAAGAGATGACTGAAGACTATGGAAAAGAAAAGGCTGCTTTTACCCTGAAGTCTATATTGGGTTTAGCAGAATAATGGCTCCCTCCTCTGCCATAGACAAGGCTGAGTGTTGGAAAATGCTTTATGCCTCAGGTATACTGTCTCACTCAATCTTCTCAGAAACCCAGTGAGGTGATGACTAGTATCTTCATTTTAAGGGCGCAGCAAATGGTGCTCAGAGGGCTGAGATGGCCGGCTCCCACTACGCCATGCTACCTTCCTGTGATTTTGCTCCAGGGTCAAGAAATTTCTCCAGAGTCACTATCCTGTCCTTTCTTTGTCTGCTCTGATTTTCCCAGTTTCGATCACTTTACCACACAGCAATATTCTGCTCCTAAGCCCCTTTTGGGATTGATACCTTGGTTCAAGAATCTACCTAGTTTTCTACTTCAGTTTCTGCTCTAAATGTTATACCTTTGATCCCTCTGGATTTAGATCTCATACACACACCCAGTTCAAGTCCTTAGGATAGAAGTCTAATCTAACATCTGAACAGAGTTTGGATGTTAACATATGGTCAGGTACTTACTCTCCCATCCTCAACTTCAAACATATGATGAAAGGACTTGCAATAGGAAAGAAGGCAGGGAGAGAGTAGGTGAAAAGGGAAACAGAGAGTAAAAAAGACTGGGTTTTAAAATGCCAGTGACATTCTCACTTTAAATGGCTCCTGCAAGGCTCAATGTAGCCTGTAAAGCTGGGATCAGTCAGCAGGGTGGTTGAGCTCGGAGCCCAGCACCTGCAAACAAAGCACTAGCAGGGGGAATTTAAAAACAAACAAAACGTTTGGGCCTAAGTCACAGTTTTAGCAAAGCTGGACCTCAGTAACATATGGCCACTAATAATAGGAAACATTTATTCACTGCTTTCAACGTGCTAAGCACCTTTCAGGGAGTTTTGCTGTCATTTTCTAATTACCTATTTCTGTGAAGTAGGCATTATTGTACTCATTTATCAGCTAGTGGAACCAAAGCAAGAGGTTCAGTGTTACAAACTTAGTAATTGTCAAAACAAGGATTTGAACCAGCTATTTTGATTCCAAAAGTCACGTGCTTAGCCACTGTGCTGCTCTATACCTCCAACCTGTTCTACAGAGCTAACACATTTCAATCAAAATGTTTATCTGAGCCTTAAAATAATTACATTCAATATGCTTTGGGTATATATGGAGAACCTTGCTCACCTTTTTTGATGTTACCTAATTAATACGCTCAGGATTTTATCATGTGAGTCAATAATTACAAATATTATATCATCTCAGACTAAGGGAAGAGCTTCACATTTATTCAATATTTATTCAACAAACATTTGAATAACTACTGTGTGCCAGCCTTACCTTGAGCTTGGCTCTGAGGATACAGTTGTGAAGTGATCACAGTCTATTACTCCTAAGGAGCTCACAACCTACTGAGGAAGACAGATGTGCAAAGAGATGGCCAATATGCAGGGTGGTAATGGCTCTGTGGGCTACATCCAGAGCGTACTGCTCAAAAGAGGGAGCAACTCCTTCTGTGGGCAGACCAGAAAGGGATTCCTAGAGGAGGAGTTCACAAAACACAGAAAGAGGAAGAGTAAGCCATGTAGAGGTCTCAGCAAGATCTAAGGTGTAGATGTGAGAAAAGAAGGTAATGTGTTTAGGGTTCCCTATCTTCCATTATATAATGCTTTAGCATCTGTTATCTAGAACAGCAACAAGTACTGCTATGGCAATATGAGGCAAGTATTTCCAACTGCACTGTGTTCTTTGGCCCAAAACATTACCTTATTTGTCTAGAGTACACAAAGGACCAGAAAAATGAGGAGGGAACCTGTCCAGGTAAGGCCATTAACGATCCAAAGAAGATCTTTTTCTAGAAGCCTCATTTTAATATGATAGAAAAAGTGATTTGAAACAAAGGTTTAATTAAAAAATAGAGAGAATGGTTTCTGGAAGTAAGGAAAGAAGGAAGGAGGGTAGGAGGGAGGGAGAAAGGAAAGGAGGGAGGAAGGAAAGAAGGAAGGAAGGAAAAAACTCAGGTGAAACCATTTTTTCTCAATATATTTGGGTTTTTCTTCTGTTGTCAATTCAACTCTTGAATACAACTGTCTCAGAAATAATAATACAGACTTTATCAGTGAGGCTAATAATGTAAAATAGTGTATAAACCAACAAAATATGAGTAAAACCTTGCAATCTATTTCTTTACTTTCTCCTCACTGATCAAACACAAGAAGTATGGGGCTTATATTTGTTTGCCATTGTTAAAAAAATAAATTTAATCAAAAATGTCTAATGAGAACTGCACATATTAGTTTAGGATCAGAAAAGTAGACTCTAATTAATTTAGATCCAGCAGTTACATAAATAAAAATTGAAATGAATACAATTATTTCTTTTCTGCTTTATTTTCTACTCTCAGAAGAGGTGTGGAGTGGCAGGCATTTGGAAATTGAATGTTAGTTCTGCCACTCTATAAGTCTGTAGCTTGAACAAATCACTTCACCTCTCTGCGTATGTTTCTTCAGTTGTAAATAGGGCTAACAATAATATCCATATCACACAGCTGACAATTCAGACAAGGCCATGGTCCTAGGACTCACTGTTGGATCTAGACTCTAGTGTCTAGTGAGATGAGACACTGACATTAATTTGTTTCAGTACTTTGTTGGGAATTATGCTAGCAAGTGACATTTATGAAGGGGCAAGGGAACGCAGAGGCTGGACACTTAACTCAGGAAAGGAAGACAAAATTAGGCAGATTGAGAAAGAGGGACACAAATATTGAAAACAATGTGTGAAAAGAAATGGATGCTTGGCAGTCTGTCACATTCTGAAAATTTCAAGTCATTCATTCATCCATCCATTCATCCATTCATTTATTCTTCCATTCATTCAACATAAACATATTGAGGTATTCTCTGTGTAACTCTATGTCCTATCCAGAAGATATAACATGTCCCCTAGGGGGTTCTAGTCTAGTAGGGAGGCTAGATAATTAAAACATTGAAGAAAAAAAGAGAAGCTGTTCACCACACTATGGCCAAAATATGCAGACAGTGATGGGAAGCACAGAGGAAAGAAAGGCACTTAAATTGGGCTGGCTTATCATAGAAGCCTTCTCCAACAAATTAAAGACTGAGCTGATTTTTGAAGAACATCTCAGGAGTTAACCAGATAAATCAGCGGAAGAGAGGAAAGAAGAGTCTAAGGAGGGGAGCCACATGTGGAAAGACATAGGGAGTAAGAGACTTTTGAGAAAATCCAGGTGTGATTTGTGCTTTGTGAGGAGTAGTGGAAGTTAAACCTAAAGTTATAGTGTGAGTCTGGCCAAGAAGGATATTATGGAATTGGTCTTGACTGTGAACTCAGTAGGCAGCCACTGAAGAATTTAAAGCTGGGCCCAGTTAAGATTAGATCTGCATTTTAGAAACTTCATTTTAGCTGCATTGTGGGAGTTGGTTTAAGTGGGTTGGAGAGACTGGCAATGAACCAGTTGAAAAATATTGAGGCCATGAGAATAGAAAGGTGGCAATGAATTTTAGAAAAGTTCTAGGAAGTTGAATCAACACTACCTTGCAAACAGTTGGATCATGGAGTTTAGTGAGAGAGAGAGAGAGAAAAGACCCTAGGTGAAACAATTAGGAAAAAATTAAGCAGAGAGAACCCAGCCCCTATTAAATGATCTCTATGTACCAGACATTTTACTGGTTGTAATGTATCCATGACCCTGCTTAATCTACATAACAACCCCATGGCATAGTTATTATTACCTCAACTCCGAGGAAGGAGCTAAATGTTAAAGAAGTCATTTTCTTTTTTTTTTTTAAAGATTTATCGCCCCCCTCCCCCAGCCCCCATTGTTTTGTGCTTGCTGTCTGCTCTCTGTATGTTCTTCTGTGTCTGCTTGTCTTCTCTTTAGGCAGCACCGGGAACTGATCCTGGAACTTTCTGGAGTGGAGAGAGGCGCTCAATCTCTTGTGCCACCTCAGCTCCCTGGTCTGCTGTGTCTCTTGTCTCTCCTCTGTGTCTCTTTTTGTTGCGTCTTCTTGTTGCACCAGCTCTCCCCGCAGGCCAGCACTCCGCGTGGGCCAGCTCTCTGCTCAGGCCAGCTCACCACGTGGGCCAGCTTGCCTTCACCAGGAGGCCCCAGATATCGAACCCTGGACCTCCTATATGGTAGGTGGGAGCCCAATCACTTGAGCCACATTCGTTTCCCAGAGAAGTCATTTTCACAAAACAGGCAAAGTGGTGAAGACAGGATTTGGTGTCTGGTGCCAAAATATGGTGACTTATCAGCAAATGATAGCATATCTCCTGAGTGGATGGGCACTGACACAATTCAAGACAGGAAATTTTGAATAAAGAGCAGGTTTGGGAAGCAGCCCAATATGGTAGGGTTGAAGAAAGAGGAACACCCATGCAGTTAAGAGGTAATCGACACTGCAGGTAACACAGGAGCCATGGAGATTGAGGGAGTGAGCAACAGAGTTGACGACCTCTCAACAGGCAAGATACTGGCTGACAACTGTTTACTGGATTGGATTTGGTGACAAGAATACTGATGGCTTGTAATCTTGAAAAGAACCATTTTAGGAGAGTGGTGGGGACAAAACCATATTGTGACGGTTAAAAAGTGGCTATGTAGAAAAGACTAAATCCAACTTGAGACCAGTTATAAGTGCTAAGGAGATGGAAAAGGAGTTATTTCTAGGGGTGAGCCTAGTCAGGGAAGGCTTCTGCTAGACTAGACTTGAGGGAGTAGAGATTTACAGCAACTTGACCACTGAATATGTCCTGATGTTAGTATTAAAGGTAATGTGGGAAGTTTGCTGATTCTACCCAGCTAAAGAACTCCAAATATATCAAACAGTATGCATTTTTCCAAGGACTCAATACCAAATATGGGCCCCAAAATCTTCCTCCTTAACTCTTTGTGTTTTTTTTTCCATGTATTTTTATTAGAGAAGTTGTGAACTTACAAAACAATCATGTACGTGTGTAGAATTCCCATACAAACACCCCTCTACAAACACACTACATTGTTGTGGAACATTTATTACAGATTATAAGATAATATAATCAGACTATTACCACTAAGTATGGTCTATAGCATATAGTTAATACCTAGAATATAGGTTGTTAGGAGATAGGAGGAGGGCTGAAAAGGTGTACTGATGCTTTATGTATGTGGAAATTTTAATTAACTTGACTGTAAAAGTGTGGAAATGGATAGAGTTGATGGTAACACATTATAGTGAGTATAACTAACACAGCTGGTTTATAAATGGGATTGTAGCTGAAAAGGGTAGTCTAGGGATGTAAATGTCAATTGAAAGAAACCTCCTTAACTCTTATAAGCTTTATACCCTGTGAGATTCCAGGAAAGAGAATCGTAATCAGGTTCACAGTATGCGTTTGGAAAGAATTTAAAAAGAAATGCTAATTATATAAAGAAGAAAATGTACGTATTTGTATATGGTTGTATATTTATATTCATGTACATAAACAGATATATATAGCTTTATTTCTCAGGTGGAAATCCTGCAAGTAAGTGTCACTTCAAAACCTCTTTGCATAGTTTGGATTCCCAGCCTTTGATCTTTGTAAACTCCGCCCAATCTAAAACCAGGTTCACACAAAGAAAATAACAAAGTTGTGTGATAGACAGTATTACTTTTGGTTCTTTTAGAAGCACCTATGAAAGGACTTCGTTAAGTAGTAAAACACAAAAAGGCTTACGTTTTAACCACATACATTTAAAAATAGTCTTTCAAATAGGAAATCCTTCCTATTAAGGCTACTTCAAATTATGAAGGATGTAATAATTGTCAAATATTTCAAAACATCTTGTTCAGGAATCAAGTTATAGGAATTGTGAAAAGTGTTTCTTAAAACTCTTCTTGCAATAAATCTCAAAATATCTCTAATTTTAATCATTTCTATTTGGTCACTTGAGAGCAGTGGTTTCAGTCTCAATTTTAACAATTATCATTGGGAACTCTAAGGCAGAATTGCTTAGATTTCACCTCAAGGACATAAAGCAATATCAACTGGATTGTGTGCTTTGTGGATTGTTTTATAAGAAATAAATTATGTAACAAACAATCATATAAAGCTGGCAAGAAAAAAATTCAACACTAACAATATTTGATATGAGAGGACAAAGCTTGATTATTGTGAGGGAAAACTCTTCCATTTTGTCTGATATTCTTAATGGTCTAGTTATTAAATATATCCCTGAGTCAGAAACAGTGATAAAAATCCTGATCCCACATAATATTTTCAGAGTGTAAAATTCCTGATTGAATTTTTAGTAACCTTTTTGAACAATAAGTAGGATTCATACAAAACAGTAAAGAAAATATCAAAGCAAGATTTCCTTGGTTTTAATTTTTACTCCGATTTAAAAATGAAAATATATTCCTTTTTCCCCCAAAGATACGGAGCTAGCTCTTCACCTTTCTTGAACTATCCAAAAGTGTAACTGAACATTTTCCCACAAGACTCTGAGCATATTCTCCATTATTTCTGTTTTATTTTAGGCCACCTTCAAAAATGCCCTAAAGCTCCTAATGGCCTAGTATCTTAGAGACCTGCTTAGTGAAGCTTATCTAACCCTGTCACCTCAGAAGCCTTGCCAGGAAAGCTGAAGAGTTAGCATCCTTCATTCTGCCACCTTGCTGTTCTCTTGTGCCTATTCACTCCTCCAGAGAGAGCTCTTCCTAGGACCTCCACAGAAGCTGTGAATGCTCCTCCCTGGGAGAGTGCAATGAACTGTGAGGAGTGACAGCCTCTCCTGCTGCCCAGGTGACAGCCCCTGCAGACCCCTTTAACTGCTTATAAGCATGAAATGTCCAGGAGAGACTGAGCTTCAGGAACACAGACACAGCCAGAGTAGCTGCTATTCAGCTTTGCCTTGGCATCACCACTCCCAGTGTCGGAATAGCAGGGAATTTGACGTAGATCCACACTCCACCATCCAGCCCCAATGGACTGGCTGCAGCAATAGCCCAGAGGCAGTAACTGGACAGCAGCTTCTGAGAAGCCACAGTCCCCATGCTGGGCAACCTCCATGAGGAGAGCTTTTTTCTCCCATTAAGGTTGTTTTTTAACTCTTTACTCTTCCACATTTTTGAGAATTTTCTATTTATTTATCTTGGGTTTTTGTTTGGTTTGGTTTTTGTTTTTATTGTGTATGTGTGTGTGTTTTGTTTTGTTTTTATTTTAAGGTGTGTGTGGAGGGCTTTTTTAGATATTTATAAATTTTGGTCCCATGACTACCTAAAAAAGATTTTGAGGATAGTTGTTTAGTTGATTTAATAAAACCCCGGAGGAAGTGACCAGCAGTGACCTGGCACCCGATAGAGGAGTATCTCTTAATTTCTGTTTCTAAATTGTCATTTTCTAAGTTCCTTGGAGACATGGTAATTAAAGCCATTACAATAGAGAGCTAGGAAAGTTCATCTGGATCACAATATGGTCATACCAGTTTCCAGGAGAGGCAGTGCATTACCACCATGTTTTCCAAACATTCTTTGGTTTTCTATCGCCAAAGAACACTTTTTCTTTTCCAGTTGCCAACAAGCCCCAAAGGAGCAGCAATGGGTTTCTGAACTCACTGATTTCTTATTTTCTGGTCCAGCCTATTCAGCACACCTCTCCCAATGCAATCTTCCAGGGCTGGAGAGTCTTCTTGAAACCCCCCTTTGGCACTAGAGCCACATTGCAGAAGGGTTGGGTGCTCTTATTTTTTTAATGAACTCTTATTCTTTTAATGAACTCACCTTCAACTTTCCCTTTGCTTACTCACTTTCCTTATCTCTGGCTATCTGTGCTACTTACCTCGCCCTCACCTAGCTGTAGAATGTTATCTGCAGGATATACTGTCTTTCAGAGTCATAATCTGATTACATAATTTTGCATACCATGAGCCTGGCAATAAGTGTCTAGAACACAATACACAACACTGCATAACAATTATCTCAGCCCTGAGGAGGTTATAATCTAGGTCAGACAAAAACTAGACTGGATAACAAGGAAAGCGGAGATGCAGACAACTGTAAAGGAGATATGCATTAGAAACATATATGAAGGAGACCGGTGGGCATATAAATTACAGCTCCCTTTTCTATGAGTAATATAAAAATAAAACATGATGAAAAAATATACATGTATTTTTAAAAAAAGAAAAGAAAACATTCCCTAAAGCAGACATGAGAGTGAAAACTAATAAATAAATAAAAGCTTGAGAAGGATTCCAGACTATACAGACCCTGAATGAGAACAAAAGCACTGAACTCAGTTTACAAAAAGAACTGAGTTAAAGAAGTATGTTGTGAGGGGGTGGATGTGGCTCAAATTGTTGGGTGTCCGTCTCCCACACGGAGGGAACTGGGTTCGATCCCTGGGACCTCCCAGTAAAAAAAAAAAAAAAAAAAAAAAAAAAAGTATGTTGTGGAGAAGCTTGGCATGATCTTATTTGTTGGAAAATGAAAAATATGCTTGACACAAAATTTTAGATAGATTTGAATATAAAACTTTAGAAGCCGAGAATTCACAGGCCAAGTAGATTTAAAACTGTTTTACCACATGGAAAGTAGTTTTGGATCAATTTCATTGTCTCATTCCATAGATTGTGGTGTACATAAGATGGCAAATAAATAAGAAAACATTAATGAAACTTTCACCATAAGATTTTATGCAGTTATATTCTATCAGTTGTACAAAATTTATTGGAAATTGGAAGACATTTTCTCATTTTGATTTTGATTTTAGGCTTGTTCTGTATCTGATTAAACATGTTTTAGCTCAGAAATTCAGCTCTTCTCTCTCCTTTTATTTAATAGATGAGAAATTTAGACTTTGGCACACTCTATTTTTATTGCAATTATCCCACAATGAAGTTGGCAGGAAAATCAAGTAGATGGTTTATAGACACAGATAAAGCTCTGTAGAGTAAATAACATACTATGAGAACACCCAGCAATTTAACTGCTAATATCCAGCTTAAGCAGCTGAAAGCTGGTGCCTAGAAAGCTCCAGAATGGTGCCCTCCTGCAGCTAAGAGTTGTAGTTTCGTGTGTATTTAAGGTGAGGCGGAAAGGACCCTGACCCTCCCCATGGGTAGGGAGAGTACACGTTCGCTTTAGCCTCTGCCCCTGCAAGAGAGCCTGGACCAAGCTGGAAGCAGATTTGTAGCAGGGAAGATTCTCCCAGCTTGTCTTGGGCTGTGCTGGCTGCTGCACTCCAGGAGGCTCTGTCAGTAGCTCCCCAAGGGAGAAAGTCACATTTCTAACCTCTTCTCTGTGGGGTGAGGAATGTTTGTTTCTAAACAAGGGTACTCTGCACTTTTCAGAGCCTGTTGAACCAGTACTGTGACTGCTTACCTACAGGAAAATCTCAGACTTCACTGTTACACCTAAAGGAGCTCTGAACAGTGAGTTACTATATAATATCATCTAATACAGAGGAGATCTGAACGGTCACTAAATATATAAATACAAAGTTCACCTAATATAACCGTCTGGATTCTGGGTGAGAAGCCAGAAGCTAAGGCACAGAAGAGGAGCTGTTCTTGTCACACAGCTAATCAGAGGCAGCACCAGGACTGGGACCCTCTCTCCTGGTTGCCAGTTCACCGCTTCTTCCTCACCCCAGCCAACAACTCACCATCAGGAAGCCATCCAGAGGGGCCGCTTCTAAGGGAATGGCAGGGGATCACACTGAGGGACACGCATTCACTCCTCTCTATAAGCCCCACTGGGCAAAAGCAGGCCCAGCTCTACACCCACAAGGTAGATCCTCGGGGTTCCCAGCACTTCCTTCACCTTCATGGGGGCGAGGCCTTCACACTGAAGCCCTTTGGTGTGAAGCCTGCAGCAGTGGAGCTATGGGGAGGGTTTAAAAATAAATGCACTTACGGTTACATACGAAAGCCTATTTCAGACCCCACCCCTAGGGCCCAGGACTAATCGTCCATAAGCAGAATGTAAGCAATATGTTTCACTCTTTCTCCAACTCAGTATGGGAAGCCATAGAGGAATTAGCTTGTTCCAGGGGTGTTGAGAATGAATGGTTTAAGAGCAAAGGCTGGGGTCGGATGTGGCTCAACTGGTTGGGCGTCCGTCTCCCATATGGAGGGACCCGGGTTCGATTCCCGGGACCTCCCGGTAAAAAAATAAAAAAAATATATAAAAAAAATAAATAAAGGTTAAGTTATTTAAAAAAAAAAAAAAAAAAAAAAAAAAAAAAGAGCAAAGGCTGCCCTGAGAGGTGTCTGTTAACATCACACAAGTAGTTTCTATGGTAGGCAGTTAAGAGGTGTCGAAGATGTCGTTTGCTCAACACAATTCCAGAGCAAATAACCAAGCATAATGCCTGCATGTCTAACTGCTCTGCCAGGTATTATGTTTAATGGATTCTTTTTCTCTGGTTGTATTAGTCAGCCAAAGAAGTGCTAATGCAAAGTACCAGAAATCTGTGGCTTTTATAAAGGGTATTTATTTGGGGTAAAAGCTTACAGTTACAAGTCTCTAAAGAGTCCAACTCAAGGTTATTTTCTCAGCAAAGTCTGTTGCCACATGTTGAAGCAAGATGGCGGGTGGTCTCTATGAGGGTTCAGCCTTCCGGTCTCTCAGCTCCAGGCTGTCATAGGGGTTGTTTCTTTCTGCACTTTCTCAGTGCTGCAAACTATCAGGCGAATGGCTCATCTCTCTTCCCAGGGCTGCAGGATCAAAGTTCTCTCCTCTGCTGTGTCTATGGAGCTTTCTCTCTTCCTGTCTTTTCTGTGTCTTCTTGAGTGGGTGCCTGTTTATATCAACCCACCAAGGGGGCAGGGACATAACCTGAGTTATATATCCTACTCACTGGTCTAATCAAAGCCCTAATCGTAACATAATTTAATCAAAGACTTCTCAACTGAATCTAATACAATCAAAGGGTATTACACCCAGAGGAAAAGACCAGTTTACAAACAATCTCTTTTTGGAATTCATAAATAATCTCAAACAGACACACTGGTTTATTAGGAAGACATTTCTTATTGTCTCCCCTCCCTTCCCCTCCATGGCTCCCTTGTCTGTTTGTTATTTTTTGCTCGTTGTTTGTGCTCGTTGTCTGCTCATTGTCTGTTTTTGTTTTTCTTTAGGAGGCACTAAGAACCGAACCTGGGACTTCCCATGTGGGAGGCTGGCGCTCAGAGGTTTGAGCCACATCTGCTCCCGGGAAGACATTTCTTAGGAGTGACATATTTGAGCTGGGGAACAACAGTAGTTTCCACATGACTGTACTATCTACCTGTTTCTAGAATGAGAGTGTTAATCTGGGGTTTGAATTCAGGAGGTACATAAACTTAGAGTCAGAATCCAGGGAGGCCCATGAATTTGGGAAACTATAGATCTTTGTTTTCACTAACTTTTAATTAACATTTAGCAACCTTCAATTCTGAATGTAGGCAAGAAACCTACATGGAATTATTGGCTTTGTCAATAATAATCATGGAAGTAGCAACTGTTGCAGATATATCAAAATTTCATGTATACTCAACATACCATATATATCATAACAGGCTCACAATTGGAAGTTTTGGTAGCTATTAGACTACCACTAGATATTACTATTTAATGCATTCATTAAAAAACAGACATTATATTATAGCTTCTTATATATGTGTTCCAATATCATAAATTTCTTTGGTAATCTTATGTATTTTATTTATGCATTTATAAATATTATTCTGAGAAGGCTTCATCAGATTTCCAAAGGGGTGTGTTGCACTCAAAAGATTTGAAACTCCTATGGTGCCTGGAAGGACAGTCATTAGGGAAAGCAGTGCTGCACAGAGCTGTGGAAGTTCAGGCATGTCATTTACCATCAGAAGAGGATAGAAAGATCTACAACACACTAGGGAATCATGGGAAACTGATACAAAATGCAGATAACTGCTCTCTTTTCCCAAAGATCTGAGTTGAGTTCAGTTGACCTTGGTGGAGAAAAGAATCTGGGTTTTTGTTGGTGGTGGTATTTGTGGTTTTTTAAAGAGATTTTAAAGCAGGTGGTCTGACACCCCCACTTAGAGAAACACTGCTACTGATATTCTGATATCCTAAAGATTTGGGGATAACATTTAATACCTATTCTGAATTGATTATTTCTTTCCCCATTCCTGGCTTGTGAATCCATAATTAAATAACCTAACAAAAAATTCACCACTTTCCTTAAGTTTTAGAAGCAAAAATAGTTGTTAAAGTATTTTAACAAGTGAAACACAGTCTAGAGTAGTATTTATGCTTCAGTACTTTTAAAGATAGAGGTAATATATTTTTAAAAAAGAAAATCTACAGAGGTGTGGAAAGTATTAACATGTTTCTGGAGCATCATGTACTTTACTGATACGAAAGATAAAGGAAAGTAAAGTTGTAATGCTTGCGGGCTTGTTAAACTCCTTCAAAGCTTGATTTTACAAGTACTTCTGCCTTTTTTGAATTATGTGTTCATCTTGTGTCCACATGGAGAGCTGCCTGCCATTTTGCCAAGAAGTTGATAGCATTTGCGAAGTAGTAATTGACATGTCTTATAGAGAGGTGCACAGCACTTACAGCGCCTGTAAACTGGCTTCAAGTGTTCCGAGTAAACAGATGAATTACAATAGCCTTGCAAGGACAAGTGTGTTTGCTCTGGGGCTGGGGCACAGGCTGTTCCCTCAAAGCTACTAGTACACCCTTCGGGGAAGGCCTCCTAATAACAGCCATTATAATTTGAAGGGACAGAATTTACAAAACAAGTTAAAAAAAAAAAAAAAAAAAGATAGGTTTTCATAGCGTCTATCCTTTCAGCCTCATCTGATTTTGATTGCACATCATTATATCTGACACAAAAGTTCATCTGCTTCTTAAGACGTTTACATTTCTCCCAATATACTTTATGGTAGATTTATTAGAGCATATGGAATAACAAGAAATTCAGGGCTGGCCTTGCGCTTGCACAGCTTTGTCGCTCCAGCTCCCGACGTCGCGACCTTTCCACTGCACTTCCTCTGGGTCCTCCTAGCTCAGGGTCTTGACTGCCCCAGGAGGGCTGAGGACAGGGTTGGGATATCTTGGCTCTGCCACTGAACCAGCTGCATGACATTGGGCGAGCAAGTTACTGAGTGTTTTCAAACTTCAATTTCCTTAGCTGGATAAGGGAGCTAATATGGTAGCTGTGAGAAACTCTCACTTTTTGGACACTTATCTCTTTGTGGTAATGACCCTGGGGCAGCATTTCCAGGAAGATGGTGCTGAGGGAGCCTGGAATCTGTAAGCCCCACTCCCACCCCAGGAGCTCTAAGGACACCTGGCTGCTGACGGAGTCTCCTAAGAACAGTTAATGATCGCTGCTCATTTACAGAAGGGTCCATTTCAGCAGTCTTTTCAATTGACCTTTTATATTAATATATTTATTTTCTTTTCAGTTTCGTATTTATTAGCAAGAGGCAAGTCACGGAGTTTCCCTGGGGGGGGGGGCGGGGGATGTGTTTTTAAAAGTCTCTGTTCAAAAATAAGAAAATATTTCCAAACTTTTTTGCATGAAAAGGGCCGCAACAAATGCCTTTGAACTCAGTGGATACAGCTCATAGCTAACTTTCTCTGTACATGTTGTTAGCCAAGGCAAAGTTTTCGCTCACTTGGGATTCAGAGATTTTCCTTAGAAAATCTGACTTAGGTGTTACAATACCTTTTAAAAAGGAGGAAGAGTGGAGTGCATGCAGTTCAGTGGTTGAGAACCTGCTTCGCAAGTGCGAAGTCTGGGGTTCAATCCCCCGTACCTCCTAAAAAAATAATTAGGAGAAAGAAGAAAATAAATCACCGGGTCAGCCAACCACGTCGTGCGGGCGGACCCGCCTTCACCAGGAGGCCCTGGCAACCGGGCCCGGAGCCTCCCACATGGCAAACGGGAGTCCCACCGATTGAGCCACAGCCGTCTCCCCCTTTTTTCTTTTTTTTTTTTTTTTTCTTTCAAGATTTTATTTATTTATTCATTTATCCCCCCCTTGCTGCCTGTGCTCGCCGGGTCAGCCAACCACGCCGTGCGGGCAGGCTTGCCTTCACCAGGAGGCCCCGGGAACCGAACCTGGGCCCTCCCATATGGTAAACGGGAGCCCCACTGATTGAGCCACAGCCGCTTCCCTTCTTAATCTACCCTTCTGTAGAGTAGGAAGGGCCTTACTTCTCAAGCTCTGGGAGGACAGAATTTTTGTGTTAGGTCCCCACTCAAGCCTTCCTTTTCCTCAGGGAATTCTCATTATTTGCATTCAGCAAAGTCACATTAAGGTGTGAAGGACTGATAGACCTACTGTGAGTTATCAGGCCCAAAAATGGTTATCTTTGAAGTGGTTAGCTCCTAACCCAAGGGAATGGATCTTTGAGGGTTGGATTTATCTAAGGTAATTTTAGTCAGATGGGCTTTTCTAGCCTTCTCAAATGTACCACAGTAAAAACTGTGTTTGGGATTGAATCATTTTCCCCAAGCCAAGTCTTAATCTTTATTACTGGGGGTGTGAATCCATTTTTAACTAGGACCTTGGAAGAGGTGATTATTAGCTCAGGTGTGGACTCATTTGTGAACAATATCTTCCAAGATCGTTTTTGGATAAGGACAAATTGAATCAGAGTAGGTTTTAGCCCTCATGGTCAAAGCCCTTAGGAGAGGAGAACTAGAAAGAAGCACAGTAGACTGAGCAAAAGTAATAGAAGCCTGAAGGAGAAGTCATGTGACAGAGGCAGAGATGCCAGCCAAGAAACCCTGAGAATAGCAGCAAGCAAGCACCAGAATGCTATCAACTCTGAGAGAACACAGGGTCAGTTGGTCTTCATTTTGGACTTCTAGCCTCCAAAACCATGAGGGAATAAATTCCTGTTGTTTAAGCCAACCCATTGGTGATATTTGTCATAGCTTCCCTGGTGACACTATGTCTGTGCCTTTGGCCAGCACCGTCTGTCTTTCCTTTGGAGTTACAATCCTCCACTCCCATGTAGACACCTCTGAAATGAATGATGTAGCCAGGCTTGTCTGCAAACTCAATGTGCTGGGCTTGAAGCTGGTCATTTAGAAAATTCCTCTCACTAAAGAAACAGCAAAGCCATTTGTAAGCATGTCCTTCTCTGTTTACAAAGCAGGAATGGAAGAGTAAAAGATTTTTCTTGCTATTGGTGGTTTTTGTTTGTCTGTCTGTTTGTCGAACTCAAAAAGCACCACTTTAAGGTTTAAAATGTTAAGAGATTTGTCCATGATCAGTTGGTCAGCAAATGGCAAAGGGCAGAGCTAGAAATGGGAACAGACTCTAAACCCCTTTATTCAATGGCTCAAATCACTACCTGAGCTTTAATCTCCTTATCTGTCTGAGATTGTTGAGAAGCCAAGGAAAGGATTATATGGCTCCCAAGGTCCCTCCTAGTATCTGACTGTTGATTTTACTGTCATGAGAACAGTGACAAATTAACCAACATTGCCCCACCTAAGGGTG
Source organism: Tolypeutes matacus (assembly GCA_026826555.1). Lineage (NCBI taxonomy): Eukaryota > Metazoa > Chordata > Mammalia > Cingulata > Chlamyphoridae > Tolypeutes > Tolypeutes matacus. Next base: position 3,729,834 of record JAKSZT010053792.1, on the reverse strand, counting down.
ACTCAGTGCTGGTCTGCTCTTTTATCAGGGTGATGGGGCCAACCATACCGCATCTGAAGAATAAAATATTAGATATACAAATGCACAGATTAGACTCTCTGGTCACCATAGAAAAACATCCAATGGATGATTGAAGCTTGTATAATATAATATAATGAGGCCATCATGCAAGTGGCCCATTCTTAATATCTGTGCAGTAGAGACGACAATCTGGCTGTCTACACTGTCCCCAGCCCACTTTAATGGCCCCTTGGTGGCCTCCACCTGCCCCTGGAACACAGGAGTCACTCTCCATTTGCTGCTTGAGGAAGAGCATGGGCTTTGGAATCAGCAGGACTTTGCTCTCTTTGGAGTCACAGCTCTTACATGAAATAGCCCACCTCTCCCCCACCCATCACCAAGCTTCAGCACCAATGTCTTCCTTAGGGGCCCCACCCCCCTTCCTGCACCACAACCTAATACCTTCCTGCTTCTCCTTTGTAAGGTTGATACTATAATCAGCCTCATTTTACAGAGGAGGCCCAGGGCTAGTTATAATGGCTGGAAAGGGGAGTAGCGATTTCCAAGTGGAAGAAGAGGTTATAAGCCTGCGAAAAGCAAGAACTGCTTAAGGAAGCTGACCCTGAAGTCAAGAAAGGGGAAGGAAACTTTCTTCCTCTTGTCTCTCCTGCAGAGCAAGGCCCACTTCACCCAAAGACCTGGAACTCAGGGTCCCTAAAAGGGTTCAGTAGGCCAGCTAAGAAAGAATTCAAGAAGCATCTTTCATGTTGCACAGCCCTGTGTTTGAAATGAGGGTTAGAGAATTCACTGTTGACCCCACACTTTTTGCATCGCCAAAGGGTTCCACATGCTGCCTTTGACATGTGTTTGACAGGAGACAGACCCTGTGCTGCTCAGTGCATGTTTCCTGGTGTCAATATTTCCCAGTTAGGAGGAAGAGTAGAGCAGCTCTTGGGTGACATTTCTCCAAATAAACTCCCATAAAGCACAGATTTGTAAAAAAAAAAGAATGAAACCATCACACACCCACTTGCATGTGAAACCCAAATTGTACCTGACCCACGACTCTCATTAAATGAACATGCATAACCATCAGCTATGAAAACCCCAGAAGATCCAGCTGGTACATAAATTAGCTTCTTCCTGTCATATCACCTCTGGTTGAATACTGACTCTGCCACTTACAAACTATGTAGCCTGTGCCGGTCACTTAAATTTTCTGAGCCTCAGTTTCCTTATTTATGAAATGGGAATAATAATAGTTTCTGCCTCTAAAATGGGAAAATTTAATGAGTCAATACATATAAACTGCATTGGGACAATGCCTAGTCCATAATAACGTTATATGTTGCTGTTATTATTGTTATAGCATTTATTAAGCACATATTTATTTAGTGTTTTGTACTTTCCAGGTACCAGTACTGTGTTAAGTCCTAGGAAAGCATAGATGAATATTTTCCACATTCAACTCCCTAAATTGTTTAAAAATTTCTGCCATAACTTACAAAGATATAAATGATGCTGCCAGATAAGAGGAATTAAAAGCAGATAAGAGAGATTCGGCCTAGTGAAGGAGAGGGAGGAGCAAATGTGGAGGCCGGAAAACACCTTCCCTGAAAGGCCACATACTTGCTTGGGGTGGGCCACCACTCTGGCTCTGGACTTCCCCTCAGCCAACAGGAAAGGGCAAAGTTGAACAAGATGAGATTTCCGACTTCTGGGAGCTCTGAGTCCAGTTGAGGAAACAGATGTGTAAACAAACAATTGCAGTACAATGCGAGGAATGCACAAGTGGAAGTCCTATGGGGCAGGCGTTGCTGAGGAAGCCATATTGAGAGGGGTCTTCAAGGATGGCGAGGGTTGGAGACACTGTCCAGGCTAGCGAACAGCACATACAAAGGCCCGCAACCTTGGACAGCCCCGCTGGCCGTGTGGAAACTGTGGAACAATTTGCTGGAGTCTGATCAGAGGGCTTGGGGAACGCATAGAGGTGTTTGGTGAATATCTTTTTCAGTGAAATAATGAAGGGTTCATGATAAGTGCAGCACCACTGCAAGAACAAAAAACAAAGAGCCTCAGAGAAACCAGAGTGATGTTAAGAGATCAGGCAAATTAGCAAAGGAAGAAAGGAAAGGAAGGGAAACCCTAAAATACTGCTTCTGGTAGTGTTTGTCCATTTCAATTTGGATTTCCTCAGGAATCTGTTTGGAAGGAGAAGGTTTTAAGCTTAGATATAAAGAATAGGAGAGGTTTTTTTTGTTTGTTTTGTTTTGTTTTTTAATTTTTGAAGTACTGGGGCTGGGGATTGAACCCGGGACCTTGTATGTAGGAAGCCGGAGCACAACCACTGAGCCGCATTGTCTCCCTAGGAGAGTCCTAAAACAGCATCTGAAGCAGTGAGTTGACAGGTTAGAATTTTGGAATTGTGTGGAATCATTGAAAATTATGAAATGCCGCTCTCATTTTAATTAAGGGGAAATGAAGATTCAATGAATTGCCAAAATAGCTGGTTAATGGTAGAACTGTGGCAAGACCCAAGCTTTCCTAACTTTTCATCCTGAGTCTTTTCCAACTTGACCATGTTGATTTGCCCAAACCAGTGGCCATGTTTTAAGGTCTGATAAAGAACTTCAGAAATGAAGGTGTGAAAGACACAAGGCCAGGATTAGGCCGGAGGGCCTCAGTCGGTGGAACATGTGCCAATTCCCAGGGTCCAAAATAGCTGTTGCGAGATATGAGAGGTTATTAAATACATGTAGAACTCTATCGAGGTAGTTGTATACTTGAAAGTAGAGGAAACTATAATTAGGCCTGTTAATTTATTTTTCCCAATTCTTCCAGCTTGCCATAAATGTATCCTCATGTCTGTAGGTATCTGACTAAGAATAATTCATTTTCAACTAAGAATGGATTCCTGAAATTTAACAAAATTTCATTTTTGCAAATTGTATTGCAGTTGCCTCACCAGCCTAAATCCTTCACCTTCTTGGCTGATGGATCTTTTAGCATGATGTCCTAATACCACAGTGTGGGCTTTTTCCAGCTAGCTCTCAATCAAATGGTTCATCCTCTGTGGACGTATGTTACAGAGCATCTCAATGCTTCATAGACAGCTTCATAGTCAAAGAAACTCTTTGATGAAATCTTTTAAGCAAAGCAAAAAAGTCCTCTATAACATAAATAATTACCTCCCAATTGTACTCCTTTGAAAGCTCTGTTTACATACTGTGCATTGTTTGGTTGTGTTCTGAAAGGAACTCCTGTGTCTCTGTAAAAGCTTACTGGATTTTTCTGGTGTGAATTATTTCCTGGTGTGAATGATTTGCACGTACTCATTTTTTTAAAAAATTGTGGTAACATATATAAGTAACACAAAATGTGCCAGGTTAGTGGCTTAATTAACTTTTGCAATATCGTACTACCATCACCATCTTCCATTACTAAAACTTTTTATCACCCCACACAGAAACTCCTTACCCATTATGCACTAACTCCCCATGCACCTCCTCACTTTTGTGGCATGACCAGTGATTCAGGTTTAACAGAATCTGTTTCCCTGGGTCCAGCGGCTTAAAAGCCCTTGCTGCCCGGAGGGCTATCTCCCTAATCCCAGGACAGAAATCACTTCTGTTCATCTTGGTGACCTCCAGTGCCTACTTAGTACCTGACTTGAGACGCACTCTAGGAAAATTTGGTAAATAAATTGAAGACCAAATGCTCGGCATGGGAGCTTATCTTTTGCAAACCCCAGTTTCCTTCACTGTACCTCTCCATCTTCAGGGGCATTTCTCCTTGATTATACATTGCCCAATAGCTGTCCAAAGCTTCCACTTTGTTTTTCACCCTTATTAATGTTAAAGCACTATATGTTACTATTATTAGCAATATTAACGTATACTAGTTTACAGATTAAAAAGTCCTTTGTATTGATGCAGGTTGGTATAGTGAAAGGGGGAAGGAGACTGAGGCTAGCAAACAACATGGCCATGAGACCCCAACCAGAAACCTCCTGAGGGATCTCAGGAGACCCCAGCCATGAGAATCTCATTTGGAACAAGAGGGAAAGCGCTGGATATCCTCAAGAGGCCTCCCATTGGCCCCCTGAGAAATGACAGGCGGGGCAACCAATCAGAACAGCAAACATCTGGGGCCCCACCCCAACATTATGAAAGGGGAGGAGCAAAGACTTTAAAAAACCCTGACCTGGAGCCGCAAACACAGTACTTACCCTGCAGTTTGCCTGCATCCATGCCTCGGACCGTGCGCTTTTCTTGTTTTCTTGTTACTTAACAGACTCTTGACTCCTTTACCTGTCTTATGACATAGCCTTAAATTTTTTTATGTGACATGAGCCAAGAACCTAGAAGCCCAGAAACCAGAGCCATCTGGTATCAGTATGATCTCATTGGATGCTCAAAACAAGCAAGGATTTTCACTGGAATTCAGGAAACCAAGACGCGGGAAGCCTGAATGACCTGACCGCTAGCACATGTATCAAGTGTCAAAGGTGTTCCCATGCCGCCATTGCGCTTGGTCCTGCCAATAGTGTCTACATTCTACAAAAGTAGTTCTCATTCCGCACCCTTCTGCACTGCAAATTAAAATATCCATAGCTTATTTAAGTTACTCTGGAGTCATAAGGTGGTAAAACTTAGTTTCAAATCTAGTCTCTACCACCTACCAAGTCACTCAACCTCCCTGAATCTCATTGGTCTCATCTGTGAAACTGGGTCATATGTAAATTTTTTTTACAATGTGCATGTATTCGGGTAACATCTGTGCAATTTAAAACATTTTAAAACAAGTAAAGTGACAGTTGAGACGGCATGTGTAAATTACCTGATAAAGAATAGACCCCAAATGGTTGCTTTCCAGTCCTCCCCTGGGCAGTTCATTAACTAATTAACAAGACTGATAGGCTTCATCATATGATATATTTGCTGTAAAAAGAAGATGTCCATAACTCTGGCTTTCTAGGGGGTGGAATGTGTGCGAAATAAACTCGAGGATATTTCCTCTTACCCACCATCCCACCTTTGCTGCTGGGAGAAGGGGAGCCAGGAAGCTACAGGGCTCTCCTGCACACGGAGTGGGAGGGAGGTGCACTGGACTAAGGTTGATCTTGGGCAAAAATAGCAAAGTAGAGTGAGTTTCCTTTTCATGCCCTCTCATTTCCCTCTCACATTTGAGTTTTTCCTCTCCACTCACCCCACTCATTTTCCTAGATCCTATATTTTAACATCCCTCTTTCAAACTCATTATTACCGATTTGTTTATTTTCAAGGCTGATAATTATCCCCTGTGCCAAAATAAAATTATCCTTGGCCACAAATAATTTTTTATAACTAATGATTATAGTTACAGAGCTTCATGGCTCATTCTCTTTCAGAAGAAATATGTCCCCAAATAATTCAGGAATATGCTATAGATTTTACTTAACACAGATAATGCTCCTGGTGTCTCTACCCTGGAATGGCAATCAGGAAGTCCTACTCATCTATGTCCTTGGGCCAGAAATTTTACTAATACCTCTATGGCATTATGACTGCCATTAAATAATAAGGTCACCCATCTTTCAGAGACACAGAGACACATAAACACACAACCAAGACTTCTTCCTTCCTCTTTAACTGTTAAGATATATTTCCCAAAGTGGAAAGTGGGTGGGGAGAAAGTTGTCTTTTTTTTTCATTTGGCTGTTTTCTAGTGATCATCCAATGAACCAGTCCTTCAGTGAGACAATGCAAAGCTATGTCTGTTGCTATCTGAATATCTTAATAGCTAAACTTCATAGATTGGGTTGTTTTTTTTTTAATATGGAACGCTTCACGAATTTGTGTGTTATCCTTGCGTAGTGGCCATCCTAATCTTCTCTGTATAGTTCCAATTTTAGTGTATGTGCTGCTGAAGCGAGGACATGGGTATTTTTTTAAATACATGTAACCTGAGAAGAACCTATCCAGATCCAAGGAGGGTTTTATATATATAACTTTCAGTCAACCGTGGAGATTATGATTTAGCTTTGGTTAATGGATTCCCTACTCATCTTTTCCTTTCCTCCTGGTGTTTAAACAAATAGCCTTCAGGTTATCCTTGACTTCTCTTTGTCTCTCACTCACCATTTCCAATCCATTACCAAATCCTCTTGACTCTTCCTTCAGAGTATTCCAGACTATGCCCACTTCGTCCTACTTTGCCACTGCCACCTTGGTGCAAGTCACCCTCATCTAAATCAACACAAGTTAGATCGTGTTACCCTGCTTTTGATTATCCAATGTCTCCACTGCACTCAGATGAAAGCCAAAATACTTACAGTGACTTTAAACACTATAGGATCTACCCCACCCTCCAAACTTTCAAACCTCAATCCCCTCCACTCAGTTCCAGCCAAACTGATTTCCAAGTTGTTCTTCACACCCCAGTACACAAAGACCACAGGGCCTTTGCACTTGCTTTTACCTGGAATGCCTTCCCTCTAAATATTTGCCTGGCTTGTTCCCTCACTTCCTCAGGGCTCTGTTCAAATGTCTGGTCTTCTATGACCAACCCTCCCCCTTACCTAAGTAATTTTTCCCATAGATCTTATCAGTACCTGGCATATAATATATGTACTTATTCATTTGTTTATCATCTCTCACCACTAGAACTTTAGCTCCATGATAGTGAGGAGTTTGCCTTGTTCATAGTTGTATCTCCAGTGTCTCGATATGGTTTATATCACAGGTGCTCAATAGCTATCATTAAAAGACTGCCTGAGATAAATATATTAAAGCTTTGTAAATAACTACCAAACTTTTAAATATTTCATACCTACAAATGGCAAAATATACCAGAGGTGTTCCCAGGACCCTGGAAAACAAGCCATTCCTTTTAATATTCTTCCCCTCATTGATGATCTCATAAGTTATTTTGCACAGGGACAATATTCATGATGGTGTGATAGTAGGTCAGGTTACAATTCATGTATGTATCTGTGTGTGTGTACATAATGCTAATTGTACTATAAAACATACATTATATGTTAGGCCTCTATGGATCTGCTGGAGAAAATAATATGACTTGAAATTTCCTGCCTTAATTCACCCTGTTAACTTGACCTCAAGTATCCCTTCCTGTGGGTTGGTATCTTATCCATTTTTCAAGGAAAAATGTAAAGTACCATATCCTCCATGATCCTCCAGCCTTTGATCAAATGGTACATTTTCTATCTTTTGAAGTCACTAGTACTTTTTGAAAATAACATGTTTACTATGGGATTTGTGCCTTGTACTACAGTTTTCCGGTACATGCCTATCCTCCTTCACCTCTGCCTTCTGCAATTAGCCTATAAGCACCTCAAGAAGGCTGACTTATTCACCTTTGATTTTCTGCAGCCTCTAGCGCAAAGCTTTGTACATAAGAGGCACTCAGTTATAGGTGTTGGATGGAATTTAAGTTTATCAGTATTTCTATGGGAAAAAAAGTTTCACCACGTTGCTGTTGTTGTTGTTTTAATCAACTTTGAAGCAAACTTTTTTAACAGAATTGATACCAAATTTTGGTGTCTACAAGCTTCTTTGATCAATTCTGAACTTTCTGCATCTCCACTTTGCTTTTAAGGCTCGGCCTCTGCAGATATCGCAGCCCTTTAGCCGGTTTATTTGCTGTTTCTCGCCGATGTTTTGTGAAGCTTTAGTACACACTCCACAGCCTCACACAAAGACAGTGTCTGGGGCTAAACCAAGGTGTGTGTTTCCAGGTAGCCTTCCTTTCCTACTCATCGCCACCCTGCCTGAGCACAGAAAAGTTAACTTTGCTTTTCATTCCAAGAAGAAGAAGAAAAAAATATCTCTAAAGAAGAACCTGTTTCTTTGTTTTCTCTATTAGGAAGAAGTGAAAAGAAACAACGATCACCCCATTAAGGTCTCCATTTGTTGAAATTGTTCTGCAGAAAGAAAATTTAGGAATTTTTAAAAGTACCTTATCAAAATTTGTTTTTACTTAAGAGAAAATAAAAACAACCTCCAGACACCTTTCATTGTCTTGCCCATCATTCAGGCTTTCTAATTTCATCTCATCATTGACTTGAAATGAAACAAGCTTATATTAGAGACATGCCACTGATCTAACCCAAAAAAGCCTTTATAGACAGGATTTTTTCATGTGTTCTCTCATTGGATAAATGTTCAGAGAATACATTGAGGTCATTTAAGCTTAGCTGCAATCAACGTATTGGGCAAGCAATGAATCTAATTGTTATGCTAGCTCCATGTCAGCAAAATAACAGATGTACACTATAATGGAGAAGAAAAAATGTTGCTTTTGGATTGTAAGAGCAGGTGCTACGTGAAAAAAAAAAATCACATGGAACTTTCTCAAGTGTACTTGGAAACAGTTGGAAATTAGCCAGGAGGAAAGTTTTCTTTCAAGCCCTTGGACATCAAGTTGTGGGCTGGGATGAGACCCCTGGACTGCTGAGGCAATGAGGACACTGACACCTTGTCACTTCTTTAGCTCTTTATTCTACACTCACCTTTCAACAAAAGCAGCAGATTGCCCTCCCGCGACCAGGCACACACATGTGCGCGCGCACACACACACACACACACACACACATACACAGAGTCCAGCTGCCTGATAGGGCTTTCAGAGAATGCTAGACACCCTTGTGTCACAGTCTGCAGTGAAGGCAAGTTACCATGGTTCTTCGGCTACATTGTGTTCAGCACATCAGGGAATGGAAATAAGTGTGCACATGTGCTAAAAGGCCCTTTGGGAGTGATCAGTGGAGCTGCATGGGGGACACAATGGCAGGCTTTGTTGCTGAGAAAGGATTGGGTCTGGCAAGCAACAGCAGTCCTGCTGGACCCAGGGTTTGTCTGTAAGGGCAGTATGGGGAAACCATGCATAGGATTCACAGAACACCCTCATTAGGAAAAGTAGGGCATTTAGCATAATTAAAAGTCATCCAGAAGATATCAGGTAAGGCCTGCTGTTTTTAATTAATTGCTCTGTGGGTCCTGCGACTTTACAAGGAGTGCCTCTCTGTCCCATAGAGGTTTAGGATTACTCTCAAAACATAAGTCCATCAGATGGGGGCAAAACAGAGCATATGAGCATATGTGTATGTTCAATAAAGGCAAAAGAGGACAAAGAGAGGGAGAGTGAGAAGGAATTAACAATGATAAACAGTCACCCATCTTCAATGTGCTAAAATAATTCTCTTTGCATGCTCTGTGTCTTAACATCCTCACATCCAAAATACAACTCCTCACTAACTGCATCCTGCCTTGATATATAAATTATTTGGGGAAAAAATTCTCACAGAGTCAAGGTTAACAGAAAACAGCTGGAAAATAAACTATGCGCCATATGTCATAGATTTCCCCAAGTACATAGATATTTTTTAAACTCTATTTTGAGGAGTCATCAGAATCAGCAGGATGAACCAAGAACTTTATGTAGTCTCAATGTCCATGAAAATAAATGTGATTAGGACTACATAATTGTGTTGATTAGGCAAAGAGAAAGAGAATTAAGCCACACACGAAATCCTCTCTATCATGCTTTTTTCTTTCTCAATTATAAAATCCCAAGCCTAAACTACCCAAGTAATTATTACAACTCTCTGCTTGTCTTCTGCATAGCTTATAGACAGAGAAAAGGTACATTTTAAGGAATGCTTTTATTTATTTATTTATATATAATATAAAGTACATTGTCTAAAGCAGTTTCTACACATTTAAAATGTAGTTATACAGAAGGTTAGAAAGGAAAAATATCAGCATTGACTCTGCCTAAATCACAATAAGAGTTTTGGAAAAGTTCTATATTTCTTCTTATTTTCCCCCAATTGCTTCAATTGTGTTGTATAAATTTGTATTGTCCTTTTCTCACTTAACAAAATATATCACAAATATTTTCAAAACCATGTCATGGCAGTCTATTGAACATTCCATGCTTCTCCATAGAGTGTCTGAATATTATGCCTCCCTGTTTTCAGAAGCCTTGGAGTTTTCACCAAGCCCAGCCCTCTCCCTAAATGTGTGTGCACGTGCATGTACATGAGTGTATGCATGCATGTGCTGGGCTCTGTGCCATGTGGATCTGCTGCCACAGGCTAGCTGAGGGCAGGGCTGATGTGGTCAATACAGACGCTCTATGTTCTATTATAACTCATCAAATCTGTCAGATTTTCTGTCAAAAGTTTTTGAAGGTAAGCATTGGTGTTGGTGGAGTGTTGAGGAAGCCGAGAGAAAACCACAGAAAAGGCAATAAAGCAGAAACCACGAGGCAACGGAATGCATGAGGTAGAAAGTGAGTAGGAAGAAGCTGTGATTCTTAGAGATTAAGTGAGTCATCTTAATGTATAAACCACTAACAGAGCCAATAGTCAGCTTTTTCAAAAAAAAAAAAAAAAAAATACCACACACACACAAATAATTGAATGAGTGGAGGTATATGAGATCCTCCATAGTAATAGCACACATTTAAATGGCACACCAGGCATTGTTCTGCGTTCCCCGCAGGTATTGCTTCATCTAACCCTCGCACCAATCCCATGATTTAGGTTCTACTTACTATCAGACCCGTTTGGAAAAGGGAAAAGCACAGGAACAAGGTGGCATGCCAAAGTCATGCATAGAGTGGATGAGGATGCCCTGGTGCAAATCCAGGCAAGCTGGGTTCAGGGCCCACAACTTAACTATTCCACATATGCCTCCTTGTGACTTTTCAGGTCCCTTTGTGGCCTGCAGGGATGATTTCCTGTTCTTCCATACTTCCACTTTTGTCTTCATAATATGTTCCTAACACCTGAAAGCACCTGAAGCCAGTGTGACTCTATTCCTTGCAGTCTAAAAGAGCCTCACTCGTAGTCTCTGAACATACATACACACAAGCACACACACATATACACACATATGTGATTGTCCTGTGCGTGTCTCTGGGTATAAACTCTAATAATCAATCCAGTGGCCATGACTGCGTTCACCTTCCATAGAAACAGAAAGTAGATAAGTGGTTGCCAGGGGCGGGGAGTTGAGGGGAATGGGAAGTGGTCACTAATGGGTTATGGGGTTTCTTTTTGAGGTGATAAAAATATTATAAAATTAGACAGTGGTGATTAACGTATGACTATGTGAATGTACTAAAAAACCGCTGTATTGTACACTTTAAAAGGTATAAATTTTATGTATGTAAAATAAATCTAAATAAAACTTATTTTTTTAAAAGTCGTACTATGAAACCATGTCATTGCTCACCTGTGCATATTTTAAGTAATCTCAGAGAACTGGAAAACATCTTGAAAGATCATCCATCAGCCTTCAGGCAACCAACTGCTCGATTCCTGGCAGAATTCTAAAATCCTATCAACTTTTCAAATAATGCCAAACATGATGTTTCTTTCATCTTAGCAAAACACTCTATAATGGGATGCTCACAGGGATAAACCCCATAATCTGGGTAAAAGGAAGGAGATAATTCTAATCAAATTGATCTAAAATATTTACTAGATTTACAACATAATTTTTCATTGTATAAATCCTAGTGAAATATATATATACATATATTAATCTAAGCAAGGGGAATGAAGAAACCAAGGATAAACGGATTAAGCCTTTGGCTCTCCTACATGATAAAGGGCTACTAACTGAGAGCTCTAAAGTCAAATTGTATTTTGATCTCCAAGGAAGACAAGACAAAAAGTTAAGTAATGGTTCATTCATGTCCCCTCAAAAAATACCTGTTCTTTATTAGATGGAGGTACCATACCTGAGATCCATTAAGACCCAATTCTATTCATGCATATCCACAATGCAAATAATGAGAAATATTTACTATTTGGTTGTTGGAGAAATCCAAGAATATAAGGCCTAGGGAAACAGTGAAGTCGTTTTATAGTGTTGCTTTGTTCCAGCCACCCCAAACACATCTTGTATCACCCAGTTATCACTCACACAGAATTTTTATTGTGTGTTTAAGACCATAAAAGAGCATTAAAGAAATTTTTTTTTAAGGAAAAAATATCTATAACTCACCACCCTACCAGACTATTTCTTTCTTTCTTTTTTTTTTTTTTTTTTTTAGGTACTGGGACCAGGGATTGAAATTCAGACCTCATATGAGGGAAGCTGGTGCTCAATCACTGAGCCATATCTGCTCCCCTGAATTGGTTTTTTCATTTGTTTGCTTGTTGTTTGTTTTTAGGAGGCACTGGGGACCAAACCCCGGACCTCCCACGTGGGAAGCAGGAGCTCTATTCTTGAGCTACTCCCCCAAACTATTCTTATTTTTTGTTTTCTTATGGTTTTTCTCAATACACATATTTTTGCATGGTTGCAATAATAGTGAATGTGCAATCTCATTTACTAATATCCAAAAATAATATAGCAAGAAATATCCTAGGACTTAAGGGGCTTTGGGGGTTGTTTTTCTTTTAATAAGAATTTTTATTTACAAATACTCTATAACTATCAACTGACAACTCCCCCTATCGAACCCTATATTGCTTAGGATGAATTCCCAGGGTTGGAATGACTAGGTCAAAGGGAAAGAACATTTTTATAATGATTTCCAAATTCTATCATTGCTTTCCAAAGTATTTATACCTATTCAGCATACCTTTAGGTTGTGTTGCACCATCATTTCTCAGATGAAGTTCACATCTTGAATTACTGCTTTTGTGATCAAATATGACTAAAGTAAAGGATTTAGCAGAATAGAATTTGCTACAACATTTTGTCCTCCAACAAAGATTAAAGTGTCCTCAAAGACAAAAGCAAATGTCCTAGGAAGTTCATGATAAATGAGATTGTAGATTAATGACCCACTAGCTGAGTACAAGGCATGTTGTTGGACTGATCCTTGAAATTTTCATAGAAATGAAGACTATTGGTGTCTACCTCTGCTAAGAAGTATACAAGTGAGGAGTTCAGCTGACACACCATCCATTTAGTTGTGCAATCATTCAACACACTTTAATTAAAAACTCACTATGGGGAAGCGGCTGTGGCTCAATCAGTAGGGCTCCCGTTTACCATATGGGAGGCCCCGGGTTCGGTTCCCGGGGCCTCCTGGTGAAGGCAAGCCCGCCCGCACGGCGTGGTTAGCTGACCCAGCGAGCACAAGCAGCAAGGGGGGATAAATGAATAAATAAAAAAAAAATTTTTAAATCTTAAAAAAAAAAAAAACTCACTATGTCCTTTGGACCATTAAAGGCAAATAATTCTCCCATTGGAGGCATTCACAGGCTAGTGAGAACCTAGCCAGGGGTCCATGGATCCCCAAGGGGTCTGTGGAAGGATCTCAGGGGGTCCGTGAGCTTGAATTGGAAAAAAAAAACAACTTATTATCTTTATTTTCTCTGACTTCCGATATTGAGTATCATAAAACTATCTGCCACTATATTCTGAGAAAAGGTCTATGGTTTTCACCTGACTGGCAAAGGGGTCCGTGGAGCAAAAAAAGGTTACGAACTCCTGCAATAGAGGATGCAAGGAACCTCAGGGGCTACAAGGGCCAAGGCTGTTGCTATCCTACTCCAACATCACCAGAGTGAACCTGCCCACCTCTTCCTTAGTATTAGAATTCCCCTAATTTCCAATTTTTAGCTGGGCACAGGGCCACCCAGAATATAATTCATTTGCCAGCCCCCTTGCAGATGAGGTGTGACCATTTGACTAGGCTGTGATTGCTGAGATATAACTGGAAACGTTGAATGGCAGTGTATTAGTCAGCCCAAGGGGCACTGATGCAAAGTACCAGAACTCTGTTTGCTTTTATAAAGGGTGTTTGTTTGGGGTAGAAGCTAAAGAGTCCAACTCAAGGGACCATAAGAGGTATTTTCTCACCCAAAGTCAGGTGCCATATGTCGACGCAAGGTGGCTGGTCATTTCTGTGAGGGTTTGGCCTTTGCCCTTCCTCTTAAGGCTCCGTGGTCCCAGCTTCTTCCAATCTCAGCTGTAGGGCTGGCATAAGGCTCATCTCTCTCCCCAGGGCTCGTTTCTTTATGGGTTCAGCTGTTCTGTTCTCTCCACAAGGTCAGCTGTAGGCTATCAGGTTCATCTCTCTTCCCAGGGCTATGTCTATGGAGCATTCTCTCTTCTTGCATATATGCTTCTGTGTTCTCCTTCTCCGTGTGCTTATTTCCATGTGAGAATCTGTTTTATCAACCAAGGGGTCTGGGACTCGATGCTGAGTCACACTTTAATGATGTGATTGGATCAGAGCCCTAATCTTAACATAATTTAATCAGCCTTCTCAGTTGAATCAAATACAATTAAAGGGTTATCACACCAGAGGAACTGACCAGTTTACAAACATAATCTATATTTCTCTTTGGAATTCATAAATAATATCAAACTGCTACAGGCAGCTTCCACAAAACTTATTTTAAAACAACTGGCACACATACTTTGTCCCTCTTTCCCTCCAACCTCTATTTTGCTACCTGGACATCAGTTGTGAAGGCTGGTGCTCTGGCTTTTGTTTTGCTCTATGAGGAAGGGAGCCACATTCAGAGGCAGGAGTCAGAAGAAACTATGCCCATCATGATTTTTTTTGTAACAAATTCATGATACCAGGGAACTGCTTACCTCCCGTATTCCTTCACCTAAGGGACAACAACAACAACTTCTCTCTTTTTAAGTTTTTGCTAAATCGGGGTTCTGTAGTCACATGCAGCTGATTCTAAGTGATAAAGAAGGCTTCTTTTAGCTGGGTCTTGAAGAGTGATAGAGTTTTCCTGATGAGGAAAGTGGAAAAGGGATTCCAGGTATACAGTCATGAATGGAACAAGGAAGATCTAAAGGGGCATAGCATTTTGTTGGCAAGCAGTGGCATGAGGTTAGTGAAGACTGGAAAGATTTGCTTTGTTTTATAGAATGTGTATTTTAACACAAGACTCTCAGGGGTCTTGGCACTCTGTAGGAGTAGATATATTAATTATCTATTGCTGCATAACAAATTACCCTAAGCTTAGCAGCTTAAAACAACAAGAAATATTTATTATCTTACCCAGTTTTTGAGGGTCAGAAATCTGGGTGACCTTTGCTCTTATCTCTCAGAGGTTGCAGTCAAGATGTTGACCAAGGCAGCAGTCATCTGAATGCTTTATGGGCTCAAAATTCACTTGGAAAAGGGCACATTCACATGCCTGATTGTTGACAAGAAGCTGCAATTCCTCACCATGGGGACCTCTCCTTTGGAGTGTGTGAGTCCTTGTGACATGGCAGCTGGCTTCTCCCAGAGTGGGTAAGCCCAGGGAGCAAAGGGAAGCACAGCGTTCTTGATGACCTAGCTTCATCAGTCACACATCATCGTTATAGTACCCACTGGCTTTTAATTCTACAGTTCTGTTCAATGTGGGAGGGGAACACACAAGGACAGGAATACCAGAAAATGAGAATCCGCAAGGGGGGTCATTCTTGGAGCCCGGCTACCCAAGTAGACTTGAAAAACAAAGACCAGCCAGAAAAGTCCAGTTGTTGGTGAAGGATAAGTGATTGTCTTTTGTATGAGCATGAAAGAATCTTTCTGTAGAACTGAAAACGTACTATTAAGTATATTGGACTAAATTTCATAACCGTTTAGCGCTACTGTTGTACCAGCCTGGAATTAATTTACTTTCTCTTCTGTGACTATCAGTTCTTGCAGGCCCTATTCATGATGAAGTTCCCTAAAGAACAATTTATTCATTAAGTTTTAAAAAATGTCTTTTATTCCACCCATGCAAGTACTTTATTAAAAGCATCTCCCTGACTTATATGTAAAAGTCTTTTTTAACAAGCAAATTATAGTTCCTTTCAGGGTAGATAGAATTCAGTTCAGTTCATATCAATATCTATTAAGCTCGAACTATGTGTAGGGAATCAAGGTCCTCCCCCTTCCCCACTCCCTCCAAGCTCACAGTTCAAAGTGGGAGACACACAGATGTAAATAAACATGTTTAGCAAAACATGCCAGGTGTGAGAATGGAGAAATGCACCGGGTCCCAGAAAGTCTTCACTTGTCTTTGTCATTCCTTCAAGATTACACATAAAACTGGTCACCTAGTTTTAAAAAAATCACTAGTCTAAGATTTTACTCAATCAGCTGTTCACTTTAGGCATTAGATTGTTGATTGAGTAAAACCTTAGGCTAGTGGTTTTCAGGATGTTTTTGTTTTCTAAACAAACTCCTACCTACAGCAAAACCTCACTGCTCTTCTGTGAGATATTAACGGGTGTTTCTCAGAACAAAACAAAAAATAACCCTCTCAGCACTGGCAATATATATTCTAAACTACTCTGGATCATGTATAAGAGAAAATAATCAAACACACAGGTGCAGCTGTTTTTATTGTCCTTGATAATTTTTTTTTAATCAATATGATAAGAATGCCAAGAAGTCACTTGAAGGATGATGTGACACAAACCACATTCCAGTGCAGGCTGTGCTAGCCCAACAACCGGTGCTGCATCATAACTTCTTTTATGATCACCAGTCTATGTTAGGTTTCTATCTTGTATTTAGCATATATTTATGGTGCTTTTCAATGTCAATTATGTATTTGTATGTGAATCAAGTTTTGATCATTTCTAATTGTAATTAATTTTTTTCATGAGACCCTTCTATAATATCTATCTTATTTCTCATGAGCTCCAATTGCTGTTCCATCAATATGTTACAACTTTTAAAATATTGTATTGCCAAATGAATTTGGGAAATGCAAATCTATACAGACAAGATCATTTGTGTGGGAGAACCCAATAGGCTTGGGTTCTAATCCAAACTCCATCACTTACTACGTAAGTAAAACGAAATAATATAATTAACTAAAACCAACTATGGTTGTCATTCATCATATCCTAAGCACTCATAGGAACAGATAGTAAGTGAAGCTCTGCCTTTAGAGAGCATTTCTTTCTTCTAACCAGATTCAGAAAACAAATTGAAATGAGTATTTCAGAATCATAGAACTACAAAACAGAAGGACAATGGAGGTCACTAAGCCAAACCTTCATTTAATAGCTGAGGATCAGAGAAAGTATTTTATTTCAATTCAGGAAGTAGTGATAAAATTATGATCAGAACCTGTGGTAGAGGGGGTCGGATGTGGCTCAACTGGTTGGGCGTCCGTCTCCCATATGGAGGGACCCGGGTTCGATCCCTAGGACCTCCCGGTAAAAAAAAAAAAAAAAAGAACCTGTGGTAGATTGTGTCAGTGCTCCCAAATATTCATTCCCCTTTCCTATAAAATTAGTCATTATTTCCCCCCATTGCCATGTGACATGTAGTGCCTGTAATAGGAGGAGCATGAGTCTCCACCCTATTGACATTGAAGTTGCCACATGCCTTGCTTTGGCCATTGGTATGTGAGTGGACATCATATATGCCAAGGCCAGGCAGAAGCTCTGACAATTTGAAGTTCTTTTTTGAATCCCAAAATATTATGTTCTTAAATCCATTCCTGTGGGTGTGGTATCCTT
The DNA here is from genome assembly GCA_026826555.1 of Tolypeutes matacus. Taxonomy (NCBI): domain Eukaryota; kingdom Metazoa; phylum Chordata; class Mammalia; order Cingulata; family Chlamyphoridae; genus Tolypeutes; species Tolypeutes matacus. Next base: position 3,712,384 of record JAKSZT010053792.1, on the reverse strand, counting down.
GATTGCATTAGATTCGTTTTTATTAGATTTCTTTCAATTAGATTGCTTTAGAGAATTTGATTGGACCACTTAGTTGTGACACAGGTTAGGTCTCCACCCTCTTGCTGGGTCTTTTTTTTTTTTTTGAGAGATTTATTTATTTACTTTTTATTCATTTAAACCCCCACTTCCCCTGCCCCCAATTTTTGCTGTTTTGTATCCATTCGTTGGGCAATCCTCTGTGTCTGTTTCCTGCCGTTCTCCTCTCATCATTCTCCTCCTGTCTTCACAGAGAACCTCCAATGTGGGAGAGAAGCGTTCTGCCACCTGCGCCACCTCAGGTGCAAAACCAGTTTCTGGTTTTTGTTTTTTTTTTGGCACATTGGGGAGTTGTTATCCAGGGAGGGCACACAGGGAAACAGTTTCTGGTTTTTTGGTGCGTCTCATCTTGGCTTTCTCCTGTGTCTCTCTACTGTTAGGTTATCATCTTGCTGTATAGTTTTGGCAGGGCCTGGGGGCTCACCGGCTCTCAGGGCCTGATGGCGTGCCCATGTATCTTCTATATTTGTCTTTATTTTACCGGGAGGTCCCAGCAATCGAACCCAGGTCTCTCCATATGGGAAATGGATGCTCAACCATTTGAGCCACATCCGCCCCTTGCTGGGTCTTTTATATACTGAAAACACAGAGAGAAAAGAGACCCAGAGAAAGGAGGCTGCCATTTTGATCCTGCCACGTGAGAGAGAGAACTGCAGGAAGACAGAGAAGTCCCGGGAGGCTGAGAAAGGTCCAGAGTCTGAAATCAGCAGAGCACAGAAACACAGAAAGACGTCCCGGAGGGGCTGGGCCCATAGACCAAATCAAGCCTGAAGAGACAAGCCATATGCCCACAGCTGAGCTCCTACAGGCAGTGAACATTGAGGGGAAGGCAGGGACTTTGGCAGAGATTGGCTACCATCTTGCTTCACCACAAAGCAGGAAGCCAGGATCACCAGTAGCTGACTTTGATGAGAAAACATCTATGATTGTGCTTGATTTGGACATTTGCACAGACTTGGAACTGTAAGCTTTTACCCCTAATAAATTTCCCATTTTAAAAGCCATCCCATTTCTGATATATTGCATTGTAGCCCTGTGGTAAACTAAGACAGAAGCTTTAGCAGTCATCATGTGGTTTTCAGAGCTCCCTACTTTTTTTCCCTCTGCCATAAGTTCACATGTCCCAGGGGAGGCTGCTGCTTCAGTCTGGATCCTGGAATGAAGAAGAAACTTGGAGCAAACAGCTGTCTGATCCATTTTCTCACGTTTTCATGAAAGTAAAACATAAACTTTGTTCTTTGTTGTTGTAAGCCCCCAAGACTTTCTACTTCATTATAGTTTGTAATTTATATAATATATACTTTACATAATTTATAGTTAGTTATAGTAAAGTTATTCATTACCAGAGTAAAGCTGAATAATTTAGAACAGAAGACCAAAAAGGATAAGTGATTTGCTCAAGTTTACACATTTAGGTAGCTAAGTGGCAGAGCCAGAATTAATTCTCAGTTCTTTTGACGTCCAGGCCAGTATTCTCTCCATATTTTGGGAGCTCCTTAAATGACTAATGTAACCATATGCACAGCATGTTTTGCTGTGATATTTAGAACATCACTAAAAGCTATTTACTCCATGACTACAGCCCGGTGGAATTAATTTGTCCCTATATGCTGACGGTAATTAACAGGTTACCACCAATCTGTGAAATTCTTTCACCCATTGTGGTTATTACTGATCACACTGGCCCTCCTGCTCTGGACTGAGTAGTGTTGCCTGAGGCTTGTCCTTTTTCATCTGCTCTCCTTGGCCCAGTCATCATTAAGTGCCTGTTATCTTGGGTGAGATAGAGGACTCTGGCAACAGCTCCATTGTATAGTCTTATCTTAGGAACATGTGGGCTCTTTCACACTTGGTTTCCCTAAGTAGACCTTTAAAAGTGATGGCAAATTCTGTCAACATCTCACACCTGTTTTGTGTCCTGTCCAATAAAAATCTTTCCAGGAGCTTTGAGAAGCTCACTTATTAGTGAGCCCCTTTGTGTCCCTGTTTCACCTGCTCCTTTAGCTATTTCCCTGTAGAAGTAATATTGAAAAGTAAACTCTCCCAATTCAAACCAGAACCACTATCTGTTGATTATGCTTTCCTTTAGAACTTTATACTCCATTCATACTGCATAACACAGATTATCTATGTTCAACTCAATTTTGTCTTATATTCATTTTGGGGTGATTCTTCATCTTGCCACTATTCTAGGTTACTAAATTTCTTTTTTTCCATGAATTGTACTTATTAATTAGACCATAGTATTCAGAGACTTTTAATTCATACCTAATTACAAAACATAGAAATCCCTGATGAAAATCACATCTGGAGTTAGGTCTTCACCATAAGAGGAAGCAGGCTAGAATTTCTGTTATTCTTGGTTTTGGCACTATCATTGGTTTTTTCACATACATTGCTGTCTCCTGGACTCTCACTCCCTTCCTATTCTACAACGAACCTGACTTTCTGGATACATTTGTCCTAAATCATCTTGGAACTTCCATCTCTAATATCTAACAATGAAGCCCCCTCAGCACTGAGTTCTACCTCTCACCACAATGTATTTGGAAATTAGTGAGGAAACTTAGGAATATATATAATTATGGAATTGATCAGAGCTAAGATTAACTTAGCCATTTGTACCTCAAGTCCAGGAAGAAAATGATTATATTCAATATGTTTGGAGAATTACATTTTTTAAAATATTGAAGTATATAACAGACACATAAACATACATAAACAATAAGTGTATAGTAATAGTTGTGAACATACATAACATCACACAGGTACATCATACGGTTACTAAAATTTTGAACATTGAATTCAAGTAAGTACTTGGTAGTGTCTAATTCTATTAACCTCTAAAATTGCTTAATATATACTGACTTACACTAATGATAATTAAGGGGCTTGCCTTGTGAGGAGTTACTCCACTTTGTTAAAACAAAATTGGAAGCTTGAGTTTGTGAAAGTTGGAAGATATATAGATAATGTAAAGTGAAGAGATTTGGTTAATTAATCATTGTGGAAACCAATCTAAATCATTCATGTAATAGATTTATTGTGTTTTTATTCCAAACTATAGGACGATTTCATCATAGTTCTCCTGCTTATGTCAAAGATAATTTATTAATCTGTATCTCACATCAATATAATTTCCAAAGGGATCAAAGATTTAAATATGCAGAATGAAACCATGGGAGATTTAGGAAAAAAACATAAGAGAACTCTTTATAACCTTGGAGTACTGAAGGCATTTCTAAATATGACTCAAAATTTAGAAGCCATAAAAGAAAAAGTTGACAAATTCAACAAAATTAACACACACACACACACACACACACACTTCTGAAATACACACATAAAAGCAAGACAAATGACAAACTGGCAAATAATCATTTACAATTTAAATCACAAAGAGCTTATTTTCCTAATATATAAAGAGCTCCTAAAAATCAGTAATACAAGACCAAGAACCCAATAGAAAAGTAAAAAGTGGGCAAACTATATGAACAGAGAGTTCAAGAAGTGGAAATATAAATGACTCTTTAACATGAGCTGATGGCTGACCTCACACATAACAAAGAGAGATGCAAATTAATATTACACAGGTATACTATTTTTCATCTAAGAGATTGGGAAAAGTCCAAAACTTTGAAAAAATACCTGTGGGAAAACAGGTACTTTCATACATTGCTGGTAGGAGTATAAATTTTGACAACCCCTATGATAATTTGACAATATTAAAAAATCAAAAGCACACAGAGAGCATTCTCTCATGAACTATAACAAATGTGCAATACTAATACATAGTGTTAATAATAGGGGGGGATGTATGGAAATATATACCAAATATAATCTATGGGCCATAGTTTATAGTAATACTTTGATGATGTTCTTTTATCATCTATAATAAATGTTCCACAACAATGCAGGGTATTGGTGGAGGAGTGATGTGTGAGAATTCTGCACATTATGCGTGATTGTTTGGTAAGCTAACAATTTCTCTAATAAAAAAAGCACACGGAAATTGTTTCAGCAATTTCACTTTTGAGGATTTATTCTACACATATACTTATCTATTTGGAAATTGACATTTGTATAAATTTATTAATTTAAACATTGTTTATAACAGCAAAATATTGGAAACAATCTACATGTATACCAATTAAGGGCTATTTATATTAATTATGGTATATCCTTACAACTGAATGCTCTAAAGCTATAAAAGAAAATGAGGAAACTCTCTATGTACAGATAGGAAAAGATTTCCAAGAAATATTATTAGGGAAAAAGGGGGAGAGGGGATGGAGAGATCAGGTAGAGAAGGGATAAAGATTGGAGACTTATCTCTGAATAGTTTTTATAGCTTTCAATTTTTGAAGCATAGACCTGTTTACCTTTTCAAAAAATTTTAATGTGAAAATACACAATGTAAATGGTCAGTGGAGTTAAGCAGAATTAGGAAAGCAAGTTAGTTAAGTTAGTATCTACTTAACGTTAATATAAGTAGAGCTTTAGATATTTTATTCCTTTTCTTTTTTAAAAGTCACTCTAGAGAAATGGTGTGGGCTAAGTTGATATTGGATCTCACAATGTTGCCAAACAAAATCCCAGTGAAGCATGTTCTAACACATTTGAAATATATGAGCTCTGAACATTACCTTCTGACACCTCTTAAAGTAAGTAGGGGAGAAGAATTGGGGGCAATATGGCAATTTATACTTTGGTATTCTGATACACATCCTACAATGCCTGAAGAAATGACTGTATTTTGCATTTCTGTTTTGGCAAAAGCCGTACTTGTAAGATAATCTATTTCCAACCCTAATGTTTCACACCTGATCCCTATACTGAGGGAGGACAGTGCTCTGTTACTTTGGAAATTACTATGGAATTATGACATAATATATTCTAAACATTAGGAGTAGGGATTTTATTTTCTAGTCAGAATCACTCTCCAGATAACTTATAGCAGGAACTATGTGATGTAAAAGGAAAAAAAAAAAGAGTCTCTGGCAAATAGTCATTGAATAAACAGAATAAAGAGATCAATTTATTGAGTCACTACTGCATGCAAGGTAAAATTATAGGCACAGAGGGACACAGATTAATAGAATGTGGCACAAAAGGGGATAGAAAGATTAATAGAATGTGGTTTCTGCCTAAAACAGGTTAAATTTATAGCAAATAAGTAATAGAAACTAGATTCTGACTCCATGAGTTTGCTTATTCTAATTAGTTCTTATATAGAAGTTATACAATATTTGTTCTTTTGTGTCGGAATTATTTCACTCAATGTAATGTCTTCAAGGTTCATCCACGATATTGCATGTATCAGAATTTTATTCCTTTTTACTGAATAATATTCTGAGTATATACTACATTTTGTTAATATACACTTGGATTGCTTTCATCTTTTGGCAATTGTGAATCATGCCATTTTGAGTATTGGTGTGGAAATATCTGTGTGAGTCCCTGCTTTGAAATCTTTTGGTTATATACCTAGATGTGGGATTGTAGGGTCATATGATAATTCTATACTTAAGTTTCTGAGGAATTGCCAAACTGTCTTCCACAGAAGCTGTACCATTTTACATTACCACCAACAATGAATGAGTGTTCCTATTTCTCTGCGTTGATGAACTAGTTTCAGTTTTGTTGTTTTTTATCTGAACAGATAGCCTATACGTAAGTATTTTATAGTTTAAGAAGCCATTTCAAAGAGTAACAAGACAGACAAAAACAAGATGACATAGGAAAACCAAAGAATAAAATGGAAGAAGTAAATAGTGCATTTACAGTAATATCATTGAATGTGAATGGATTAAACTCCCCAATCAAAAGATACAGGCTGATAGAATGGATAAAAAAAACATGAGCCATCCATATGCTGCTTACAAGAAACTCACCTTAGACCCAGGGATACAAACTGGCTGAAAGTGAAAGGTTGGAAAAAGATACTCCACGTGAACAGTAACCAGAAAAGAGCAGGGGTAGCTATACTAATATCAGAAAAAAACAGACTTTAAATGCAAAAAGGTTATAAGAGATACAGAAGGCCATTATATATTAATAAAAGGGACAATCCACCAGAAAGATATAACAGTCATAAATAGCTACGCACCTAACCAGGGTGCTCCAAAATATATGAGACAAACTCTGGCAAAACTGAAGGGAGAAATAGACATTTCTACAATAATCGTTGTAGACTTCAACACCCCACTCACATCATTAGATAGAACAACTAGACAGAAGATCAACAAGGAAACAGAGAACTTGAACAATATGATAAACAAGTTAGACCTAACAGACATATATACACTGCATCCAAACTCAGAGGGTTATATATTCTTCTCAAGTGCCCATGGATCTTTCTCCAGGATAGGCCACATGTTAGGTCACAATGCAGTTTTCAATAAATATAAAAAGATTGAAATTATACAAAGCACTTTCTCAGATCATAATGGAATGAAACTAGAAATCAGTAATAGACAGGAAAAAAGTAAATTCGCAAATGTGTGGAGACGGAACAACACACTGCTAAATAATTGGTGAGTCAAAAAAGAAATTGCAAGTAAAATCAGTAAATATATTGCGACAAGTGAAAATGAGAATACAACGTATCAAAACTTATGGGATACAGTGAAGGCAGTCTTGAGAGGGAAATTTATAGCCCTAAATGCCTATATGAAAGAATAAGAAAGGGCTAAACTCAAAGATTTAACTGAACAACTAGAGAAACTAGAAAAAGAACAGCAAACCAATCCCAAAGCAAGCAGAAGGAAAGAAATAATAAAGATTAGAGCAGAAATAAATGAAAATGAGAACAGAAAAATAGAGAAAATCAACAAAACTAAAAGGTGGTTCTTTGAGAAGATCAATAAAATGTACACACCCCTAGCTAGACTAACAAAGAAAAAAAGAGAGAAGATGCAAATAAATACCATCAGAAATGAAAGGGGGGAAGTTACAAATGACCTCACAGAAATAAAAAGAATCATAAGAGGATATTATGAGAAACTATATGCCAACAAACTAGACAACCTAGATGAAATGGACAAATTTCTAGAAACGCACAATCAACCTACACTGATGCTATGCGAAATACAAGAACTTAACAAACCAATCACATTCAAGGAGATTGAATCCATCATCAAAACTCTCCCAGCAAAGAAAAGTCCAGGACCAGATGGCTTCACAGGTGAATTCTACCAAGCATTTAGAAAAGAATTAATACCAATCCTGTTTAAACTCTTCCAAAAAATTGAAGAGGAGGGAAAATCACCCAACACATTTTATGAAGCCAACATCACCCTAATACCAAAACCAGATAAACATTCTACAAGAAAAGAAAATTACAGACCAATCTCTCTAATGAATATAGATGCAAAAATTCTCAACAAAATACTTGCAAATCGAATCCAACAGCATATCAAAAGACTTATAAATCACGACCAAGTGGGATTTATTCCTGGTATGAAAGGCTGGTTCAAATAAGAAAATCAATCAATGTAATATACCACATTAACAAATTGAAGGTAAAAAACCACATGATCATCTCAATTGATGCAGAAAAAACATTCGGCAAAATTCAGCATCTTTTTTTTTGATAAAAATACTTCAAAAGATAGGAATAGAAGGAAAATTCCTCAATATGATAAAAGGCATATATGAAAAACCCACAGCCAACATCACACTCAATGGGGAAAGGTTGAAAGGTTTCCCTCTAAGATCAGGAACAAAACAAGGATGCCCACTGTCACCATTGTTATTCAATATTGTACTAGAAGTTCTAGCTAGGGCAATTAGATAAGGAAAAAAAAAAAAAAATTAAAGGCATCCAAATAGGAAAAGAAGAAGTAAAACTCTTACTGTTTGAGGATGTCATGATTCTGTACTTAGAAAATCCTGAAGTATCCATGACAAAGCTACTTGAGCTAATAAATAAGTTCAGCAAAGCAGCAGGATACAAAATCAACAAGCAAAAATCAGTAATGTTTTTGTACACTAGTACTGAACAACCTGAGGAGGAAATTAGAGGGAAAATTCCATTTTCAATAGCAACAAAAACACTCAAATACCTAGGAGTTAATTTAACCAAAGAAGTACGGGACCTATATGCAGAAAACTACAAAACAATGCTCAAAGAAATTTTAAAAGACCTAAACAAATGGAAAGACATTCCATATTCATGGATTGGAAGAATAAATATCATGAAGATGTCAGTCTTACCTGAACTGATTTATAGATTCAATGCAATACCAATCAAAATCCCAACAGCTTACTTTACAGAATTAGACAAGGCAATTACCAAACTGGAACCAAATCTGGAAGGGTAAGTGCACCTGAATAGCCAAAAGCATTCTAAAAAAGAAGAGTGACATGGGAGGAATTTCAATGCCTGACCTTGAAACATATTGCAAAGCTACAGTGGTCAAAATAGCATGGTACTGGCATAATGATAGACACATCGATCAGTGGGATAGAATTGAGAAACCAGAAATAAACCCTCACCTATACAGTCAGCTGGTTTCTGACAAACCTACCAAGTCCATGCTAATGGGAAAAAAAGAGTCTCTTTAACAAATGGTGTTGGGAGAACTGGATATCTATAAACAAAAGAATGAAACAGGACCCCTATCTCACCCCCTATACAAGAATCAACTCAAATGGATCAAAGATCTAAATATAAAAGCCAGGACCATAAAACTACTAGAAGAAAATGTAGGGAAACATCTTCAAGATCTTGTAGTAGGTGGTGGTTTCTTGGACCTTACACCCAAAGCACGTGCAACAAAAGAAAAAATAGATAAATGGGACCTCCTCAAAATTAAACACTTTTGCACCTTAAGGGACTTTGTCAAAAGGGTGAAAAGGCAGCCAATTCATGGGGAAAAAAAATTTGGAAATCACATATCTGATAAGGGTTTAATATCCAGGACATATAAAGAGATGTTACAACTCAACACTAAAAAGAGAAACGACCCAGTTAAAAAATGGGCAAAAGACTTGAATAGACATTTCTCCAAAGAAGAAATACAAATGGCAAAAAAACACATGAAGAAATGCTCAACATCACTCATGATTAGGGAAATGCAAATCAAAACTACAATGAGATATCATTTCACACCTATCAGAATGCCAGTATTAAAAAGACAGAGAACTACAAGTGTTGGAGAGGATGTGGAGAGATAGGAACACTTATTCACTGTTGGTGGGAATGCAGAATGGTACAGCCACTGTGGAGGACTATTTGGCAGTTTCTAAAGAAGTTGAATGTAGACTTGCCACATGACCCGGCAATACCACTACTGGGTATATACCCAGAAGAACTGAGAGGAGTGACACGAACAGACATCTGCACACTGAGGTTCATAGCAACATTATTCACCATTTCCAAAAGTTGGAAACAACCCAGGTGTCCATCAACAGACAAATGGATAAACAAACTCTGGTCTCTTCACATGGAATATTATGCAGCTGTAAGAAGAAACAAAGTCGTAAAGCATATGACAACATGGATGAACCTGGAGGATATTATGTTGAGCGAAGCAAGCCAGACACAATAGGACAAATACTGTATGAATGCGTTACTATGAACCAAATATATTGTGTAACATATTGTTTGATTCAAAAAAATTTTATATGTATCCAGTACATTTAATTGAGAAATGTATATATTTATTCATCTGTGTTTACTTTTTAGTTTTTAATTGTTTATATTTTCAATTATTAAATGTACAAAATAAAGTAAAAAAAAAAAAAAAAAAAGAAGCCATTTCACAAATTTCTATGACCATGAATCACCTCTAAAATTGTAACACAGTATACTGAAATAGGAATTTACAAAGAAATAAATTGCTGTGTTAAGGCAGAGAGCCGAAAATAATTAATAATAATAATAATAATAATAATAATAATAGTCTAATCCAGGGGATCTTAACAAGGGGTCTGTGAGCTTGAATTGAAATTTTAAAAAAACATTATTCTTATGGGGACGTGTTGGTGTGGGTGTCATATATTTATTATATAAATATATATATTATATATATATTTATATATATATAATATATATATTATATATATATTTATATATATAATATATATAAATAATATATAATTTATATATATAATATATATAAATAAATAATAATATAATATATAATATATATTATATATATTATATATATATTATATATATATATATAGTATCGTGTGGACTTAGTAAGGCATCCGTGGTTTTCACCCGACTGGCAAAGGGTCCAGGGAACAAAAAAAGGTTAAGAATCCCTGGTCTAATCTGAAGTAATTTTTAAAGTAAAATGTATACCATTATAAATGCCTCATTTTAGGAATAGAGAACCTTTCAAATAGGTACTTGTGACATTCATTTCAGTACTAATCTTCTTACCTCTGACATCTCTGGAGGACATTGGTTTGATAGATGGATACTTCCCAAGTGAAATTCTTACTGCAGTTGCCACAGATCTTCTCCAAGAAGCTCTTCCTTTTTCGCCTCCCTTTACCCTCTCCTCTGTACCATCCCTCTGTACAACCTCTCATCCATCCATGCTGTTCTTTCAGCATCAGGATTAGGAATGTCAAACCAAACTTTGAATTTGTAAGGATAGTTTCATCATTTGGGCTCTCATTATAGCTCCTGTTCAGAGTTACCTTGTTATTAAAGAACAAAGGTTACCAAAGTTCAACATGTGTTTGGCATTACTTTAAAAGGCCTTGCTCTCTGATAAGTTACAGAGACTATATAAAACTGCAAACCTGCAAGTCAGTAGCCAAAAACATACACCACATGGGTTTACCACTTTCTTGCTGGTGAAACCTCCCTTCTTCACAATGGGTATTTTTCTTCTAATTTTGGTTGGATCGACTTAAAATAGGAAAGGACCCAGAACACCATCATCAACAGCAAACTTCGGTCAGGAACTGAGCATTTGCTTGTGCAAGGTGCCGTTTACCCTCAAAGGAGGCAGATGGCGTCAAATGCCTTCATCCTATAAAGAAGAGGTCAGAGGAACGGCTTGGTTTAACCCTGAGAATGTTCAGGGGAAGGAAATTTTGATGCCAAGGTCTAATACGAAGCAGTTTAATTCTGGCCCTGGTGTATTTTCTTCCTTTAGCCAGAAGCAAATAGAATACACTAAGGTCCTTAAAATACCTCTCTTCCTCATTCTCTATCTCTCCCTCCTTCTCCTTCTTTTCCCGTCCCTCTCCCCATTCTCTCTCTCTTTAATAATACTTAGTACCTCAAAGTGTTATTGGGAGGATCCATAAGTATGTTATGTGCTTTGAAGATGAAAAGTAATATATAACCACTTAAGTAGTACTATAGAAGTTCAAGTACATGAGCTCGGAGCATGTGATTTAAATGGAATGATGGTGAATATACGATCCACAGATTGCTGCACAAACTAAAGGAACTTCAGCTAAAGAATCACAACCCCATGACACTAAGCCTTTAATATCATAGAATGTGTTTGGCACTGAAAAGTTCTCAAAGGTCACCCAGTGCAAGTCCTTCATTGTACAGATTTGGGGAAAAGTGGGTCTTGAGGGCCTAGTACAAGGGCACACAGATAGGCAGGCACAGATACAGGACAAGAAATCAAGTCTCTTAGTACCAACCAGCATTTCTTATATCCCTCTATGCTCCCCTTTACCTACAAGATGTCCAATATATGGATGACAATAGACTGCTCAGCTGAAAAGCTGGTGTTTGTTGCTATACATCTGGATACTAGGAAACATGGTGATTTAAAACAATTTTTTTTTCATTCATAATAAATGTCCTCCTGTAGACATATCTCAACTCTTATTTATACTTTTGAAGTGATTTACTTCAAAATTAGAGGAGGATAAATATCTATACTCGCATTCTAATGATTCCCAAAAGCTATGCTAGGGCTCCTCTGAATATAGACAAATGTGGGTGAGAGAAGGAATGAAAGAATATTTTCAGCTGATATCAACCATGACATCTGTAGAATGAGTAAATGGCCATTGACTCCAATCTCTACACTGACAGCTATTCTTTAGCAAACTTCTCAAGTGAGACTCTCTGTGCTACTTTGGAATTATACCTTCTAAAGCAGGGGTTCTTAACCTTTTTTGTTCCATGAACCCCTTTCCCAGTCAGGTGAAAACCACGGGCCCCTTACTAAGCCCACACTGTACTGTATATTATTTAATAAATATATCACACCCGCACCAACACATCCCCACAAGAATAATGTTTGTTTGTTTGTTTTTTCAATTCAAGCTCATGGACCTCTTGTTTGGAACCCCTGTTCTAAAGAGAGATATATCAAACTATCTATCAACACGATAATAATACCCAGCACCATCTGGAGTGTCACACGACTGGAGAGTGCAGCCTCTGGGATGATGATAAGGAATACATCTTATAACCAGCTCAGATCTGCTTTGATTTGATGGGGCTGCCTAAAGTTCTCTTAAAATTAATTAGTGGCCCTCAAATTTTGGTAGGCCTCAGAATTGCCTGGAGGGGCTTGTTAAAGCACAGATTTCTGGCTCCATTCCTTGTGTTTGTGATTCAATAGGACTGGAGTGGACCATATAATTTGCATTTCTAACACGTTCCCAGATGATGCTGATAGGATTTGGGACCACACTTTTTGAGAAACACTAGACTAGAGAAAAACTATCCAAATAAGAGTCTGTACAATTCTTGGCTCTGGACTGATTAGCCCCCTGGGTAGAGACCTGTCCAGAGTGTGAGAAAGTTGACAATTTCCCAGGTTAAAATAATCCCTGCAGATTGGACTTTACAAATTAAAATTTAAAAATAAATGTTTTATTTATTTATTTGTTTATTTATTTATTTATTGGCTCATGTGGTAATGGTTTTTTTAATTGAATTTCTTGTCAACATCTTAAATTCATGATATTTTGTATAAAAATTCAATTTCTAGTTTCTCTTTTAAAATCAACACTAGCTCATGGTTCCCCCTTTGAACAAGGGACATGCCAGCAAACAACAGTCTCCACCTGACCCGCTCCATTTGCTTGAGCCCATCTTCTGCCTTTAATTTTGTATGCCATGTTGATAATGAATCTGAAAACTCAAGCCTCCAAGTAAATGATTTTTCAATTTAGCTCTCTATTATACACAGTTTTATGAAATAAACCAGACATGTCACCACTCACTGCATTTTTTTTTTTTTTTTAAGATTTTATTTATTTATTCATTTATCCCCCCTTTGCTGCTTGTGCTCGCTGGGTCAGCTAACCACGCCGTGCGTGCGGGCGGGCCTGCCCTCACCAGGAGGCCCCGGGAATCGAACCCGGGGCCTCCCATAAGGTAAATGGGAGCCCTACTGATTGAGCCATAGCCGCTTCCCGACTCACTGCATTTTACTGCATTCTTTTTTAAAGCAGTTTACTTATATCAGGAAGAACAGAATGGAAACTCACATCTTTTGCTGCTATCCCTAGAATTAGCTGGGCAATTTTACATTTTCAGTTCATTTCAGAACAGCAAAATGTTATATGAACTTACAAAGCAGTTCAGAAATAGGAAAATTATTTTTAAAAGGATATAAGATTTGTTTTATAGAATTGATACCCTCAAATGTATATTTCAATCAACAATGAAAAATATTTTATCTTTTTTTAAATAAATAATAAATATTTATTTCTTAAAATAGTTTGCTGTGATGGGTATGTACTGTCTAATTTTATTTTATTTTACTACTCAATCCTTACTTTTCACCCAATGTCCTTAACTTTTTTTTTTCATTTAAAATTTTAAACGATTGTCTGTACTTGTAGAGAATTGTTCATATCCATGTAGGAATAAACATAGTAACAATTAAATATTCACATTTATTTTTACATACACTTATGATAGTATGAACTTTCTGGAGAGAGGTTTTCGAGTTCTTCCTTAATTTGCTGTGGTCCTAGGGAACTTATTAGAAATGCAAATTAGTGGGTCAAACCCCAGATCCACCAAATCAAAAACTCTGGGAATGGGAATGGGCCCAGCAAGCCTTCTAGGTAATTTTCATGCACAAGAAAGTTTAAGAACCACTACTTTATGTACAAATTTTAAACCATCAAATTTGTATGGTAAATCACTGTACCTGTGCAAATAGTCGTAAAGTATAAAGGCAAAGAATTTAGTGAAAGTGATTGATGAATATTTTTAAAATATGTGTTTTTTGTTTGTTTGTTTGTCTGGTCAGGATTGTTGTCCTCTGTTCAGCAGTACTCATAAGAACAGAGATTTTTCTTTTTCATCTTTCTGAAGGAGATTCTGTGTTTTAAAATTTGCTTTCCTAACTAGCTATGAGAACTGTAAAGCATATTCTTTATTTTTAGACTGATATGAGATTCCATAATGCTAGTGAAAAAGGCAAAGAAAAACCTACACTGGAATTTTGCCTCTTCTCTTTTCAATATTCTTGAAAGTCAAATGTCTACAGACCATTCAGGCAAATGAGCTGAAGTCCAGCTTTTCTATACCTCCCTCCCTCAGCAAGATGATATAATCCAATGATTCGCAACCATGGCTGCTTTCAAATCCCTAGGGAACTTTTAGAAAATAGTCTTGCCTGGTCTCTATCCACAGAAATCCTAATTTGTTGGCCTGATCTGGGACCAGGGCCCTTGATATGCTTTTAAAAGTTCCACACATGATTCTCACGTGCAATCAAGTTTGAAAACCCTTGCTTTCATCCTTTTCCAGAATTGACAGTGACCTAAACACCAAATTTTAGACCTCACCCTTCTCTCCTATGGCACATGAAGCTACCTCCTCAAATGAGCCGGGATAAGTCTAGTAACTAGAAAATCTTGAGCAATAACTGTAAAATGAAATGACCTAACTATAAAGTCACTATGTTTATTCCAAGCAAAGATAAGAATGTGTGTAAATAATTCAGGTTTCTAAACACTTTTACCAGATAATTAAAGCCAGACCACTGTTCTTTGGCTTGAAATGTTGGATAATTGGCTTGACTCACCACCTTGCTCTAGGGTGTAGCTGTAGCTTACAGCCAAAGGAATGCTTTCTGTTGTTTGCTTGACCAAAGAAAGGTAGGGGAGGGAGTGGGAATCTTAGTTTCATGTTGTGGGTGGGGTGTTGACACAATCAAAATCCAAAGGCCTTCAGTCTGTTGCTGGATTTTTACTTTTGAAAACATTAGATTTCGATCAGAACTCAGAAACAAAATGTTAATTCTTTCTCTCCATCCCCTCCAAACTGCTCTTAATCTTTTTTTGCAGCGCCTAGTATTTTTGTGACAATGCTCTCTTCCCACTGCTTCCTAGTGGCAAGCTGAAGGGTCTTTGGCTTTGGGCCTTTTGATATGAAAACATGTACCAGACCCCTGCTTTTGTGTGCTCTTTTTTTCTTTGATTTAAGGAAGTGGCAAGAATGTGTGGAACAATCACGAAGTTCACATTTCCTCTTCTAAACAAACAAAAAGGGCAGCCCACCAGAGTTTCTCACTGACTTCAGGGAACTGAAAGAGAAGAAAGAAAGAAAAGAAGAGAAAATATTTTAAAAAGAAAAGAAAATTCAGAAAATATTTGATTTTTGCAAGCTCCACCACAACATTGACACTGTGTAGAGGGTCAGATATTTATTTTCAAAGTTTCAGCAAAAGTAGAAACATATTATTTATAGAAGAGTGACAACCTGAAATGGAATTCTAATTCTATCCACAGACTAACTATGCAATTGTGTGTCTTGTGGAAAATTAGCTAATGTCCCTAAACCTCAATTTTGTCTTCTGTAAAAATATCTCACAGGAGTCTGTATAGACCAAATAAGATAATAACATATAAAGTATTTGCACATACCTACAAAGCAATAAACACTAAATAAATGACAACGCATCATTATTATTACTCTAGTCAGGTCCACTGAAGGGTATCCTAAGCCATATTTCTCAAAGTCTTCTCTGCCCATGCCAAAATGAGGTATAAAACAATTAGGAACCAGTGATCTGAGATGAGAAGGTTCACAGTAGATTTAGTGATAAGAAAAAGGAGAGACCTAGCAAACTCTAAAACTGTAGAACACGTAAAAACTGAATAGCAGCCTTTTATAATGCAGTAATCACTTTGGAGAAATAACCCATAAAGATGAGGGCAATCAATCCAGTAATTACTAAACACAAAGCATGTGTCATCAAAAAACTAAGGGATCCTCTTTTATCCTGCATTGGATTCATTCTAGTCAGAACTTGGAGTTACTAACTGGCATGCATGTGCTTCCACAGACAGCACAGAGCAAGGATACGTATAAAGCTGAAGCTGTCCAGGGCACTAGTTATCTCTTCAAGAAATAAGCCCCCTAACCGGGCAAGGTTAAAGCTCAGATCTTCTGTGAGACCATCCCAGCAAGCAATAACCCAGCTTCCTGCTATACTCTGGGTTCTTCCTCAGGGGGTTGCATTCCAAGTCAGCCCTGACTTTCCCCCCCAGGAGGCTCCTCTTGGCTCATAGCCTGAAGTAGTGTATGGCTATAAGAAGACACCCCAAGTAGGGTGAGGATGAGAACTATTTTAACTCACAAATTCAAAAGGGCAATGTGGCTGTACTCTCCCAGATGAAAGAAATTTAGGCTTGTGAATCACTGAAAATAGCCGGAAGTCAGACAAGAAGGGCCTTGTCCCAGAGTAATAGCCTCACTCAGAGATTAAAATAGGCCTGACCTTTGTCTATGGGATTGTATCGCCTTGGTCATATTTAGCTGCTCCAGCTGAGGACTTCTGAAAACCTCCATCTGCATGTTGTGAAACCGCATCTCTGGGTCAGGGGGTAGTCTCTCCTTGAACACAGAGGAGACACTTATTCAGGGAGGCATTTAACCAGAACTTGTGGCTTCTGAGCCAAGAAAATGGAGCTTGCTAAAATTCTTTTTTTTTTTTTTCCTTGCTCAAATGACGTTAGAAACAGTGAAATTTGACAGCCAAAAAAATTGAGATTCTCCAACTGAAACAGAAATTATATAACCATTACTCACCTTTGGAGAGAATTTGGAAGGCCAAGTCTCCTTGTATAGTTGCTTTGCTTAGAAAGCTCTTGGAGGCACTAACTGATACTGTTTTGTTTTGTTTAGATTTTGGGGTCCAGCTTTGCTGCCTAGGATCAACAGAACCGTATACAAGCTATTTACAGTCATGAGGTCCCTGGGACCAGGAATATAGAGTCCTAATTCCAACCCTGCCAATGAGTCATTCTGTCCCACACCCAAATTATTTCTCTGTGCCTCAGTTTCATTTTCTATAAAATGAAAACAATAGAGATAATAACAACCATTCCTCCCTACTTTCTCGGTATAATGTGAAAATAAATTATTGTATATGTGATCCCAGGCGAGGAAAGGCTTAAATCAAAGCACCATTATTGGTATTTCCTATTGCCAGTCTCCATGGTAATCACAGCTTTCTTTTACTAATAACATTGGCCTGGTAACCTAAATGTCAAAGGCTGGATATTGCATTACATCTTCTGAAGGCCTCTCTGCTCTTTGAAATTTTACTTTTAATTCACGTAACATTTAATTTTGCTCAGAGTCACTTACTTCATTTTGTCAGGAATCATTTTGCACATGAGTAACTTCAACTAAAATGTAGCAGGAGCTGAAGACTACAGTAAGTCTTCCGGTCATTAAAGATGATAAAGACAAGCTTGGGATGTAAACCCTCAGTTTCAGAGTTCACCATCTAATTAGACAGTGGTGGTCATTGCCTTTCCTGATTCCATCTTCCATTGGCTCTGTTTGACCTGGAAAGAATAAGGTGATATCCCTTAGCCACATGTTCTCTGTGACCCATCCCTACCACCAAACATTATTTTAAAACTTGCATGGGAGGAGCAAAATCCTGTGGCCCACAGCCATGAGGCTATGCTCCCCCTAAAATAGTTCTCTGGTATTTTATATTAATAGTGACATGTAACAATAAAACTTGAAATTCTTTTTTTTTGATTACTGAATGGGAGGTGGAGAAGGTAAGATTTAAACAGGGTACAGGACATTCTCATATATTTGTATAAGACTTTACTTGGGAGGGGTTGAGAGGACAAAATTACTAAGAGCTATGTCAAAGAATTGTACTTCTTGGTTACCCTTGCTCCAAATGGAGAGGAAGTATACAAAAATGCCTGCAAAGGATGGTGGGAGATTTCCCCTGCCAACTCCAAGTCAGCAAGGGAAAACTGATCCTGAGCAGAGAAGAAAGTCAGAAGGGCTTTAATGCAAATTACTGCCTATTTTCAGTCTGTGTTTGGTATGTGAATGTTCTGGATGACCCTGAGAATGCACTTTAATGTTTCACCATTTTGCACAGTTTCACTAGGGAATTGCCTGACAGAAGCAGATAAGTTAAAGAAGGAAGAGTGGGAGGGGTCTTCTCAGGAACTCCACAGCAGAAGGAAAACATGTATGGTTAACCATGGTCAAAGGAAGAAATTAAAAGAATGAGATGGGAAGTTTAGCCTAGAAAAACTGACTTGCTTCTGCTCGTCCCACCCCCACCCAAGGACAAACACTTACAGAACATAATGCCCACATCCTTTTTAAACTGCTGATGTCCTTGCCCCTCTCCCAGGGAGCCCAGTACTGGCATGTTATATCCTTTCTGCCTACAGATCCTTTCTGAGGGATCTCACCCAGCCTCCACTCTCTCTTAGTTGTGTATTCAGAAAGTATTTATCAAATACCTATTAACAGTGGAAGTCAACCTAAGGTGTATAACTTGAGTTTTCTACCATATTTTCCTACAATTGTGTTCAAGGCTAAACTCCCCTCCGCAGCGGCATACCAGGGACAGGACCACACCAAGGAGTGGTCCGTTTCAAGTGCAAACAATGTATTGCAAAGTATTTTAAAATAACAAAGCACCAACCAAAAGTCACTCTGCTTCTTATTGTCACCAAGATCATCGGTCAATTCTAAATAATGTCAATGATAAAATACTGCTCCACTGGAAAAAAAAAATCTTTTGGTGGTCCAACTTCCAAACAGTTGCTGTGGTTACTACTATTGAGTTTTAATAATATATATGCACACTTCAAATAGATAAAGAATATCTTATTCTTTAATAAACATTGTGTTCTAAGTGGAAGTTAAGTCAAAGAACTCACATTAGACTAGCAGACACGGAGGGCACACAGCTAACAGAGAGCAGACAGCAAGCACCAGCAATGGGGAGGGGGAGGGGAATAATTTTAAAAAATTAATCTTTTTAAAAAAAGAACTCCCATTTACACACCCAGAGACAGGCATTCCTTTTGCAAGTAAGCTCAAAATGGTTCTGATACTTTGAGCATGTTCCTGTCTCCAACCCTTAGGGTAAAACGGTAGATTCAACATAAACAATGATTGTAAACACAAAGAAAGAGAACTTGAGTTTCTTCAATTCTGCCTCTGTGTGACCGTTTGGAGTTATTTGTACCTAACAGTTTAAAGTAATTGAACATATTACTCTGAATTAGAAAAACTTTCCGCTTTACTCAAGAAATACATTAATGTATTATATATTAATTTTATACTTGTAATTAGAACATTCTTATTCTGTAATATTCAGTTTATTTTTATTTTTAATTTATTTAGTTGCATGATTATATATGTTAAATTTAATAAAACTATATTTTCTCTTTCTTTTCTGGCAGTTACTATTCATGTCATATGATTAGGGCTGAAATACATTTTTCATATGGGGACATTAAAAAAATGGTCAGCACTGGTGGTCAAAAACACTAAGTACTATGACTGCTGTCTCACAGTTTTTCGATTGAGTGCAGGATTCATTATTCAATTATCCAAGAAACACACATTTAGCACCTGATATTTTCTAAGCACCAGATTCAACCTTGGATGTACAGAGACCAATAAGGCAGAGCTTGTGCCCTGATGATCTCATAGGTCAGTGACTCTGGGATTTGGCAGATTGGCAAGACCCAGATTATGGACAGAAATATAGATTGAAACAAGTCTAATTTACTGGGAAACAAATTCTAGATAACCCAAAACAAATCAGACAAATCACTTAATTCACTCAATTTTCCATAGATGAGAAGACTGATGTGTGCTCAAAAGAAGGGGCCTGATTTTATTTCTCTACACTTACTTACAAAGATATTTTTGGAGAGCAGATGTGGCTCAAGCGGTTGAGCTCCCGCCTTCCACATGGGAGGTCCTGGGTTCGGTTCCCAGTGCCTCCTGAAAAAACAAAAAAGAACAACAAGCAGAACAAACGAAAAAACCAACTCACGGAAGCCGATGTGGCTGTGTGGTCAAGTGACAGCTTCCCACATACGAGGTCCCAGGTTCAATCCCTGGCCCCTGTATCTCAAAAAAAAAAAAAGATATTTATGAACATTTTCTAATACAGTTTTGTAATTATGTTTAGGAAACATCCACGATCATAATAACTCCTTATGCCATTTCAATAAACACCCCAAAAAAACAAATGAAATTTGCGCACATCAGGTATAAATGGACCCAGTTCCTCATAATTGTTCTTCTGAGTAGAATGTGTTATGAAATGGAGAGGTGTGTATGAAGAGCTTTCTATTGTTCTTGCTATCTCCATGATGGGAAAGGATGTAAGAGGCAACATGCCTAAAATAAAAAAGTTAGAGGGAGCACAGGGCCACACAATTCTAAAATGCAACCCCCACACACACTCCTCCCTCTTTTAGGAAACCGAAATTCCCCCAATTCTTTGGAAAAAGAATCATTCAACTGAATTTAAAATACAAGAGTGATGATTATTGCTGGGCAATTGAGGCCTGAGAATTTCCTCTTTGAAACTATCTTCTGATAGGCAAGAGGCGCCACTTTTTATATATATTTTAGCGGATATTGGCAGAGGGTTTCTCTTCCTATCAAACAGAGCACCTTGCAATCTTCTGTGAAAAATTGTACAGGCAGTCCAAAGGGTAATGGGATGAAATGGAGCAAAAGAAATTTTAGGTTGAAAATCTGAGAAAAAAATATACCTGCAGCTAGGCCCATTAGTATGTGGAATAATCTCCTAGGGGAACCAGGTATGGCCCATCACTCATGTAATTTTAAACGAGGATGGAAAAAACATTTGAGAGTATTCTATAAGGAAACAGCCTGTATTGGAAAAGGAGAGGAAAAATGACCTAATTTTCCATCTGTAATTTTCATGATTTCACCTTGAATGGCCTCTTCACACATAATATCTGGCAATTTGGATATGTGAGAATAGAAAACACAAAAATAATCGTGCTTCAAGGCAAGAGTTAAAGAATTTTAAAAGGAAAGACTCTTAGCAATAAAAATCAGACTTACATTAATAATAAAGTGCCCATACTTATTCCATACATATTTATATTCTAATTTGGTATGTGTGGCTTATTTTCAAATTAAAATTCAAATGAGTTTCCATGTGTTAGACACTGTTTCAACATCTCAGTCCCTGCAGCTGATGCTGCTAGGGATACTTTCCATCAGAGTCAAATTCCATTTTTTTTAAGCGGAGACAGGAAATACCACTCAGCACTGGAACACATATGAAATCAGGAAACTTTCAAAGATGTAATACAGGAAATCAACCAGAGAATATTCAAATAGTTGCAATGTGCCTAACATTTTAAACGTTGCTTCCTCTTTTAAACAAATGCTGAGCAAAGCTTCCTGTGTTTCAAAAGCAACATCTATGGGCTCTCAAAATGGCCAAGTCCCACAGACTTACCATTTCTTCTTTTCACACTTAATTTATTTTCTGACTTTGCATGGTTTCCAGGGTTTTAAAAAAATGGCCTACCTAGCACTTCTGTATACTTAAGTTTAGAATCCTGTCTTCATGGAATAGAATGTAATATCAGTCATTATCATCAACAACTTGCTCCTTTTAGTTCCTACTGTATGTGGGGGGAGCTGAGATATCAAGAGATAAGGACCCTGATTCCAGTTTTCCTGAGGTTATCTGGGAAGGGATAATATAATGCTAATAACATATATGACAATACACTGTTACCTGGGTTTCCTTATTTATAAACCTCAGGTAAGAGTACTAGCGGTAAGGACTACCAGGAATGGCTGATGGAAAGCCCTCAGCACGGTGCCTGCAGACTTTATGTGCTGTGTTGAAGGTTGCTGTCATGACAGGAGAGTTGCCAGATGAGGATTTAAAAAAATAAAAGGGGGCTCAGATGTTGGGAAGTGGGGACAGGCCAGCAGTGGTCAGGAAGAGGTGAGATAGTCTTGGGCAACCTAGGAAAACTTCTTGGATAAAGCAAGACTTAAACTGGGCCTTGGAAAACAAGGAAGACCAGGCAAAAGTTTAGAAAGTCCCTGTTCATTTCCAAAAATGGAGATTGGCAGGACTACCCGAGGTGATGACACAGTCTTTCAAGCTCTGCTCTTGAATGATCCTGATGGACTGATTTCCCGTATCTTTTAAACCTGTTTTTCCAGGTAAGTGCAGACATCAGAGCATTAGCTCATTTACAGGTTGGTCCTAATCTAATTTTTTTTCCATTTCAGAACTCCTCTGGAGCACAGCCTGAGAGATCTCCCCAGCCAATACTTCCTGGAAAACCTCAACAGCCAACAAGAAGGGGGCTTTAGCACTGACGTAAGTCAAGGCTACCCAGGTGATTTCGTTCTAGTCACTATGGGTCAGTGACAGCCACACACCCCTTGAGTCAATGGGAAGTAGTTTCTTAACTCACTTTTGAGAAACGCTGCATGTGATTCAGTGCTACATGCTGGCTCACTGGGACGTCATAGGGGATATTTCCTTCAACAGCTTCCCTACCACCTAGGCAAAAGGTGAGTTTCCCAGGCTCTCAGCACTTTTACTACTGAGAGGACAGAGTGTCAGAGAGTCAAGGCAGTCTTTCCTTTACCAACCTTACACAGACTCCAGAAGTCTTTTTGGATAATTGCTGTATAATTAGTTATACAAACTGGGAACCTTTTGAGAATAAACAGGGATGCCATTAACAATTGTGCTGAAACAACAGATGAAAATGGAGAATATCCTAGGCAAATTGGGATATATGACCATCTCTTCTTTGGTCTCGGGACCTTGTCTTCTAAGAATAAAGACACTTATTTGTCAAGCATTTACTAAGCATCTGCTATGTAGTGAACACCATGATGAACACTGGAGATACTATATTGATTGTCTCTTCCCTAAAGGCCTCACAACTGGCGGGAAAGACAAAGACATAAATAGGCATTTATAAAACACTGCAGACATAAGGGACCCTGGAGAGCAACTAACCCAGACTAAAGAGTGAGAGAACACTTTTTGGAGGAGGTACTAACCTGGCTATGTCTTAGTGAAATATTCCAGGCAGAAGAAATGGTACAAAAAGTCATTGGAAAACAAAAATAGCTAGTATTTATGGATTACTAACTGTGTATTGGCCACTTTATATATAATATCTCATTTACCCATACTCTGGTACCACCATTTACAGATAAGGAAAATGAGTCACAGGAATGCTAAGTAGTTTCTAAGACATGATAGTTTTAAAACTAGTGAAAGGAAGGATCTATTCCCCTCCCTTTTTGAATCATGCTTTGAACATTAGAGTACAGCTATGTGACACTATGTGTCATCTGAGATCAGGTCAAAAGGCCAAGAACCTTCTGTCTGGCTTGCTGGACCACATGCACTAGAGCCCTGAGCTGTCAATAAAAATGTCTAACTACCCCAGACCTCAGGGCTGGAGAGGCCACGTGCCGGCACTCTGGTAGATAAGCCCAGCTGAGCTTGTCCTTCAGTGCCCCCAGCCTGGGCACCAGTCATGCCAGAAGACAGCTTTCATGTGCACCCTCCACCCCCAGCACAGAATTCTTCCCTACTGGCTCTTTTCTGATTCTGGGCCCACAGAATTTGTGGCCTTAAAATAGTTATTGCTTTTCACCGCTAAGTTTTGAGGTGGTTTGTTACATAGCTATTGTAACTGGGTCACAAAAATATACTCATGTAGACAATGAAAAAGGATTCAAACCCAGAACATCTGGCATCAGAATCCACTCTTTTGATTGTTGCTTCCTGTTATGGGCTGAATTGTGTCCCCCCAAAAGACATGCTCAAATGCTACTTCCCAGTACCTCATTATGTGACCTTATTTGGAAACAGGGTCATTACAGATGAAATTAGGCAAGTTAAAAGGAGGTCATACTGGAGTAGGGGGGGCTCCTTAATCCAACATGACTGGTGTTAAGAAGATAAAAACTGGGACACAGACAGAGGGGAGGATGGCATTTGACAATGCCATAGTTTGTCAAGAAGCCACTACCAAAATAATTTTTTTTTTTTTTTTTTTTTTTTTAGCGTGGACGCAGTCCCCCACCAACACAAATTATGCAGTCGAGTTTCCCGCATTTGGGGAAATCGCAGGGGTCAGCAGATCCCCAGTGCAATGGATCAGCCTCGCCCTGGGAAAACCACCTTCGTGATCATGGTGTCTCCCCTGCCAGGTAAGTATACCAAAATAATTTATTAAAAAAAAAAAAAGAAACCACTACCAGCAGCTAAGAGAGAGACATGGAACAGATTGCCCCCTACCTGGGAAAGTATGGCAATACCAACACCTTGACGTCTAGCCTCCAGAACTGTGAGAGAATACATTTCTATTGTGTTAAGTCACCTAATTTATGGTACTTTGGTACAGTAGCCCTAGGAAACTAAGATATTTCTCAGTCAGCATGGCTTTCTTTGTAGAAATCCAAGTACCTGGGATTAGTGACATAAGAAGTTCAATGAAGAAAGTGACTCAAGAAGGGTTTGGAGCAAAACAAGAATCCATAAACAAGTCCTCCTAAGCCATACCAAGAACTTTGGAGCAAGAGGAAGTCACTGAGGAATTTTAAAACAGAATACTGTGTTCAGCTTTGTATTTTAGAGGGATCACTCTGGTAGTTATGTGAAAGAAGATTTAGGACACTATTAAAAAGCAATTCAAGGAAGTGGATGTGGCTCAAGCAGTTGGGCACCCACCTACCACATGGGAGGTCCAGGATTCAGGTCCCGGTGCCTCCTAAAAGAAGGCAAGCAGACTCTGCCCCTGCCACAAAAATGAGCTAGACATTGCTCCGCCGCAAAAACGATCTAGATGCCACCCCCATCGCAAAAATGAGCTAGACGCTGCCCCTGCTGAAATGAGCAGATGCCACAAGCCAGCAATCGCCACAGCCCAGGGGGAGTGGATGTGACTCAAGCCATTGGGCACTTGCCTCTCATGCCGGAAGTCCCAGTGCCTCTGGAGAAGGCAAGCAAACAATAAGCAGATAGATGAGGGAAACTTCTGGTGGTGGGGGGCGGAGATAAAGAAAGTAAATAAATAAATCTTTAAAAAAAAAAACAATTCAGGGAAGTGGGCTTAAGCAGTTGGGGGCCCACCTACCACATGGGAGGTCGGTGCCTCCTAAAGAAGATGAGCAAGATAGCGAGCTGGCACGGCAAGGTGACACAACGGGCTTATACAGTGAACTGACACAAAGAGATGACACAACAAAGAAACACAAAGAGGAAACACAATGAGAGACACAACAAGCAAGAGTGAAAGTGGCTCAAGCCATTGGTCCCCTCCCTCCCATATGGGAGGTCCCAGGTTTGGTTCCTGGTACCTCATAAAAAGAAGATGAGCAGACCCAAAGAGCACACAATGAGCAGAGAGCGAGGGCAAAACAACAAGGGGGGAAGGGGATAAATAAATATCTTTTTTAAATTTTTCTTAAAAAGCAATTCAAACAAGAAATAAGACAATGTCAGTGACAGAAGACATGGGGGGTGGGGGGGAAATCAAGAAATAGCAGCTGCTCAAAAGGCACTTGTTGAACCTTATTCTATGCCTAACTCCATAAAATGCTTTATAGTCACTCTGATAACAAAGCTGGAGCTAGAGAAAAATTGAAAGAAATGGAAAGTAGTTAGGAACTTTCACTAGAGATATACTGTAGTACAAGTTCAGGGCCACACTTGTCCTGTAGATTGAAAACTACACTATACTTTTCTTGCCTTTCCCTTCCCTACCCTTCTCTTCCCTTCCCCTACTTTGGAGACGGTGGTGGAGGGACCAGCAGGATAGGAGAATTATTTATATAGTCATTTTGAGAAAATATAACTATATTGTCAATAATGAGAGCCAGGTTTCTCACAGTTGAAGAAGAAAAAGAAAGGGGAAGGCTAGAAATAACCCTGAGGTGCTAAACTGGAATTGGAGGTATTAGGATGAACTTGTTGTTTTAGATAGATAAACAGATAGATGATAGATGGATAGATAGATAGATAAAGATGGTTGATTGATAATAGATGATAATAAGTAGGTATAGACAGATGATAGAGGTAGACAAGAATAAAAATATGTATACAAAAATAAAAAATAAAAAACAAAAACCAAACAAAATAAAAATATGTATACATACATATATATCTATATGCAAATATATAATTTCATCTCTGTTTGCCGAGAAGGCCTGGTTGCAGTGACACCCCAGCAGCAGTGAACATGCAAGAGCAGATCTTGGCTCCCAAATACCATTCTCCACTAAAAGGAACCAGGGCTTTTTAAATAAACAATTAATTCCAGGGCTTGAGTAGAGAAAGTATAAGATAAGTTTGCCAGAAAGTAAGGAAGTCTTTAAAAAATGATGGGTATGTGTCAAAAAAGACTTAGGAGCCAGTTTAAAAGGGCTCCTGGTCAAAATCAGGAAAACACTGGGCATCAAAGTAAATAATGATAGTAATGAATTACAACCCATTGAATAAAGTAGGGATCCATAAGTCTATACTGATATAAGCAAATGATTGAGTTAATAAATAAATGAGGAGAAATAAAAGATCTATCTTACAGTAGAATGCCAATTAATGAAGAATGGACATAGAAACTTATCATTTGACAGTCATATAATGGTCATTAATTCAGGTAGGAACCATGAAAAAATGTTAAGGTAGCTGAGGAGATTCAATGAGTTAGGAAAAGTTTTGAAGTATCTCACCACAATATGCTTCTCAATTACAAAGGGAGAAGGAGTAAATTTAAGGTGGAATAAAGCCAGCAACTTGACCAGGTGTCCAAGGTTGGCATCATCAGGGATGGGATGGAAGGCAGTCGTGTGCCTCCAACATGGGAACCTCTTGGAAAGACCACTGAGTCATGTCTGAGGCCTTCTCAGAAATGGACTGCCTGGTCTTAAGAAAACTTCATAAGGGCCCAGATTAAGCAACATCCTACAAATGAAATGTCTATACTCTTTAATTTGCCAAGATCATGAAACTCAAGGAAAGATTAAAAAACAGCTAAAGAGTCAAGAAGACCAAAGAGAGGTAAAACTCAGTGCCTGTGTGATCCTAGACCATTAAGGAAATAGATACTACTGGGGCATCTGGCAAAATTTGAATGGGGTCAGTGGATTGGAAGATAATGTTGTATCAATTTTCTGATTTGGAGGTTTATTTTGTGGTTTGTGGGAAATGTGCACTTTGTACTGTTCTTACAACTTTTCTGTAAATTTGAATAATTAAAAAAAAAAACAAGAAAAAGTAAGAAAAAAAACTGGAGGAAGATATTTGTAACACATAATGGGAAAAAAAAGTGTAGCTGCTCAGAGCTTCCTTTATCACAAGGGTTAAACAAAGAGCTTTAATTCATTATTTAAAAAAAAAAAAAGGATTAAGAGCATTCTATAGGTATCAAACTCTATCAAAACTATCAAGTACACATGAGACAATGATTCGTAGTTGTGATTAAGAGCTACCATTGACATTTGAATAAATGAAAAAAATATATAAGGTCATGGTTTTCAAATCATGTTTCCCAGAACCTTAGAATTTCTGGGAGGTGATTCGAGTGTTCCATAAATATTCAGTTCAAATTTCATTATAAAAATATACTTTCAACAATATATAATAATTTTAATTTTTAAAAATAAAATATACACTACACTGAAATATATTCTATACCAAATAGGAACCTACAAACACATTCATTTGAGTAGCTAATTTCTTACCATTCCTGTATAGATATTTGAATTTACTGTAAATGTGTCATTTATTAATAAGGTAGAGTTTTAATTTTTTTTTTTTAATTCAGGACTGCTTCTGTCTACATTTGTAAAATCATAAATACCAATCAGAATACTAATCCCAATACATAATCCCTATTATGACTTTTCTTGAAACTGTCCAGATCAAATAAAAATACAGAAATTAACTCTTCCCCAACTCTTAATTTTGAATACCAGTGTTCATAAGAACTGTCTCTGTTAACATTAGTTGACCTTATAATAAGCAAATACTATGAATTTGACCTCAAAAACGGCATATAAATAGAATATGGCTTTTGTCTCTTTTGTATACTGAATTTTGCAACAGATGTCCGAGGGAAGAAAAGAGATCTGCTTTAAAAAAAAAGTTTGAAAACCACTTGTGTAACATATTGTTTTAAAATAGATTGTGGGACAAGATAAATTTCTTTCTTCCTTAGGTTAGGTAATCAATAAAATCAAAATATAAAGGCAGCTCACCAAGGCCTCTACTCCTTTCAGTGGCATTCTTTGCCAGATAATCTGGAAGAGGGTGACGTTAATGACAGATAAATGAAACACAATTGTGTGTCATTTGCCATTTTTAGCTCCTTTGTGATACAAGAACCTGCATAGTTTGCATCACATCAGAGCCAATTGATTAGTTGCAAATAGATTCTTTTAGTATCTAAGAATTATGTGCTCAATCAATGGTTCCTTCAGCACTTGAAGATATAAAACTACAAACAAAAACAGTAAAGGCCAAGAAATAGTATTTTGTTAGGGAATTTTGCAAAATCAAGTCCCCCTAGAACCGTAGTTTTCATCTGGGGCCATTTCTCCCCACCCCACCACCAGCAAGGGAACATTTAGCAATGGTAGAAACCAGGCACACTGCTAAACATCCTACAATGAACAGGATAGCCCCTCACAACAAAAACTTATGCAGTCCAAAATGTCAATAGTGTTGAGGTTGAGAAACCCTGCCCTAGTGCATAGACTATTTTCTTACAGAAGAATCAACAGTAAATTTTAGACTGTCTTAGATTCATAACTGTGCTTCTAAACGTTTTCTTCTTCATGCCCCGTTTCTTCATAGTTTTCAAGTGATGGATTGATCTTTCAGCTTCACTTTTTGGTTAGCTGAGAAATGGGATTTATTATGTTACCTCTCAAAATTTCAAAGCTCTAAATTATTTATTCTTACTTGGTTGGTTTATTTAAAAAAACAGAGGACAGCAAGTGGGAAACTCTACATAAAACCAATACACAATGCAGTATTCAGCTGTACTGGTCAAGAAGTTTATGAATTAAATCAGAATTTATCAGTGCAAACAATGGTTCCCAACCTTGTTTACAAGAATTCCCAATCATGTTTTACACATCCCCCTCCATAAACTATATTTTAAAATACTTTATCTTACAAATTACACTTTATCATTTATTAATCAGCAACATAACTGCCAAAACCACTGAACCAATGTCTTTGCCCTATGTGATAATCCTAGCAAAGAATCTTTATAATATTGGTTAGTACAAACCCACTTATGATAAATATATAATTTCTATTACGTTTGTTGAAATATTGACAGTAGTTTGTTTTCTCATTTCTATCTTCATTGATTCACATTTACCACACCGATAATAAATAAATTAATTAAATGATTTATCTAATCAACTTATTTAAGAGCACTAAAACTGAATCAAAAGAAAAGAGATGTAAGGTATCCTGAGATTTCCTTCCTGAGTGGAGTATTTGTGAGGAACAGATTAGGGTAAAGAAAGTTGGAATGTTTCCCAAGTAAAAATCAAATAAACTGGTGACTATGTAGAATTATCTTCAAGATAAGTTTAGTCTAAATGATAAGCATTTCATTTAGAACCAGTCATTCCTCGTCTCTGGAAAGAGAAAATGGGAGGTAGATCTAGATTCCAAGCAACTCCTGCTCTTAACTCATCCTTACCTCAGTCAAATAATGGGACAATTGAGTCAATGTGAGTTTCTCCACATCATAGCATTCGAGTCATAAATTCTTTAAGAGTATATCAGTTCTCTAAATAATGACTTGGGAAATGGCTCTGTTTATCGGCAAGGTATGCTTCTCTTCACACGAATATTCTCAACCATTGTGTGATTTTTTTTAGCAAATCAATTTTCTTTGTACATATTAATAAAGCATACAGTTCATCCAAAGTGTAAAATCAATGGTATTTGGTGTAATCATATAGTTGTGTGTTTATCACTTCAATCATTATTAAAGCATTTTCATTATTTCAATAATAATAATAAAGAAAAACAAACAAAAAAATTCCTCAGCTCGCAATCTCTATGGTTCCCCTGCGGTACATAGTTGCTGTTTCTGGCTATTCTTGCACAATTATTTGTTTATTAAGCAGATTTATTGAGATATAGTCACATACTATATAATCTATCCAAAGTGTATAATCAACGGCCTTTAGTATAATCACAATGTTGTACATTCATCATCTCAAAAATTTTAGTACAATTTCATTACTCCAAAAAGAAAAACTCCACACTGCTTAGCATTCGTTCTTCAGCCCTACATAACCACTAATCTAATTTCATCTTTATAAATTGATTTATATTTACATTTTATATAAATGGAATCATACAATATGTATTACTCTATGTCTAGTCTCCTTCACTTAGTATAATGTGTTTGTTTCTTTTGTCTGATATTAACATTTTGTAGTATTAACCTACATTTGTTCAGTTTCAAAGAAAAACAGTCTTACATACGCTATTTTACCCATGTTCATATTTCACACATTATATTTATAGTTTACAAAATATATTTAGTTCATAATAGCACAATCATAGAGTATTTGTCCCTTTGTGTCTGGCTTGCTTCACTCAACATAATGTCCTCCAGTTTCATCCATGTTGTCATGTGTTTCACTGTGTGTTAATTTTTACTCTATTCAACCATGAAGAGTTTGAACTTCTCTGGACTTGTTTCCCATGTTTGGGAACTATCTTATGTAGCTCTCTCTGTTTAACTTAAGTACACTGACAACATAAAATACACAGCTAAAAATGCTGTTTGACATGTAATTTTATAGATAAGTACAACTGCATCATGCCCAAAACAAACATCTCTGTACTCATCTGTATGTGCTCTTTCCAGATCCTCAACTTTTAATAATAGCAGGATGGATGGCTTTTCCTTTTCACGAGTTATCAGTGTTGACCAGACAGAACTGAATTCATTTTAATTAAATGTCTCTGAAATCCGCATTGAAGCAAACCCAGTCGTTTTCCACTAATTTCCGTCTGAACCATGTGTGACCTGATGACCCTTCCCAATAATACACAACACTGGCATACTTCATTGGCTGTTTCTTCTACGTCAGGACTGAGATTTCAGCGTTGAGATTTATTGACCAAAAATCTTGCAGAAACTGTACACTAGAATTTTATTATCTGTCTTTCCTCCTACTTCACCTTTGCCCCAAGCAGCTTGAAGTCACTTTGAATTTCTGAATCTGAATTCCTCAGTTATTAGAACAAGTCTCCCAGCTGTCAGCCCCTTTAGTTACTTTCCACTTGAGGTTTTTTTTCAGGGATTTAGAAATAACAAATAAAGATTTTTCTTTATTAAACAAGTAACTTTAAAAGAAGAATCACACACAAAAAATGCTTTTTTAATAACAGATAAGTTTGGTTTGGATTTCCCAAGATATCTGAACACTTGCTTTCTTGGATTTACAAAAATGTTAAGGTTTCATCTGGAAACATAATTTTAGGATGTCACACTCATCTTTACCAATGTTTAAAAATCACTGATACCATTAAGGCCAAGATTCTTTACCAGCGAGTTCTTATTAATTGAGCTTGGCAGTAGAGGTAAATGAAAAAGCTCTAGTTAGCAGTCCTCTCCTCATCTACAAAAGATCTATTCTGGAGAAGTAATTAATGCTGAATTTGGTAACTCCTATGACACATTCTGACTCACCCAATGTAAGAGGCCATTTTCTCAAAAAGGTGTAAAAACCTAAATGATTTTCACTTTATATGTCGAAAAAAGTATCTTATGGCTCAATAGCAAGGAGCTCCCAGCAGCGAACCGTGGAAATGGCTCTAAAGAGAAACTAACACGTCAGTGCTCTGGCTCTACCAGGTGCTGTAGTTAATACTCAGTTTCCAAAAGTCTGCATCAGCAGGAGGAGGAACCATCAGCTACTAGGTGAAGGGGCATGCTAGGACAGGAACTAGAAGAACTGGCGCAAGAGGTAAAGATGTGAGAGTAGGGGTGAGGCCGGGAG
Organism: Tolypeutes matacus; assembly: GCA_026826555.1. Lineage (NCBI taxonomy): Eukaryota > Metazoa > Chordata > Mammalia > Cingulata > Chlamyphoridae > Tolypeutes > Tolypeutes matacus. Next base: position 3,680,022 of record JAKSZT010053792.1, on the reverse strand, counting down.
GAAGGGGCGGTCTCAGAAACAAGGCAGAAGCCAAGAATCTGCACTGAGATACAAGATCAAAGTTCTCCCAGCAGCAGAGGTAACATCAAATCTGTCCAGAAGCCGGTCAGATTTGGTCCTAGGGCTGAGCCAAGTTCACTTCTGGTAGAAGTTGAGGGTCCCTTGCTGTGGATAAAGAAGAGCTAGCAAGACTGAGAATGGAGGATAGCCTGTGGAAGAAATACAGCATGGAGGTTAAGCGCCTTAGCTTTCACCTAGACTGAACTCAGTTTACCAGCTGTGACCTTGAACAATTCTTCAGCTCTCTGAGTTTAATTCTTTGCCTAGAAAATGTGAATCATATTAGTATGAACCTTGCAAGTTTATTGTGAGACTTAAATGAGGTAACACATATAAAGAACATGCAAAGAACAGTTTATAGCACTCTCAATAAGTGCTAGTGGTTTTAATAACAGTAATAATAATAACGGCTGATCCACAGAACAAATGATTATAGAAACTGTAGCTCAATGGAACGAGCTCTGTTGACAAGTCAGGAGATGTTTTCTGTAGAACCTGTGTGATCTTGACAACTCTAATTTTTCTGTGTCTCATTTTCTTCACCCAGTTAATTGGTTTCTAAAGGCATTTCCTTAGATACCTAATTTTTTAGTCTAAATAACATGGAAACTTATTATATAGTAAAGATATTTAATTTGAGAATCCCAAAAAGAAACTTTCAGGGCCCCATGTTAGGTATAAATTTTGTAAGAAAAAGTATGAAGGTAACTCAAAGTTGCATAAACCAATCAATAATGTGGAAAATCAATGTTTTATTAAAGGACTAGTATTATTGAAATAATCTAGTATAACTAAGGTTTCTTTGATGTCAACAGCCCCAGGTTTGAATTCCAGCTCTGTTACTTACTGATGGCCTTGGATAAATTACTTAACCACTATTTTCTCATCTGTAAAATGAAGATAGTTCATTTATTCTAAGGTCATGGTAAAAAGACTCAACTATGAACTTGTATGAAAAATGCTTAGCCATGATGATTGGCATATAGGAAATGCACAAAAGTGGTACATCTTATATTATTAAAGAGAGTGTATATATTCTTGTATAAATGATTTTTTTGGGGTAAAAAAACACATAAACAAACTTATCTCTCTAAGCTATTGACCTTGGCAACTTATATAATCTCTTTGACCCTTGGTTTTCTTTTCCTTTTTTTTTTTTTTTTTTTTTTACCCTTGGTTTTCTAATCTATAAAATGAGAAAAGTGAAAAAATGAAAGCGGTCCTAGCATAATGCCTGCCCCAAATAGAGGTTACTTGAAAGTCAGTTGAGACTATAATTTATCACACTTAACCAGAACTTAAGTTAAGCTATTAACTTAATAGCTATTTGAGACATAAATATTTACCCACTTTCATTTACAATGAAATGAGTATTGTTTAGAGGTGTTGTTTTAAAGGAAGAATAGACCAGAAGAGTAGGCACATCATTAGTCAAAGTGCTGGAAAATGGCTCTAAGCAGAGGAATCCAGAGCTTAATCTACTTTCCTTGATGAAGTCATTTGTACAATAGGGAAAGCATCCCCTTGTTTGTAAAGTGATCAGATTGAAAGGACCAGACATTGTTTGTTGATATACTTCTTTTCTCTCGTAGATCTCCAGTCCTTGCTTTTATATTTAGCCTGACAAGTGAAGTGGAATGCCAACAACCTTCTCTCAACAGGCTAAGATGGGGTAGAGCAGAGAAGAAAAGAAATTCACTTAAAGAATGGTTCAGGTTTTCACACAGATGACACCCACTTACACACACAAACACACTTGAGCCTTAGCAGAGGCAGGACAAGCCTCATCTCTTTCCACAGGACAAAATTGTGATCTACTCAGGTTGGATCCAATTAATGCTAAAAAAATCAATGTTTATGGTTCACTCAGTTAACCTATAAACATAAACAGGTCATCTACTAACCTGGCTCCCCTAGCTAATTTTTCACAGATCTCCAAATAGTTTTCAAAAGGTACCAAAATACATCAAAGCAACTGCACTGATTTGAGGATGCAATAGAAAAATGGGTACAAGCAAGATCGTTAGATAAGTTCTCTCTCTTTAATATAGAATTGCTATTGCCTCCCACAGACTTCTATTCCCCCAGTTCTAGCATTGGCATCGGAAAACAGCTAGATACTTCTTTATGACACTAAATTCTGATGACCATTGTCCGTCTTTCCCCAGATTCTTATCTTCTTGGCTTTTGCCCTCACTTTCTGCATGTTAGGCAAGCAAAGAGGTTCAGTGGAGCACAGTGCACCGACAAAAATCCACAGGGAAGCGAATGTGGCTCAAGCTATTGGGCTCCCATCTACCATGCGGGCATCCTGGTGAAGGCAAGCTGGCCCGTGCCACGGACAGCTGGCAGCCTGCACTGTGGAGAGCTGGCGCAACGAGATGACGCAACAAAGGGAGATGCAGAGGAGAGACAATGAAAGATGCAGCAGACCAGGGAGATGAGGTGGCTCAAGCAATTGAGTGCTTCTCTCCCACACCAGAGATCCCATAATCAGTTCCCGGTGCCTCCTAAAAAAGAGAAAGACAAGAAGAAAAGACAAGCAGACACGGAAAAACACACAGCGAATAGACACAGAGAGCCGACAGTGAGCGCAAAACAACACCGGGGGCAGGGGGGAGAGAAAAAAAAAATCCACAAATACTGTGTGACCTTGAGCACATCACAAAAACTTCATCTGAAAAATGGGGATAGTACCTACCTTATAACATTTGAGAACTAAGTGAGTTAACTCATGTAAAATATTGTAGTACCTAATACATGTTAGGTACTGTTTAAGTTGGGGGACCATATGTCCAAGTTTGCCTGAGCTTATCCCAATTTACACTTGTTGTCTCAGCTTCCCAATTAGTTTGACAGTTGTCATTCTCAAGGTGTCCTGAGATCACTGGAAAGTGGTAAAGCTGCTGTTACTATTGTTATTAATAAATTGTAGACATGTGTTATTAATAGTTGAGTGAAGTCTTGTTTTTGGATGCATATATAGATTGAGATATTAATACATGTTGAAATGTCCTGGAATCAGAAAAGAATTAATTCTTAGACATTTACTTTCTGTTTGATTCAATGGAAACTACTTAACCTTTCTCAAATCCAACTCCCCATCAGTGATGCCGTATAATAATCTAGACTGTGAACGCAATGCTTGTGAGAATCCAGTGAGATGATACTTGAAAATGTTTTGTAAATTATAGCACTTGTTATAAATGAGACATAATCTTTGGACTAAATTTTGGCTTAAGGTATTGTGTTTCCAATAATACCACATTAAATAGCTGGCTTGATATTCCCACAAGCCTTCCATGTTCTTAGTATTTCAGAGGTATTCCTGGACTTTTAATATTGTTAGGGAAAAAAAAACAGCCAGGGGGAAGTGGATGTGGCTCAAGCAACTGGACTTCTGCCTACCACCTAAGAGGTCCCGTTTTCAGTTCCCAGTGCTTCCTGGAGAAGGTGAGCTGGTGCATTTGGCAGGCATAGCAAGCTGACGCAATAAGAAAGAGACACAAAGAGGAAAGACAATGAGAGAGACAACAAACCAGGGAGCTGAGATGGCTCAGGTGATTGAGCGCCTCTCTTCCGCATGGAAGGTCCCAGGTTCGGTTCCTGGTGTCTCCTAAAGAGAAGATGAGCAGACACAGAGAGCACACAGTGAATGGACACAGAGAGCAGACAGTGACCCCAAACAATGCGGGGAGAGGGGAATAGAATAAATCTTTTTGAAAAAAAAAAGGGAGACAGAATCAAAATTATCTGCTTGCTTACCCAGGCATGAAGAGCTCTAGAACACAGCCCTTCCTATTTCATTATATTTATTTTTTATTTAGATAGCATCTTGTTTTTTTTTAATTATGGGGGGAAAATAGGAGTCTTTAGGACTACCTCTTCCTATTTTTTGACTCTGGTTTTGGGTACTTTAATAGATGTGATAGAATCAGTAATTAAGTGTATGTGACCTTGCCATTAATGAGCTGACTTGCATTAAGCAAGTTACTTAACGAAGCGAATCTCAAAGGAGGTGACACTATTGCCTATTTCACAAAATTATTATAAGACATGAGACCATGCATGTAAAAGTGCCTGATACATAGTAAAATCTCAAGAAATATTAGCTATTGTATGTAGTTTTTTTAAGTTATTAGCAAAGCAGAGGTGAGTTCAATCTCTCTATTTTACAATTATTTTTTATCATCATGAAATAGGAGGAAGTAAAAAAATCAGATTATTTAGCTCCTGACCTTAAGAAAATTCCAAACTGTGTCTTTTGAGGGTGGCAAGATAGCAACTGTTGACCCAGATCAACAAATATTTATTCAGCAATTGCTAAATGCAAAACACTCTGCTAGACACAGTGGAATATAAGAAAATAAACGTCCTTATAGGTGACAAGTAGCTTATAACAATAGTTTAGCAAATACATAAGTAATAATGCAGAATATAGAAAGTGGCATAAGAAAGATACAATAAATAATATTGGGAGTCAATGTAGATTATAATACTGGGCTTGGAATTTGAAAGGTCTCATGGAGACAGGCTCATGGATGGTGATGTCCTGAGTTGGTGCTGGAGGTTTGAACAGGCATGGCAAAAGGCAAAGGCATTCTGGGTGCAACTAAAGAAAGGAGTAAGGATTTATTCCCAAACCTTTAGTTAACATTTGGAGTTAAACTTCATACATGGGCTATTGTGAAAACGGAAAATAAGACTATAGATTTTTTTTCTCTCTTTCTAGCCCTGACCATGACAATCTACAAAATAGTTATTATTTACTTTCTAAGTTTATTGTATCATTTTTAAAAGCAATTTTGTTGAGACATATTCACATACCATACAATCCATCTAAATATTGTATCATTTTGAGCTAACCATGTTGGGTGTTTTAGAGGTCAAAGACATTTGGCCCATTAGGCACCTTTGAAAGCCAATTCACATAGAATAATATGGGTTTTTATATTATATATGTTTTTGATATGTAAACCTATATTACAATCATGTTAGTTTACAGTGGATAAATTTCAAAGTAATTTGGGTACATCATAGTCATACTGATAAAACCAGTTTAAATTCTTCTCCAATCCAATGTCATTCTTTCCTTTATTTAAAAATTCAACAAATACTTTGGAATATGTTCCAAGAACTGTGAATAAGGAATATTAAAAACAAACTAAAATTATAGGGCTTCCTATAATATTAATCTACTCTAAACAACAGGAAATGATTTTTTTTCTTTAGTAGACTACATTGGCTGATAATTCCCCTAACCACATACTGTGAATACTGAAGTTTATCATGTCTGTTGTTTTCATTCATTTGAACTAATGTGCCTTATCCAAGTTGATCTTTCTCCTTAGATATTTTCCTTTATTTTCAGAAAATAAGACTCTCTGCATACTTGTTTCAGTGTCCAGGACCAAAATTACTATTGAAAAAGCTGCATAAGTGTTCATTCAGTAAAATACAGTTACTGCATTTATCTAATGGCTTAATTTAGCTTTCCAATGCAAATTAAAGCCGTGGGTGCTTTATTGAAAGGACTGTTTTCAGATCTGATTACAAAGATATATGTTTACCATCTATATAAGATTATCGTTTTTCTTTTGATAAAACAGACCCTCTTCTGACATTTTGAGAAGACCAGTAAGAAATATATCCAGGATTACAACATCTCCTAAACCTTTCATTTTCAACCTCAGAATCTTCACCTCTCATTAATCTGGTGTTCTTATTCTGTTTTTGTTTTTGTTTGTTTATTTGTTGGATGTTTTTTTAGATGTTTCACTGAATCAGCAACCAATCTTGGCAAATGTATATAGACCAAATAATTTTATATTATTTTTAAATGTCTGTCTGCAATATTATTTCAAACCACCTATACATATAAATAAATCAGTTATCCTGATGGTCAACCCAATAAAAATAGCACTCATAATTTGAAAAAGCGAAACAATTATGACTGAATTAGAAACTTCCATACTAACCCAATCTATATATGTGTCATCACTGGCCTAATTTGGGTACACCCCATATCTAAAGCATGACATTTAAAGAGAGGATATAAAAGGAGAATGTCCATTAGGACACAGATTAATTTCTTTTCATGGTACCCAGAGGAACAGGGTAAAAGAACCCTGGAATGGAAAGCTCTTGGATTCTATTCCTAGAACTGAATGACTCTGGGAAATTCTTTTAACTCCTTGTAAAAAAATTAATAGATATACATCTTCATAAATACAATACAGACATATTGCTTCATAAATGCAAGAATATTATCTGTAATATCTGTAGCAGAAATAATTTGATATTTTAAAATAACAAATTATAATTTTAAAGAAAAAAAGGGAGAGCTTGAGTGTTGGCCTTGAACATCTCTTATCCAAGACCAGTGAGAGTCTCAGCCATGCTCTGCTTATGTTGATACATGGTTCTAAGACCAAGGAGAATGCCAGAATAATTATTTTGTTTGTGGGTATAGATGACCCTTTTTCTGTTATGACTAATGACACTAAAACCAAAAAGAAGAAAATCCATTTGGAGCAGAAGAACTGACTTCAAAATGTAACTGCGTGAACACCCCTTACGTTTAGTAAACTGTGAGAGGACTGACAGATCATGACTGTGAACCACCTCTTTAGGCTTTATTTCACTCTCAGCCTTCCTTACAATACTTTTTTTCAGGAGGTACCAGGGGTTGAACCCAGGACCTTGCACATGGGAAGCAGGCTTTCAATTACTGAGCTATATGTGCTCCCCAGAGGATGCATAGTTTTGTTTTGTTTTGTTTTTTTAGAAGGTACCGGGGATTAAACCTGGGATCTTGTACATGGGAAGCAGGGGCTCAAACCATTGAGCTACACTCACTCCCCTATAACAATACTTATTACCTCCTCCCCGAGACGGCTCCCTCGTCGGTTTGCTCATTGTTTTTGCTCGATGTCTGCTTGTTGTTTGTTTGTCTTCTTTAGGAGGCATGAGGAACCAAACCTTGAACCTCCTATGTGGGAGGCGGTTGCTCAACTGCTTGAGCCACAACTGCTCCCATGGCAATACTTATTCTGATATGAACATTAAGCATTAGAACTAGTAAAGCATTTAAGCTTCCTTTTATCCACCCAATGAGGTTCTTTCCATACTACTCAATAGCAGAGAGTAAATGTATTAACAGCCCAAGATTTATATTTTTCATCACTATTACATTACTTTTCCTCTAATAAACTGGAGAATAGTGATCACCGAATTGTCCTTTCCCTTAGCATGATGGAATAGTTGACCTTTTGACTTAAGATTTGGGCTCTTAACTCTTCAAAACATCAGAGATCTTGGTGAAGAGGTTGCTCTGATGCAGATGTAGGAAAGTGGGAGAAACTGATGCTCACCATCTTCCGATTTATAGGGGTGGTGCCATCACATGCAGCAGTATTGAACCCTCCTGAGCAAACAGCATCTACTCCAAAAGGCTCTTTTGTGAACAGAAAGGCCAGTGGTCCTAGAGCAACATCAGTTCCCCCATAACAACTTCCAGCAATTCTGTAATGTGCAGGAATATTCGCATGATGGCCCGTGACACTTTTTTCTCAATTTCAATGGCCTGCACTTTCAAATGTGATGGGCACTCACTGTCACTGTATCTTCCCTTCTCTATTATCTTTCCCTATACTCAAAGGGAATGCTAGAGATATCCCTCCCGACTAAATGGCCTCAGTATCCAGGAAAACATGGAACTACTGTAAGGAGGGAATAAAGACCCCATTATGCCTCTATTTCTGTATTTAATGTTTTTCTAAAACCTGAACTGTACAACTTAAATGTGAACATAGATATTCCAAAATCAGATTTAGGTTCCTTAACTCTGTCTGGTTCTATTACCTCCCAAAGAATTCAAATTTAGCATAGTTTGTAGCTTAAAAGCAGCATAAAATAAAACTCAGAAAATGTCATGGCAACACATCAAACATTTAATGTCAGGTTCCCTTATGCTCACTGCATTTCAAAAGGCAACCACCAATTATGCAATTTTGGAATGATATTTTACTTTGTAATTAAAAACCAGATTCCTTGTGCTTGATATTTGTGGAACATATGTGCAAAGCAACTGCCCGTTGGGAAGGAAAGATGGTATCTTTGCACTTTGAAAGACCTCAGCTATACAATGCTGTTATAAATAAGCTTTGTTAGCATATGCACCGAACTTCACACTTAGATATGTTATCAAAGGATCATCAAATAGCCTGCAAGCATAAGCCCATTGTTCAGAACTTGGCGTAAATTTTATTAGTTTCTTTGTTCAACATGACAAATATTACCTTCATTTAATTATGATGCTGAAAACTTCATGTTTTATGTTCTCTAGACTTTGTTTTTTAATCCTAAAATTGACTATTTGAATATAATTAGAATAATAATGTATCAATTGATACAAAGGAAAGATGATATATGTAAAATTGTCAAAAAATACACCATCTTGTTTAAGATTTCTTGATTTCTTTTTATTTGTACATTTCCAAAAACCATTGGCATACATTTTAATTAAGATTCTTCATCTGAAATACATTCATCTTAATGAACCTATCCTGTAGTCTGATATTAGGGGGTTTCCCTTATTCTGATATGACTAACTAAGTAAGAGTATCACAAACATTTAAGGATGGTTTCATAATTTATTATCAACCAATGGAATCAATGTTCTATCTTGCTACGGTCCAATAAAAAAGATATAATCATAAATGTAGGCATTTTAATAAATGAAATACTTTAATAGGAATACTAATAAAACCTCAACTATCTGGAAAGAAAAATTTTAGATCACCAAATCTTTCTCTCTTTAAATGCCAAATCTTTGTGATATTTGAATAATTTTATGTGAAAATTTTTCTTAATATATTACACAATTTTCTCCACCTTAAACAGGGCATATTGATCACAATAAATCTTTTTAAAAAAAAAAAATCAAGGTCATTTTTGAGCATCAATTATTCTTGGATACTCAATATGAGAATGGAACCAGGATATACAGAATCAGGTAGAACTGTCTTCTCTGTTAATAAAAATTACTGTCAGCATTTTATAGTTTTTGGTTCCCTCCATAGCGACTGAGACCTTAAATTTCCCTTCTTAATGTTGTCAATGTGTATATTAGGAGTAAAATTTTGCCTCACTTTTTTGGTGTTGCTTTTACTCTACTTTGGACTTAGGAACTATAACATGAAAACAGTTGGAAATGTGTATGATTCACAACTACATAGACATCAAGTTAGGAACCAAGGAACATGTCTATCAATAAAGCTTTCTTTCTCTGTGGCCTTTATAACATTCATTTAGTCTGTTCAGAGATGTTTATAGCTGATGTCCTAGTCTATTACTTCAGATAAGTGAGCTACTGGCTGACTGAGTTCTATATAAAAAGGATATCATTGGGCTATAATTGACTCAAACTTCATGAAATGGTTCCAAGAAAAGAGCTTTAGCAAGAGATAATTCTTTTCTTAACTATGAAATATTTTAAGTAAACAAGTAAAACAAAAGTCCAGAAAAAAAAAACAGCTGACAGCTGATTTTTAAAAATTCTCCCTTGATTGATAATATGCTAAATTCTAAACATGGGACATTTTATAGGATAGAATTTAAAATGGCAGGTCTATTTTAGAGTTATCCTCAGAATTGAGATCATAGAACTATAAAGATCCCACTTGTAACATAGTCCCACATAATGGATTCTAAATGTGATGTTTTAGCAAAACTCCAGTATCAGACTAGAATCTTATGCAAGTCTGTGCAATGTAGTAGAATCCATGCTATTAAAAAAATAAATAAAAATAAATTTAAAAACCCTAGGTTACAAACCATTAATAACTAACTGCTAGGGAGATGATTAAAATGGGGGTGGAAGGTTGGCTGTAGGCATGAAGAGTGGCTTTCCTTATTGTAGCAGTTTGGTATTATTTATGAATTCCAAAAATAGATATTGGATTATATTTATAAACTGCTCTGTTCCTCTGAGTGTATTAGATTTTATTAACTTCAGAGGTTTCACTTTTACTTGATTAGATTATGATTAGGGCTCTGATTGGGCCATGTCAGTAGGGGACTCACAGAGAAAACAACAGGGCACAAGAGTTAATTAGAGTTTTGATATTGGAGCCCCGGGCAGTAAACACACAGAGAAGCAGATACGGGAAGAAGGAGAGAAGGTTCCATTAGACACGGCAGAGGCCCCAGGAAGAAAGATGAGCCATTAGCCTGATAGTCTACAGCTGGCCTTGAGGAGAGAGCAGAGCAGCTGAGCCCGGAGAGAAACCAGCTCCAGAAGAGAGACGAGACTTATCCCAGCCTACAGCTGATATGGGAAGAAGCTGGGACCATGGAGCCTTAAGAGGAAGAGGAAGCCTGAACGTTTGCTGACGGTGGTAGCCGTCTTGTTCCAACACGTGGCAACAGACTTTGGTGAGGGAAGTAACTTCTGCTTTATGGTCTAATAACTGTAAGCTTCTACCCCAAATAAATACCCTTTATAAAAGCCAACAGATTTCTGGTATTTTGCATCAGCACCCCTTTGGTTGCCTAATACTCATATACTTTATATTTCTATATAGTTTTAACTTTTAAAACAGCATATGTATTTTTGTATTATTTTTCTGTTAAAAATTCTTTTGAATGCAAATAAAACCACAAGGAAAACCAATTCCATTTCAAACAAACAACAACCAAAAATTACTTTACTTTGAGGGATGGCGCAAATAAATAAATAAATAAATAAATAAATAAATAAATAAATAGAAAGTTGCTGCTTATTGCCTGAATTTGTCTAGGTTGGTATCACCCCTTCATAGCACTCATGGAGATCTGGCTAATAAGACCTGTATCAAAAGCAGCTTCCGCCCACTGCCTTTCCAGGCATGCGAGTGTACCTCCTCTCTTTTTCTTCTTGGTTTCTGCTCTCAACTCCTGTAAAGGTGGAAGCAGCCACAAGTTACCCCTACAAACAAGCAAGCAGTCGTGACAGTTCCATTTATACAGTCTTTTCATTGTTTTCTGGGAAGGAATTCAAAGAGGAGTTGGAAAGTCCTTTCTATAAAGACAGAACTTTTCCTGAAAGTTGAGAGTCCTGCCCACACACTTCCTACAGAGACAAAAGCCAACATTTAGTTTTTGTCTTAGAGAAAACATTATTGCTTGAAAACGCATTTTGTTAGGGCTGGCACAATAGCAAATCAAAGCATATTAAAGCAAGAATTATTCAATACAAACAAAAACCAGTGATGGAATTCTCATCTTTCTGATTCCTATTTTCTTAAATTCTTATGTTAAAAGATCCCAAACATCTTATTTTAAAGGACTTTTCAAAGATAATTGTTCTTGTAGAATCAAAAAGTGAGAGAAGGCCCTTTAGCCACTGGCCAGTCCAACTTTCATTCCACAGATAAAGAAATGATTCCCGAAGGGGTGATGACTCCTCTGCAGTGATGCTGAGCTAAACATTGGAAGCAGGTGGTGGGATGGAAAGCCTTTATGTGGAAAGCCAGGTTATCAGAAGGAAACTATGGAATCTTTACAAAAGTAATCAATTCGTGAAAATCTTTACTTCATATTAGAATTCGATTCAAGTGTCTTACACTTGAAACTGACACTAAACCTAAACAAACAATGAAATAAACAAATCCACAGTATATATACCAAAGAGCCCAAATGTATTGTTTAGCTTTGAATAAGGCCCGGGGTAACAGGAAGACAGAGCTTATTGCCAACAAGTACCATTCATATAATGAGCTTTGTCCACAAAAATAGAAGATTACCAAAGGAAATACAGCACATATATTTAATTGTTAAATATTAACATCAACCACATAAATCACTTTAAAGAGACAGCTCCTGTTTTTAATACAGTATTTTCCTCGGCTTTCTTTATAAAGATAGCAGTCTATTGCAAATGGTAAAAAAAATTAAACTTAAAAAAAAAATCTGCCCGTGGGAAGCGGCTGTGGCTCAATCAGTGGGGCTCCCGTTTGCCATATGGGAGGCCCCGGGTTCGGTTCCCGTGGCCTCCTGGTGAGGGCAGGCCCGCCCGCACGGCGTGGTTGGCTGACCCGGTGAGCGCGAGCAGCAAGGGGGGGATAAATGAATAAATAAAATCTTTAAAAAAAAAAAAAAAAAATCTGCCCATTTACTATTCTGCTCTTTAATCTGTAAATCATATCCTTTTTCCTGTCAAAACTGGCATCCACAAAAAATCTGGAATGGGATACTTGGCTAAATAATTTCCTTTGTTATGGATATAACAAAATCAGACAGATATTTTCCTATGCAATTTGGGAACCTTTCTTGTTGAGTAAATTAGCACTGATAAAAGTAGAAAAACAAAACAAACAAACAAACAAAAAACCCCAGATATACACTGTTACAGACAGGCACCTCAAGACAGTGTGTTGATTTTTCTTTGGCAAACCCCAGAAAATTATGTTCTTAAGCTAACCAATTCCTGTGCATGTAAGCCTATTGTATATGGGAGTTTGGGTTAGATTCAATTAAGGGACCTTTCAGTTAGACTGCTTTAGATTAGATCGCTTCAGTTAAGGGCATTTGATTAGATTGTGGGACCCAGGATGGGTCCTAATCCTCTTACTGGAGTCCTTTATAAATGAAGGACTAAAAAGCCACACACACAGGAAAAAGCTGCAGAGATGGAGAAACCCCAAGAGACTGAGAGAGAGGTTCCAGAGGCCGGAGACTCAAATCACTAGAGCACAGAGACACAGAAAGAGGCAGAAATGAGTCATATGTCTGATCGCCCACAACTGAGCTCAGGGTGAAAGTAAGCCTGGAGGAGAAGGCAGAGACCCAGACTGGCAGATACTGCCATGATGCCTTGCCATGTGGCAGGAGTTCAGGCTCGCCAGCAGCCAACCTATGGTGAGACAGCATCTCTGATGATGCCTTGATTTGGACATTTTTACACACTCAGAACTATAAACTTTTAAGCTAATAAATTCCCATTGTAGAAGCCAACCCCTTTCTGGTATATTGCTCCCAACAGCTTTTAGTGAACTAAAACAAATAGAAATCAGTTTTGTTCATTCTTGTGCCCTTTTCTCTAAGTCTTATACTTAAAGATTCACAACAAACCTGGGTCTGAAGGCCTCATGCAATCTTGGTCTATCTTCCCATGCAACATCTTGCCCTACTCACCTTCAGAGATGTTGTGGAGATCACATAAGATGGAAGATGTGAAAACATTTTGAAAAATGGAAGAAAACCCCAGTCTCAATGCAAGGCACAGTTATTTTTTCTTTAAATAATAAAGAAAAAAATGGCATCTTTTGAATAATGTTTAATTTTTATGGATGATTTCTTAAATCAATTGTTATAGCTCTGTATTTTTTTTTTTAAGGTTTATTTTATTTATTTATCCACCCCCCTCATTGTTTGCGCTTACTGTCTGCTCTCTGTGTCCATTTGTTGTGTGCTCTGTCTGCTTGTCTTCTCTTTAGGAGGCACTGGGAACCAAACCTGGGACCTCTTATGTGGGAAAGAGACGCTCAGTCACTTGAGCCACCTCAGCTCCCAGGTTTGTTGTGTCTCGCACTGTCTTTCCTCTTTATGTCTCTTTGTTGCATCATCTTGTTGCATCAGCTCACCGCACCTCCCCATCATTCCAGCTCACTGTTTTGCTCATCTTCTCCAGGAGGCACCAGGAACCGAACCCGGGACCTTCCATGTGGTAGGCAGAAACTCAAATGTTTGAGCCACATTTGCTTCCCTCTGTATTTTTTTTTTAAGATATATTAATCAGTATAGAAAACAGCATGGTCATTTCTAAAAGCTTTTCTTTAAAAAGCATTTTTGTCCTAGAGGAAAGATATAGAATTGATGTATAATATTGTGTGCTTGGTTCATGTTAAGAGAATCTGAATAAGCAAAATTAGTAGAAAAGTAGTGTGTGAACCAAGAAAAGGCAGTAATAATACAAATAAACCTGTATTAAAAGAAAGGGACGTTCAGGAAATTAATATTCAAACTTTATAACTTTCTAGCTATTTTAAGCCTGTTTGACTATCAAATAAACATTCAAAACTTCTGTGCTTCAGAAATTCTTAGTGAAGACATCCTTGATTTTTCTTTTTTTATATATACCCCAAATCCAGACCATCAGCAAGTCCTTCTGGTTCTGTGTTCAGAACATATCCAATCTCAGATCAGTTCTCATCACTACTATCACTTCTATCTTGGTCCAAGGCACCATCAACTCTTACCCAGATTTCAGCAAGCGCTTACTAACTGGTCTAGTTGCTTCAACTTTTGTACCCTTTTAAAACATAAATCAGATTATATCACTCCTCTGCTCTAAACCTTGAATGGTTTCCCATCTCACTTGGAATAAAAGTCATGACCTGACACTGTTCAGAATCTCTCCTGAGTTTTCAGTCATATGTCAGCCAGAGCTGCTGTCACCTGAAGGTCTGACTAAGGCTAGAGCACACACTTCCAAGGTGACTCACCCACCTGGCTGGCAAATTGATGCTGGTCATTGGAAGGAGGCTTCAGTTCATCTCCCCATGGAATCTCTCCAGTGCTGCTTGAGTATCCTCATGACATGGTAACTGGCTTCCCTTAGAGGTACCCATCTAAGAGACCAAGACAGAAACTTCAATTTATTTTATGACTTAACCTCAGAGGTCATACATAGTCACTTTCAAATTATTCTAAGGTCACATAGATCAGCCTGATTCAGTATGGGATGTGACTATACAAGGGTATGAATATCAGGAGATGAGGCTCATTGGGAGCCATCTTGGGGGCCAGTCACAAATACACAGCAAAATATTAGCGTTATCTCTGGGGAGTGGGATAATGAGTATATTTTTCCTCTTTTTCTTTTCTGTCTTTTTAAAAAATCTCTACAATGAACATGTATTACTTTTGCAAAAAGAGGAAAATATGTTTCTTTATACCTATGTCTTTATCTTTATGTATCTCCATATATGTATTTATAGATTGGCACATTTTTCTTGAAATGAAAGACTGGGTGTATTAGTCCGCCAAAAGGGTGCTGATGCAAAGTACCAGAAATCTGTTGGCTTTTATAAAGGGTATTTATTTGGGGTAGAATCTTATAGTTACAAGGCACTAAAGAGTCTAACTCGAGATTGCTTTCTCACCAAAGTCAGTTGCCATGTGTTGAAGCAAGATGGTCGCTGATCTCTGCCTGGTCTCTTCTCGCTGGGCTTCCTCTTAAGGCTCTTCCCGATGTCAGCGGTAGGCTGGCATAGGGCTCGTTTCTCAGGACTTCCTCTCTTTCGGCTGTGAACTATCAGGCAAATGGCTCATCTCTCCCCAGGGTCCCAAGATCAAAAATGACAGAGCTCTCTCTCTTCCCGTGAGTCTTTTTGAGTGAGTCTTCATTTATATCGGCCCACCAAGGTAGTGGGGACTCAACCTGAGTCATGCCTTACTGAAGTAGCCCAATCAGAAGCTCTAAATTGATTTTATCAAGTAAATTTATTCAGAGGCCTCTCACTGAACTTAATACAATCAAAGGATATTATACCAAGAAGAATAGATTAGTTTATAAACATAATCTTTCTCCTTTGGGGATTAATAAATAATCTCAAACTGCCACACTGGATATGCATACTGACAGACCCAGCAAATAAAGTTCTCTAAATTCTTCTTATATTGAGGACTACTTCCATAGGACTAAATATAAATTACAATTCATTATACTTCAAATAAATCAAGCCATATTCAAGAGTGAGCACCTGGTTGTGTTTTAGTAAGGAAAATTAAAACATTGTTTAAACAAATCTTCAAGATAAATTCATTTTTTAAAGCAAAAAGTATTTTTAACAACAATACCATACATACTTGCATAATCAGATGAGAGTATAATTGAGGAAATATTTAGGTAGCAGATGTGGGAAATGGAGATGGCAACATTTAAAGTCTAAATATTAATTTTCAAGGATGTTACAAATAATCACCAGCTGAAAGAAAACAAATGGAAAGTTCTTTTGGTGTAAGGAATTTCTTTTTATCTTGAATCAATTTTATAATTTTAAAGCTCATTTTTATATGCTGCATGAACTAAGATTTATGATAATGGAGCAATGTTTTAAACAATGAAATACTCTGAGTACTGATGTCAACCACATCAGTCCTTATACAAAAATTTTTTAAATTATGAAAATATAGACAAAAATAATAAAATAAAATAATTCATAATCCTCTACCCAATCTTCATTTTATATTGCCTTCTATCACTTTTCTAGGCATTTTTTACTTATAAAAAGTAAAATGGGTCATCCTATTTTGTATATTTATCATTTTCATTCAGAGTGAAATACATTTTCATTCAGAGTGAAATACATTTTCATTCAGAGTATATATATATACTGATGGATACTGAGAATATTAAGAGAATTTCCCCTATTTAAAAATATTCTTTAGAGATATGATTTTAGTAACAGCATAGTATTTCACAAGTATATATAAAAATTGTTTTAATGGATGTTTAATATTTATTGTACAGATATGCTATATGACTTATATGTATTGCATTTACTTCTCTCCTACCAGATTAAAAGATTCTTAAAGAAAAAAACTCTCATCCTTTCACTCTAGCTTATAACTTTTTCTTTGTACAAGGATGGTACTTAATAAAAGTTTACCTAAGCTGAATCACATAATGGCTGTCTTTTCCTTTCAAGAAAGGAAATAGACATTGCCATTCATGTGATGGAGCCAGCTTGCACCTGCTCTTACGTGTCGATGGTTAAATTTCCAGGAATTTTGCAAGCCAGTTGTTAAATACAGCATTATTAAAAATTAAGTTATATAACTTTTAAATTAAATAAATTATATTTAAAACAAAGATGATAATACTCAACATTCATCACTTCTTAATAATTTGACTACATTTTACTATTTTATATGCTCTTGAGGTTATTTACATTTATTGTACCCATCCAGTGGCAAACTAAATAATAGCATACTCTTCCAAATGGTAACCTGAAATAAACCAAAGTGAGAGTATGGTAATCAGTGGTAATCAGCAAATACTACACAAAGGAGTTTTGTGTGGTTTTTTGTTTGTTTGTTTGTTTGTTTGTTTTTGAGGAGAGCTGATTGTTAAACACTTGCCAGCAGATCACTGGACACCACCTTCCAGCATTAATGAAATCAATTTAATTTGAAAATTTCTGGAAGGACTTTTGGAAGCTAAGAATGACCTGAAATAGAGACACAACCTAAAATGATTAAAAAAAATATTATCTCAGGTCTCCACTGGCCAAATTTAGGGCAATTTGAGCATTAATAATAATAGTAATATCCCAAAGAGATTACAACATATTAATTTTTTTTTTTTTTTTACTAGTAGGTCCCGGGGATTGAACCCTGGTCCTCCATATGGTAAATGGGAGCTCAATTGCTTGAGCCACTGCCACTTCCCCCATATTAAATTAAAAAAAAAAAAAAAAAAAAAAAGAATTTATGAGTCTCTAGTGATACTAAGAAAGAAGAGGGGGAAAGGAGAGGAGAAGCACCATTGTACAGAATAATGCCAGCTAATAAGTGTAGAAAGGATGATAGAATTAGAAAATCTCTGTTTTGTAGCCATCACTGTAATAAAGAATCAGGTAAGAATCACTAGTGGATACTAAAACTTTTGGATGAAAAGTTATTGGGAGACAGGACATTCATATTATCACCACACAGATTACTTTTTTTATTCTAAAGAATGATCTGATGATAATATCTTAACGGAGTGATCAAAGTTAACATAATCAATAAGAGAACACATTAACATTATATAGGGGAAATTTATAACATAACCCACATAGTATTCTTGCCAAAAAAGTTTAGCCTGAACCTAATCGTGAGAAAATAATCAGACAAATCCAGGCTGTAGGACATTGCACAAAAAAGACAAAATATCAAAGTATAAGATAAATGTTGAACCCGGGGTCTCTGGGCCTTTGAAAACCAGTTTCCAAGGATAGAAATAATTTGAATATAAATAACCACAAAATTGAAATGACAAAGTAATCATATATAAAGTGATAAAGTTTTCTATATGGCAATTTTTATGAACTGTAAGAATTATTCATTATAAAGTGAAGTAATAAAAATGAGGCTTTTAAAAAATATTTAAATTTTTAATTTAAGTATAGCATAGTAAAGTGCACATATTACAGTTCATTGAATTTTCACAAACTTATCTCACAATCTTGTACTCCATTCTTTGATACCGCTTTCTTGTAAGTGCAAAGGTAAACACCAACGTCTGTGTGTCTGAGTATCACAAATGAGGTCAAAATGAAAGCAGTTTTACTGTAACATTGTATTATGCCTGAAGAGAAAAATATAGACCAACAAAGAAGAAGGCAAGCTAAGAATAAACAGTAGAAATGTATAACTCATCAGTTTCCATAACAGAACTGTTACATAAAACTTTTTTCCTTTCTGTTTTGAATTGGTTTTGGATTCCCCAAGAGTGAGTTTCGCTTGAGCTTTAGGTTTCAAATACCATGTGATCAAACAACAGTTCCCTCAGCCTGGCTTTCCTTCCTCACTTTCACAGCAATTCAAGCCAATGTAGACAATTCAACTTAACCAAAATGTAGGCAAACATTGGAAAACTCTCAACACACCTGGCCTATGCTTTAGCCGTATGACAACCTGAGTTTCAAGCTTCACTGCATTAATCTGTGGCACACAGTTAGCAGCATGCTTCTCGGAGGGGAGGGGGGGCTGTATATGGGAATGTGGAGAATGGGGGTAGGGAGAGCAGTGAACAGCAGTTCTCCTAATGCACCATGTAATCAAAACATTTACTTTCACTGCTAAAGCTATTGTGCCAACTGAAATGACACATATGTACTGGTGAAACTGAGGAGAGCATTAGACATCTCCAGAATGGTAAGCAACACAGTCTTAAAATGTTATCTGACAGAAGGGAGTTTGCAACATGGAGCAAAGAGTTAACTGAATAAATACTGTGACTAAAATAGGGAGGAAAAAGTCTTGGAAAAGTGATCACAAAACTGCAAAAATGACTGTTTAGAACTGAAAGATTTCATGTGGAAACTTTTCTGCAGCTGCTGACCATTTGTCTGTATTAACAACAGACCTGTTTTGTTTTGTTTGGAGATTTGACAAATTACAGTATCCTGCACTGTTCTCTCATCTGGTGGAAACAAAGGGAAATGTGACTATATAGATGCTTCATCTGTGTTTTTCTATTTTCTCCCCAATTCTCCTGAGCTCGCCAAAGTTGTAGACTAGATGAGAAAGCCCTCTAATTTCAATTGTAAAGTCCAAAGAAAGCTCTGGTCTTGACTATTGTAAGTCAGTCACTAATGGAAACGAAAGCTGTGCACTCTGGAAACTCTGGCTGCAGTGCTGGGGAATCATGTGCAAACTGCTGAATAGCCATTGGGCTGGAACTCTGGAACAGCTCTCCCATCCCTTTGCCCAGTCTCCCTTCCCCACAATTTCGACAGCTGCTCATCCCAACCATACTTCTCTGCTAGTTCTTACCTGATATAAATTATTACAGTCATCTAAAGTCTTTGCTAAGTGCCTTTGTTAAGTGGGGAAGGCTAGGGACCACACCAAGAAGTAAAATAAATGCCTTTCTCTCCTCCAGGACCACTGTAAAGAATATGACAATCAAAATCAATTCAGAAAGTACTATTTTTCAGAGAACAATGGATGAGATCCTTGTTCTCAAGCTTGAGGAGGAGAATTTGACGTGATTTAGATAAAAAAGAGAATATTTTTAAGGTTTGACCCTTGATTGTTTTCCAACACACACATAGAGTAGTGTTTTTTTAAAACAGAAAACAGTTGTCTGTGGTAGGGGATAATAACACTGAATTGAAGAGAACTGGATTCGGAAGTGGCCATTGCTCACTCCTCATTATTATTACATGGAACCAGAAGGAGGAAAGGGAGTTTCTGCTTTTTTTTATCTCTACCTAAGGACACCACTTTTTTTCTGTAAAAGTCTGTAGTGGGTTGCATGGTGGTCCCCAAAAAGCTTAGTCTACCCGCTAACCCCCGAAACCTGTGACTGTCAGCTTATTTGGAAAGAGAGTCTTTGCACATTTCTTAAGGTAAGGATCTCGAGATGCCATCCTTCTGGATTATCCAGGGAACCTGTAAATCCAGTAATAAGTGTCCTTATAGGAGACACAAGAGAAGACAGAGAAGCGGAGGAGGCCACATGAAGATGGAGGGAGAAACTGGAGATACAGAGCGGCAAGTCCAGGACACCTGGAGCCACCAGCAGCTGGAGGAGGCAAGGAAGGAGTGCTGCCTTCAGAGGGAGCCTTCGGAGGCTGTGTGGCTCTGCTGACACCTTGGTTGCAAACTTGTGGCCTCCAGAACTGTGAGAGAATAAATTTCTGTTTGAAGTACGAAGTTTGTGGTAATTTGTTATGGCAGCCTCAGGAAATTAATACCAGGAAACTAGACCCTAAGAAACTAAGGGGTCCTTACAAGATGTTAATATCAGACAAAAAGCCCCCAACATTATGCTAAGTGAAAGAAACCAGACACAAAGCACTGCATATAGTATGATTCCATTGATATAAAATGTAAATATAAATCAATTTATAAAGATGAAATTAGATTAGTTGTTATGTAGGGCTGGGGAAGGATAAAGGGATTGACAGGTGACTACTAAGAGGTGTGGAGTTTTTCTTTTTGGAGTAATGGAATTGTTCTTAAAGTTTTTGTGGTGATGAATGTATGACATTGTGATTATACTAAAGGCCATTGATTGTACATTTTGGATAGATTGCTTGGTATGTGAATATATCTCAATAAAACTGCTTAAAAATAGATAGATAGATAGATAGATAGATAGATAGATAGATAGATAGATAGATAGATAGATA